>CM039468.1:39757966-39889791 GCA_022433065.1 Begonia loranthoides | reverse complement strand
CATAGGTATATCGTCGAAAGGGGGGGGGGGGGGGGGGTGTTTAAACTTTTTCATGTGATTAAGTTAATCATTTTGTTTTCTCTTTCAATATGAACTTTCTCTCTAAATTAGATAAATTTAAACTAAAGTGCTGACAATCAATAATGTAAAGAGAGAAGAGAAAGAGAATCCAAATAGTTTTTTAACATAATTCAACCAATCTTGCCTATGTTTGCAGTCTAAGACTCCTTAAAGATTATTTCCACTATAACCCTATGGTTATGAACAATTGAACTTTCGGGTGTCAACTAAGCCTTACACTAACTTTTATTAGGCATCACCCTTTAATTGTTCCAAAAACAATGTGTGTAGAGGTTTTGAAAATTGAATAACAATAACCTAACTCTTACAAATGAAAATATTAAGTTGAGGAGTAAGCGTAACATCTCGTAACCTTTTCAGTATAATTTTTTTTTCTTTAAAACCATTGTAAACCATTGCGTCAGAGTAATAAACAACGAAAGTCTTAATCTTATAAAACATGCAGCAGAAGTTTTTTTACAATTTAAACCAAATCCATTATTTAAATAAACATTTAACTAAACACATTAACTTAAAACATTTATTCCTTTCCGTAAGCCATAACCACAGGTCAATGTCGCCAACTGTACAAATGTCAACATAGCAATACTCCACTAGCTACGTCCTTTAATAGCTTTATCCATTCATCGGCTCCTTACCTACATCAATGGGACTTAACTATGAGCCTAATGCTCAGTACGTAATATAAACGTAAAATATAGAATTCACATACAATTTCTATAACATCACATAAGGTTTTCTATTTCATTTCTCTTTTACTATTCATGTCTTTTATCGTTATTTCATTTGCTTATATGTCAGGCGTATCAAACCGGACCATATAAAAATCTGTTTACTATTTATATGCCAGGTGTATCAAACCAGACCATATAAACATCTGTTTATTTTTTATATGCCGAGCGTATCAAACTGGACCATACAAACATTGTTTATATGTCGGGCGTATCAAACTAGACCATACAAACTTTCCGTTTACTGTTTATATGTCGGGCGTATCAAACCGGACCATATAAACATCTGTTTACTGTTTATATGCTAGACATATCAAACCAAACCATATAAACATCTGTGCCGAGCGTATCCAACCAGTCCACAGCTATTTACGTGCATTTCATTTTTGTGTACTTTATGGTAAAGTCTTAACATTATTGTGCACACACAATCTTATCTAACGGGTTCCTTAATTGTATCATTAAAACGTGATTCATCCTATCTAATGAACTGAACTTAAATCTAATAAACATGCAAGCAAACAGTATACATTTCCATACAATAACATAACTTATGCATTTAGTAAATAAACATCAACAAAACCTTAATTTCCCAAGATGTAGGTCCTTTTGGACAAAGCACACGCAATAGCACGTACCTGAAATCCATAGCTTTAATGGTTTAACACTTTAAGTTTCCTTTAGAAAACCTATCTATTATTAACACATGAAATTAATAATAATTCTACAACTAATATATAGGAAAATATTCCTTACACTATTTCCTAAATTTATCATTTATTTCCTGAACTTCTCATCATTTCCCAAACTCCCATGCCAAAGAGTCCATCCAAAATTCAACCTTAGCATTCAACACTTTCATCTTAAACTATAATAGTATAAACAGATCGATATCCATGTTTTATACTTCCAAATAATCCTCCCTTAATATTTCTTTATTATTCTAAAACTAATATTTAAATATATCATTATCCTCCACCGTTCAGCTAATACCCAATGACTAATCTAACACCTTTATGAACATTTTGCAATATCCTAAGCTATAATATATACTTCCATACAATAAACAAAATTCATTTCTACTCCACTCAAAACAAATCACTCATACCCATTTATATACAGAAAACAATCCATTGTTACCCAACATCTCTTAATGATGACAGAACCATGAAGATTAACAAGAGTAAGATTTGCTTACCAGAAGCCCAGCAACCCACTCCTACGGATAGCTTCTCACTCTCATCCAACTTTCTAGAGCTTCACAAAAATACTTCACACACTCACTATTTTTCTCCTGGAAACAACCCTCTTCTTTCTTCCTATAAATACCTGAAGCAAAACACCTCATGCCAGCTTTCTCTCAATTTTGACAGAGTAACCTTACAGATTTCTCATCCTCTGAAAACACACTGCCCACACTCCCATTTATAAGCAACCACAATTCTTTAACGTCCATATGTGAAGACAGAAGGCCATGGGACAAAGTCTATAAATGACCATTAACTCTTTCTACGCTCAGACATTTCACACGACATTCTTCTTGATTTCCAGACATTCCAGATGTGAATCGTTTCATCTCTCATCGATTAAAACTCTCCAGAATATTCTTCATTAATTGGTGGATGATCACGCCGGATGATCACCATCAAGGCAATCTACCGCCATAAACAGCCGTAACATTTTGATTCAAAATTTTCCCATTTTCACTCCGGTCGATGACGCCGGTTGATTGAAACCTAGTCGATCGACCGCCCTGATTGGCCGCCAATTCCAATCTCTGAATTAGGTTTAATTTCTCTTATTATTTCGTTATTCCTTACAACTTAAATCTCATATGGTGACCATATATATATATAAATATATATACATTACTCTAATAATTCATAAATCACTTCTCCAATTATCCAAACCCATCATACACCAAATGTTTCAACATTCCTTTTTCACCTTATCCTTCCTTAAATCCAATATGTCCTAAATATTATAAATCCTAGATCTTCAATCTTATAATATCCAATTACATCCAAATTTTTTTTCTCTTACTATTTCTCATTGACTATAAATCCAATTGATATCGTCCAATATAACTTCAAATATCATCAAATAATTCTCGAATTGACTTCAATCCTTCTCATAATCTAACTATGAACATAACGGGGTATCATAATTCACTTATTCCAAATGTATTTTCTCTTGACCAATATCTTTGCTTGTCTAACTTAGCTCCTCATATCCCCAAAATTATCACATAAGCTATATTTCCAGCTTAATGAAAATTTGAGATATTACAAGAAGAGTTAGGTATTTAGCTCAAATATCTCAAATAAAGTTGGCAACACTTCATTGTAGATATCACACTTGGTGTTTCACAAAGAGGAGGTTGCTTATATTTATAGATGTCTTCAAAAACTTGGAGCCTATGTCATCTAACTATATAAATTAGTTGATCCCTTTTATGACCATTGTGTGATTTTTTAATAGGCCAGGTTGACCACCAAATAACTCAAGGTGTATCGCTTCAATCAACTATACATTCCCCAGTTTGAACTCTTCAACATACTTTAGAAACTTAATGCTCTCGGGATATTTTGAGGATGACCTCAATTCTGACTAGTCAACTACACCGGTTGACCTATGAAAGGCTAGTCAACCGCTTTAGCAAATTTTTGAAAAGACGAAGCACCAAACCTCCTCCTGGCTTTATATGCTTTTGCGGATGAAGACGAAGCTTTAGGTGATTCGGGATTTCCACAATCTGTCAAACACTTTTCTTCCAATTCTACTAATTCACCTGCTTCTTCAGCCTCACGTCTTCCTATTCCATCTTTTCCCGAATCTCTTTTAACGGAAGAAATAGAAGCTCGAGAAGGAATACCAAAACCTAGTTCACTCGTCTAGGCATAAGAATACCCACTTTTTCTAAAGTTGAACGATTCTTCTTAATGAATTCCAATATTTTCTTATTAATCTGAAATCCTTGTTTCTGAAGCCCATTCAATATGTTGCACATTTCCTTATACCTATTTTCATCTAATTCTATATTGAAATTCCTTAGGTTACGAGATGATATAAGACTCAAGAGTAAGTGGAGAGGAAAGATCTCCAGAGATTCTTATCTCATTCCATTCCAGTGGCTCGACCAGTAACCAATGGCGAAAACTCAAAAATCTATGGTTTCCCGGTAGAACCCTCTTTCGCCCAAGTTGTTGCGAAACCGAAAAAAAGAAGCGGTTTTTCGCTATTGCTCTCGGGAGTTTTTAAAGACAACTACAATTCTGACTAGTAATCGCACCGGTCAACCTATGAAATGCCGATCAAAATCTTTAGGAAATCTTTGAATATTCATTGCTCTTGGGAGTTTTTCCAGACAACCTCTTAGGTTGGGCAGGTAGACCGTGCATGCATCGTTTCTTTGAATTAAATTGTGTAAGTCCTATGACCTTTTACATTAACTATAATGAAAGTTCTATTAATTTTAACATTAACTATAAGAACTTTACAAAAATGTTACATATTGAAATAGCCACTTTTGAGAGTATTTCCAATGAGAGTAAAGATATTTAATTCACCATTGAAATATCCAAATAATAATCATTTTCAACTTAGATATAACCAAAAAAACTTGGATATATTCAAATACATAACTACATTTTAAATCATAATCAAATTAGAATTAATTATTTAATTAATCATACTCATCATCAAAACAATTAAGTTTAATTCTTATTAAACTAACAATCCCCTCCTTTTTTATGATGATAAAATATTCTAAGTTGTTTATACTCCCCCTTAGTATATACATGTAATTCCCTTTAATTAACAACAAAATATCTCTCTCACTTTGTAAATTTTAATACCATATTCTTCTCCCCCTTTGTCATTATACAAAAACACATTAGGCTAAAATAATCTCTCAGGGTTCCATATTAGAGCAATATCAATGGGGACATAGAGTATGAATTATAATAGAAATAAAACATGAATATAGCATGCAATAAAAAGCATAAGAGCATTAAATGTTAGGTCTACAAATATCTTAACAATACATAGAGAATATAAAAAAATACTAGGCATCAACACGAGACATAATCAAGTGTGATAGTAGATATGATAAAATACATCAAAGACATCAAGATTATCTAGATCTATGCCTAGACATCACGAGGAGGATCAACTTTGGAAGAAGATGGAATATTAGGGTCAAGTAAAGGAGGAGGCATGTCAATGAAAGTGTTGACCCAACAGCTGTGAGTGAACTCTTCACCGCAATGATTCAGTTCATCAAATCTCCATCTAGCTTCACCTTGAAAGCACATCAATGAAAAGGCACGGTCTTGACGACGTTCTCAATATTAGTGTTAAAGCTTTAGAAGCATATCGTCAAGAGATCCAAGTTCTGTTCAATCCTAGAGATGCCTTCTTAAAAATGTGAATGATCTAAGTGAGGAGGGGAGGAGTGGCTCAGATCATCTAGCATAGGGATGTTAGTGTCGTCAACTGAATCCTCAAGATGAGCTGTAGAAGATGAGACTCCTATAACAAAGTTAAAGATCTACGTACCTTGATCATCTTGTACTATACCTACTCCATCCAAGGTATG
The DNA here is from genome assembly GCA_022433065.1 of Begonia loranthoides. Classification (NCBI taxonomy): domain Eukaryota; kingdom Viridiplantae; phylum Streptophyta; class Magnoliopsida; order Cucurbitales; family Begoniaceae; genus Begonia; species Begonia loranthoides. The sequence continues at coordinate 39,884,379 of CM039468.1, read as the reverse complement.
TTTGGTGTAGATATGAATACCTCTTAACTACTTAGGTGGCTTGGTGGAAGGAATCTCAACTTCATTGTCTTGAAATAACTTAGTCATGAGAAGATTGAATGGAAGAAACTTGGAGGAATTGTCACTAACATGAATCATATGGTGAAGAATGATGTTAACCAAGTTAAAGCACTCTCGACTATAAATCTTGTGGATAACATATAAATTATACAACTCATGTGATCCCAATGGTCATCTTTAGGCAAAAGGTTGTAGGTGAGAATGTGATAATAAGTTGAGCATGTATGTTTAAATCCTTAACTCTATGCTTGTAATAAGCATCTACACTCCAGTTTTTAGAACTTTTTGTAAGAATTCCAACCCATTATAATCTCTTACAAATTCCAAATCCTTAGAATTATTGTAATATTTTTCAACATCATCATTCACCTCAAAATTCAATAATTCATTGATAGTCTTTGCTGACAAGGTGATCTCCTTTCTAAGGATATAACTATGACCTCGTAAATGAAGCACCACCAATAGGGGAAAGATAGAAACCCCTGGAAGCAAGCACCTATTAAAGAAAGAAACAGACTCGAAATGGTAGAATGCATTATTCTATCAATACCCATCCAATTAACATGAAATTTCGACCACACCTTACTCTATACATAAAAGTGAAGCCCTCAAAAAATCACATAGAAAATCATTTGGGAGAAGAAGTTATGGTTGAATGAGTGCAAGCTAGTCTGAATAGGCACCTCGACTATGCTTATTAACTTCAATGACTTCCTTGGATGGAAACACTCCATCTTGGGTCTTTGAAAGTTTTCTACTCCATTCCTGAGGATGTCTTCCTCTATGGAATGAGGTGGAGAAGGAAATATCAATGAGAGGAATCGCCTAAAACTCACAAATAAGATGAAACCAATTTTGACACCAAAATCCAATCGGTTGAGCACCAAAAGGAAATGGCCAATGGAGGGAACTCCAAACATTTGAAAAAGGGATATTTTTTAGATGAAATGTTCTCCCTTCAGATGTAACACCCCGATATTTTTTAAGTTGGATAACCATCGAGGTATTACCATGGACTTTGCTGAGCGTTAAGTCAAAGAGTATTTCCGTTACGTTTTCCCTGTATGCGTGATGTAATCGAAGTATTGGCAGTTTGGGGGATATTACATTGTAATTTATACATGTCACCTTATGATGTGTAATTATGGGGAAAATATTATAGGGTAGGAGTTAAGTGAGAAAATGTGATGAAAGGGTGTCTTGAGCATTTTCGGACGCCAAGGGATGACACTGCGGATGCATATGTCGTCCGCAAGTGCATTACGTTGCATCCCTGATGTTTGGGACTAGTCAAGGACAAGGTTTTTCATCCTAAAGTGTTTGGAAGTTAACTTTCGGTCGCGTGAGGACGACCTTGCAGACAAGAAGTGTCGTCTGCAAGAGCATTGCACATCGCCCTTAGCCTGGGGACGACTCTCGCGGATGCTATTCCAAGTCCCAAAGTTGTCCCTACCTAATTCATCATTTCAAACGAGTCAGGATGACACTGTTGACTAGATGTGTCATCCGCAAATGTGTTACACACGCGGAGAAAGGTTGGGACGAAACTCAGGACGTAATTCAGTGTCTTGAGTGTAGTGTTGTGGACGAGGTCCCGGAAGATGCGGACACGAGCTACTTCATCCACATCACTATATACAACACTGGAGACTTTCGGATGAGTTGAGGCCTCATCTGATTTGCCTCTGTTTGATTTTAGGACACTTTCGGATAACACTTGGATGCCACTTGCTGATGCCAAATGTTGTCCGAAACCCACCTGCGGAAGGTACAGACAGAACGGGGACGCATTCTCCCTTCTAAAGCCTCGTTTTAGCCTAAGTGATTTTAACCTTGTGGACGAAGCCTATGTGTCCGCACTCGTCCAAATTAGCCTATAACCTATAAATAAAATAGAAAAAAAATGATGGAAATCGAAGAAAAACCATAAGAATCGACAGGAAGCGACACCTCCCCACCCCTCCAGCTAACCTCTCCCTCCCCTAGGGTGATGATTTTGTCTCCTCCTCCCCAGGTAATAGCCTTCCCTCCCTTCCTTTCTTTTTCTGTTTTCCTTCTGTGAGAGAGAAATTCTAGAGAGCAGGAGTGAGAGTCTGAGAGAAAGGGAGAGAGAGACTTCCATGAGAATGAGTCTTAGATTAAGAAAAGTGCGTGTTAAGTGGGTGAGCTAAGTGTATGAACGTGAGTGGTGAAGTAGAAGCTGTAAAGTGAGGTGTACTCTATGAGCTGCTGTGAGTTGGGCTATCCACCGTGAGCTGAGGGAGCTTGAAGAGAGCTGTCCCTGCTAGTGTCGTCAAATTGGTAAGGAAATTAGGGGTGTCTTGGCCATGTGGAGGCTCTATACCACAAGTGGGTGCGCGTGTTTAGTATAAATGGTTTACTGCTATGTGTTAGTCGTTTTAAAATGCTTATTGAAGTATGTTGGTTGTCTTGAAATGCCACTGTTAGTTGTTGATAATTTTACTAACGCTCTGTGATTTTCCTTAAATGTTATTCTGTGTTAGAGTAGTGTTGAATTCTTTGCTGTAAATGATTGCTTGGTTGTTATGTAGATTTTCCTTATAGTTAGTTTATTGTCTTTACTGAAATTGTGATTCTATGAATGCTTAGATAGTAAATGGTGAATGAGGAATGATGAACGATGAGATAAGAACGAATGAACTATTAATTTCATTGTTATTTCATTTTCTTACTAGCTGTAGTGATTAATTGTGCTATAATCCTTTCGTTATTGTTCTGCCATCACTATTAACTAATTTAGTTAAATAATAATTAATAAAGGTTGATCCCTTGAGTATGTTAACTACCTTAGTTAAATAATAATCAACTGAGCATGTTAATTTAACTAGTTATCTAATTCAATAACTAATCAAGCATGTTAATTACTAGCTTAGCATGCTAATCGATTTTTTAAGTAGGTTTAATTACCTAACTAGGCCAATATCGATATGTTAAGTAGTTGAAGCATGTTAATTAACTAGTTGATTAATTAATAACTAAACCTTGATCTTGTTAATTAACCAATTAGTTGAGCATGCAAGTAACCCAAGCCTGTTAATTAATACTTAAGTGTATCAATTAGCTAAGCATGTTAATTAACTTGCATGTTAACTTAGCTAAGTCCAGCATGTTTGAATGTTAATTAATATTGTATGAACATGATAATTTACTAGGGTAATTAGTTAACCAGAGCATGTTAATCTAATTAGAGTAATGAACTTAATTAGGAATTGAGCATGTTAATCAATTAGAAAATTAATTAGACATGAACATGTAATCAACTAGAGTAATCAACTAGTAATTAACCTAAACTTGAGTATGTAATTAATTAGAATAATAGTAGCTTATTAACCAACCTAGTTATGCCATTAACTAGAATAAATGCATGTAACCAACCAGGATGATTAACTCGAATAATAATTGTAATTCATCCTTGAACATGTGAATTAATTAGGATAACTAACTAGATTAACGTAATTTGACATCGAGTGTGTAACTCACCTAGGATAACTAATTAGGACGATCGCCTAGAATTATAAATATAAGAAGCATGTAAATGGACCAGGAAGTTAACTAGGCTAAAGAACTAAAGAACTAGAATAATTATCTTATCTCCATGAGCATGTTTAGTTTATTGTTCTTTTTGCTGTTTAGATTTGATATCATACTTGTTTGCTGTTATGCGCTTTTGATTATGATTGTTCATTGTGGTGCACTCTCAATTTCTGTTATTCATTTTATGTGCTTTCATTTCCTGCTATTTAATTATAGTTACTTTCATTTAATGCGCACTTCAATTATTAATATTATGTTCCTATGCATCATGCATCATGATAGGTTAAGAATGTATGAACATGCATCATGTTAATAGAAACTAGTAGGGAGTGCCACGGGGTGGTACGTATGCATTCATGAGTGAGGATAATTGACGAAAATGGGTAAAAACAATAAGATAATAAAGGTTCTTGTGGTACCGTCAGCTTAGCCTGGCACAGGAACTGAGAAAAGAGATAAGAAGATAATAAAAGTTTCTGTGGTACTGTCAGCTCAGCCCGGCACAGAATCTGAATAAGAATAACAACAGGAATTGGAGGGCGGATGGGTAGCAGGTATAGTCTACAACTAGCTGAAGCGCCTCCCTGATCGGGTACGGGAGTTCTAGTTGCAAGTAAAAGGTTAGATCCGAGCACTATTCCATCACAAAGGAAATCCTCCAATTCCAGCTCGAAGTACGAGTAACGAACTAATGGCTTAAAATAAAGTAATAAACTGGTAAATGACTTAATGAAAGGATTGGTTTTGGTGGCCCCCATTCCAAAATGGACTAAGAGTGGCATTCTTGTTGCATTAACCTTTTTTTCTTACTAAGCCTTCCGGCTTACAGTTGCTTGTGGTGTAGATGTAGGTACTGGTACGTAGAGTAAATGCACAGACTAGGAGTAAGGAAAAGATGAACAACAATATAAAGAGCAACAGATGATGGACTTGCATGCGCGAGGAAGTTCGTGGCTGGCCAGACATAAAGAGGGTAAAAGAGAACTAATGTAATTAAATTAAGTTTTCTAAATTGTATTTAATTGTTAGTTTTACTTGTGTAAATGCAGTATTTCAATTATGTAGTATTTCTTCCTTAAAAGTGGTTTATAATGCTTCCGCTATATTTTATAAATGACTTTTTCATATAACGCTTCCGCATAAGTTTTGTTAATGGAGATTGTATAATGAGTTTTATGAATGGTTGGTAGCGGTCCAGTTTAGGCGCGGTCTGACTTGTTCTAAAAAGAAATTTTAAAAATTTCATACATTTTAAAGAAACTTCGAGAAACCGGGTCGTTACATCAGATAAGCCATAAAGAGAGCTTAAATACTCCCTCAAATTAGGGTTGTCCTAAACACAAATTACAATATTGTCCAAATAGCAATAAATAAAAAAAACATGCTCTCAACTACTAGGCTAAACTGAGAGCATCCCAAACAAGCCATTAATGTGCTACAACAAAATGTTCCAAATAAAATCATAAAATTAAACTATGCTACGTCCTTTGAATCCTCTTGAAGTGACTTCCTTGTTGATGGCATTAAGACTCTCCTAATAATTCATGGAAGTGTCGGATGTGGAGGTGTCTCGGGTGCTTTGGTTAAACTCCCATTTTAGCAAGTGCTTCGATTTCTCCATATCACTTGTAGATGGTGCTACCTCTAACTTATTATAGGATGCTTCACCTGCAAAATAGGAAAAAATGAAAAGGTTAGTAAGTCTTTTGGCTCATGATCTTGTGATTGATCCTTGAGATGCATCAGTAAAAGTTAAGGATTATACTCCAAATTTGCATAAAATAGTCTAACAAATTTGTCATAGTAAGAACCATCCAAATTTCACAAATTATATAAACCCAAATCCTTGAAACTATTCTCCATATCCAAACAAGATATATTTGAAAAAGGGACTTTTTGAGAAGCAATTAGTGACCTTTGTTTGAAATCTTGCTCATACCGATTTTTGGAATTTGGTAGATTTGAATAATCTTGATGGCCATTTTGAAGGAGGAGGGCGAGATGCACCTCCACGAGATACTCTAAATTTTCTCTTAGAAGTCATTCTTGATAAGGATGCCATAAAATTTTGAGAAAACTTCAAGAGATAGTGAGAATGGCAAAAAATTGCAAAACCCAAAACTTTGAGGAAGGTAAATTGCAAACCTAAAGTGAGGAAGTGATTTGTGAGTTAAAGCACTTAGGATTTGGAATAAAGTGGCAAAAAATTCAATGTGTCAAGTTAGGGTTATGAGAGGAAGAGCAGAAATGGTGTGTGATCAATGGTTGGGATGACCTACCCTTTTATAAAATCTACGCCGTGATCAATCTATATTTGGTTGTGGGTCGATTGATCACTTCATGTCAACTTAGGGAGTAATCAACCTCTTTAACGGTCCACTGGTTAATTTTATGGGGCGACCAGTTGCAGTGATCTCCCTTGAATCTATCTTTTTCTAGGTGGACTTGTGCTACCTCTAGGTTGATCCTATCTAAGGAAAAACTTAGTTTTGATCAAGTCGAATTAATCCTAAAAGTATCCTTATGCCATTAAATGTCTTTTTGTTTAAGGCTTTTGTAAAAATATCAGCTAATTGTTTTCCAGAATTGACAAATTCAAGAGATACGTCACTATTTTTATTGTGATCTTAGGTAAAATGAAATCTAATCTCAATATGTTTTGTACCAGAATTGGATCTTTGGGAATATTGATTGCACTAGAGTTGTCACACCTAATGAGAATTTTCTCATAAGATTGATAATAGTCTTTTGGGTTTGTTTCATTTGCAATATTTCAGCACAACATCTCGCGGCGACAATATACTCACTTTTAGCTGTTGAAAGAGCCACTGAATTTTTCTTTTTAGAGAACCATGAAACCAAGGATTATCTAAGAAATTTATATGTCTCACTTGTGCTCTTCCCATCAACTAGACTATTTGCATAATATGAAGTCTACATAAATAACAAGGAAGCTGGGTTATCAAGTAGGCTAGCCAAAGGAGAGTTTGGATGCGTAGTTTAGCGGTTGTTAAGGTTAGAAGGGGGTATTATGCTTGACAAATTTTGAGGATGAAATTTATGTAAGGAGGGAGGAATGTAATACCCCGACTTTTTATATCAGAATTTAATAAGGATAATTGAAAAGTAATTGGGGATATTCAAATTTATTGGATAATTACTGGGGTATTACCAAGGACGTATTCGTAAAATTATAAGTTAAAAAATTTATTATGATTAAATTGGATTATTTGGGATTAATAATATAAGGATAATAATGGATAGAACCGATTTGGTTCGGCTCTGTTTGGATGTAATTGAGTAGTCAGTTTTCTTTTAATTAAAAGAGGAAATAAGATTATGGGAGATTTATGGGATAAATCTGTAACGACCTGGATCCTTAGTACCATTTTAAAACTCATTTAAACTTAATTGAAGGTTATTTCAATTTAAAACGAAGGTTTATCAGAGTGCGTAAAAATCTGAATCGTTAGTAAATTTCATTCTTTCATGCTTGAGAGAAATAATTAATAAATAATTGCGGAAGCATACTTAAATGAGAAAACTACTTTTACTGAAAACGGCATTCAATTGGCATTCAAAACATAATTGAAGTTCAAATCCAAAGTTATCGAGATTACATAGCCCAATTATTCAAATAAAAACACAACTGAAACTTAACATTTTCAAACTTAACATTTTCTTATGTCGTACCGTACCATACCATACTATATCATACTACTACTCAGCTGGCGCCATTGTCGGACCAACCGCAGGCTCCACCGGAATGTCCTCTTCCTTAATTGCTAGCATAACTCCCTCGTTACCTACACCACAAGTAAGGACGTGAGCTTACGCTCAGTAAGGATAGGGGAAAAACAATTATGCATTTCTCTCTTTAGTCCTTGTTGGATTGAGAGCCACTCAACCCAACCCTTTCATATCATTACGTTCGTTTTCTACATTCATTCGTTAAAACTCGTACATCGAGCTTGGAGATTGGAGGTTTTCCTTTGAAATGTCATAGCTGTACGGAAACTAACCCCCTATGGGCTACTAGTCCCTTTCCCGTCTTGGTAGGGGTGTATCCTAGTAGCTAGGTTAGCTCCAGACTACCCATCTACCCCAACTCCCTAGTCCCGGCATATACCCGCCTTTAGGGTTCTTTCTTTTCCCGGCATATACCCGCCTTTAGGGTTTCTTTCTTATTCCGGCATATACCTGCCTTTAGGGTTTCTTTTCATAATCTTTTCCTCACTCATGCATGTGGGTACCATTCCGAGGCTACCCTCCTACTTGGTTTCTATTAATCATGGGCTCGATCTAGTTTCTTCCTATCAACAACAAATATTTGAGAAATAAAAAGCAACATAGGAAAATTCATATAATCATAGCACTAATCATAACACTATTTCCAAACAGAGCATACTTCTAATTTAAAGGCATACATATGTTTGAACATTCCTCATTTCCAAAAACGAGAGAAAAAAAAAACAAAACATGCTTTTCTACTCAACTATCATATGACAGCAAACTTATTTACAATTACAGCGACATTATGCTTATCAATCTTGCTATTGACATTTCCTATCATATTGCAGTCATCAAATACGAAAAATGAATTAGGTAGCACGACGGAACCAAACATGGACAATTACAGTGAAATCAAGACTAAATCTCATCTATCGTGCTTATCACAGCGAAAAACAAGACTAAACAAGACTAAGCAACAAAATATATCACAGTGAAGTTTAAACAAGCTAACATCGAAGGTTATTTATTTTACATATGTGACAAACCATCATAAAACCAGAGTTATACCATGATTAACCTTTTTAGTTCTACATCTTAAGTTGGAATGAATCATAAAACACACTTTTCAAACAATCAGTTAAATGCTAATGAATGTCTTTCTAGGAAAGGAGAAATATGTATAACAACAGCAACCATACTTAAATATGCAGCATAGTCAAGAATAGAAAATTTCTGACATTAACTATAGTTAAGCACTGTTCAATATGTTTTTTTTTTTTTTCAAGTTACCACTAACATGTTGAGCTAACTTAGCAATTAACATACTAACCATTTCAGGGCATTCACCTTTCATCGTAACCTTATCATTGCCATCATAAGTCTCATTTGAGCAAAAGCATTTGCATTCATCACTTCTCTTTCTCTAAACATTTCGTTTCATTATTCTTAGCAAGGTAATGTGTAGGAAAATATCAAACTAAGCAGTAAGAAAACAAATATTATGCAGCTAATGATAATTACAACAAGGAACACTTGTGGGTAGGGCATAAAACGCCAAGACACACCCTTTCCTTACCCAATTTGTTGGAGGAGGCTTGTTGCACTAAATTCCAGACCAACCTAAGCAGTTGCTCTCTCTGCAACTCCCAATCTCTCTTTTTTGTTTTTCTGCAAACCCCTCTCGAAATCCCTCTCTGCACTTGAATTTAAAAGCACAACTCCACCTTCCTAATCGACAGCATCAGTTAATGCCTTAATTTCCAAATTGATTTCTCCACGTTTCCGAGGCTCCCCCATGCTCTCTGCAGCTGGAAGACTTTTTAAGAAGTTGTCTCCTGCTGACAACTTATCGACCCGAACTAGCCAAATCTGGCTCGGACTTCCCGGTTTGCGGTTTGAGTTCGAACCCACACAGTCAGCACAGGGGACCCATCAACGAATCGGATCTCGTTGATTCACTCCCTGTTTTTCACATCCAGCCAACACAAATGCACTAATGTTCAACAGAAACGCAACAAGGATGAACGTACCAATTTGTATCGCCGAAAACGTCGCCGGACGGGGCCGACGCGAACCTGAGCCGCATCGCCGTCGCCGTCTGTTCGTGTGTCGCCGTTGCTGTCCGTTGGTGCGTCGCTGTTGCCGTCGCCGTAACTGGACGGTCGTCGAACTCCGAGCGCCCCCTCTCGCGTCTCACCATCGCCTCTCCCCTCCGATTCCCCTTCCCCCTTTTTCCCCTGCGTCTCTCGCTTCAAACACGAAAGGAATGGCCTTTATGGCCATTCCTTCTTTTTATTATTATTATTATTATTATTATTCTTATTACCATTATCATTTATATTAACAAATAAATTCTTCAATTGTTTTTACTTCTAATTAAATCATTCCCTTAATACAACCCTTTTCACCTTCAATTTAATTAAATTCTTAAATTATTTTCAACTCATATCAAATCATTGATTTATTCTACAATTGTTTGAAGATTATTATCGGACCAATTCACTTTCGTCCATTCAATTTTTGCAAAATAATTCTCAATAATCCGAATAATTAATTAATTTCTAATTATCTTTATTTAATCCCATTATGGAAATCAAGACATTACAAAATCAGATTATTTAGAATAAAATAGGTAAAGGGATTTAATAGATTTGATTAATTGGATTAATTGGAGGAAAGAAATTAAGGAAGATATATGGAAGACATCAACTGGTTCTGCTGAACTGGTCACACACGGTTTGATGAAGGCCAAAAGAAATGGCCTTCGACCATTCTTTGCAGAAGGACACCGTGAGGAGAGAAGAGAGAGCAGGGAAGGAGAGAGCGTCGGGAGGCGATAGCGACAATGGGTTCGGTGAGTGGGCGAACGACGAAGGCTCGAGTGGCGATGTCCATGCAGGAGGTTACTAACGAACGGAGGGCCGAGTCGATGGGCTAGGGCTCATAATCGGGACTTTTGCGGGTCGTGTTTTTGGCGATGATTCAAGGTACGTTTGGTCGAGTTTCTCCTCCTTTGCATTTTCTGTTGATTGGTCGTCAGCTGGAGGCACGATTCGAGGGATGAATCTGCGATTCATGATTGTCGGTGGCGTCCTCGCGTGGGCAAGGTGGATTCAGATGGGTGCGGATGGTGACCCGTGACCCAGCTGCGTCTGAACCCGGTCTGGACGGTTCGGATTGAACCATTGTCTGCTATGCAGACAACCCAATGTTCTTTCTAGCCTGGAATCGCACTCTGCAGTGCAGCGTGGGGAACACTTTGTAAAGTTGATGGAGTTGTTGTTGGGTGTACAGGAGGGCTACTCTCTACCTTTTGGGAATTGGCAGAGAGTGCCCCTTTCTGGTGTTGATATACTGAGATGAGACAGAAAGGGGAGAAACGAGAGGCAGAAGACTTGCAGAAGAAAAGAGGGAAAACTGGAAGTTCAGAGAGGAGGACCGAGCTATGAAGGATGGAGTGATGGCTGAGAGCTTCTTTGTCTGCTGGTGAGTTTTCTTCTTTGTTGTTCATTCTTTGAATTCTGTTTCGAATGTTAGTCCAACATTGATATTAGATATTGTCTTGGATTGCTGTAAAGTTACTCAGTTAAGGATTTCTGAATGAGTTTATTGGTTGGAATCTGTTGGGTTTTTGCTTTTGATTCCGTAAATGGATTATTGCCTCTTATTGTTGGTTGTTGTTTTGGAATTGTTCTCTGGAAATATGTATTACTTTGATAAAGTGAAGTATGATGCCTCTAGAAGGAAGAAAATGGATGAGAGTTGGAATTGTTATGGTATGCCCTCTGTTGATTTTTGCCTAGAGTATGATTATGTTAGATTTAGTGTGGTTGTGGATTTATACTTTGTTATGGTTTGTGGATAATCTGTGAATTGATAAACCATTAAGACTTGGCTATTAATTGATGAAAGGTTGTTTCCAGGTATTGATTGTTACTTCTAAGTTATGGAGAAATGAGGTGAGGAATGAGAAATTATATTTGGTTGCTAAGTTGGGAATATTGGAATTTCTAAGTGTTAAAGTTTAAAGGATTCGATGAAAAGTTATTGATGGATAAATATTTTAATTGTGAAGATATCGGGAAGAGATAGAGGATGAAGATTAGGTGCCAACCGCAATGAAGATTAGGTGCCAAGCGTAATAAAGATTTGAGGTAAAGAAAATGGATGTTTCTTGGTCAGAGGAGGCCCTACCCACAAGTAGTGTGTGTGAGTTGCGTAGATTTCCCTAGGTGATATTCTGTTGTTAGAGTAGTGTAAGTTTCCTTGGATGATATTCTATGATTATTTCCTTTGATAGTACTCTGTGGATTATTGTTAGCTCCATGTTATTTCTCTTATCTGTTTCATTGTTAGTTCTGCGATTTAAATGCCTTACTTGGATGAAAATATCCTAAATGTTAATGCTTAAAGGTGAAAAATGTTAATGCGTGAAAGATGGATCCCTGCTGTCTAGTTACTTGCTGTTAGTTAAATACCTTTGTTGTTATTTCCTTATGAATGTTAGTATTAACTCCTTCGTTGTTGGTTTCCTACAATTCCTGGAACTCTCTTCATTTCCTTTACTACAAATGCTTTACTTATATAGAGATTTGATAGAGATCAATGCTATGATGAAAGCTTAAAGATGGAATATGATAAATGCGTAGTACTTGAATGATGGTAGTTTCCTTAACAATGGTTCTGTTCTGTACATTTATCATTTAGTCATTGTAATGATAGTCTCCTTATATTGTAACGATAATATTACTCTTCTTTTGTTAGTTTAGAATTCAATACATGTCAATAACCTAATCTAAGCAAGTAATTAACTAGAATAACTAACTGACATAATGAATGTAATCTTTCTTGAGCATGTAACTTAACTAGGATAACGAACTAGAATATAAATCTTATCTTTCTTGGCATGTTTAATGAATTAGAATAATAATTGGAACTAAGTTGTTAACTTTAATGCTCTTACTTTAGATGCAAGTTTCCTTTAGTTCTTGTTATCCATGTCTATTTAGTGTCGTCACACTTTTGCGTAGCATGCTGTATTCGATGTTTCCTCTACTTTTCTTTTATTGTTGTGTCTTGATGTTAAAGCATATCCCTTGCTATTTAATTATTTATATAATTGTCTCCTTCATGTGCCTTGCCTTCAATCCTTCTTATTTAATTATTGGTTGCTTTCATTTCTATGTCCTTTCAATTTCAGTTATTCAATTACTTTCTTTTATATGTGCAATTCAATTTCTGTCAATGTTACGTTATACTGCATCATGCATCATGCTATAGGGAGAATGTGTCGTTATGCATCATGCTAATAGGAACCAATAGAGAGTGCCACCCGAGGTGGTACTCTCACATCCATAATGTAAGGGAAAAATTTTAGGAAAATGATGAGATAAGAAAAAGAAGAAAAAGGGAGTTGGGGGGCGGATGGGTAGTGGGTCTAGTCTGCAATCTAGCCAAAGCCCCTCCCTCTTAGGGTATGGGAGTTCTAGTTGAAAGTAAAAGGTTAGACCCGATCACTATTCCATCACAATGGAAATCCTCTAATCTCCAGCTCGAAGTGCGAGTAAAGAACGAAATAACCAACAACTTAATGAAAAGGATTGGTTTGGGTGGCCCCCATTTCAAACGGACTAAAGAGAGGCATATCATGTTGCATAAACCCTTTTCCTTACTAAGCCTTTGGGCTTACAGTTTACTTGTGGTGTAGGTGTATTTACTTTTATGCAAAGGCAATGCACATATCAAAAAGGAGGGATGAAGGATTTGCACCGCAAGAGCTTGTGGCTGGTCAGGCTAAGGGGAAATAAGTGATAAAGTGGTTTGTAATTAAATTGTATTTAACTGTTTAGTATTCCTAAAGCAAAACAAAATATTTTATAATCGCTTCCGCTAGGTTTAATACATCTGTCATGTTTTCATCAAGGAATTTTACAATTGCTTCTACTAAGTTTTAACGAAAATAGTTTTTAACGGTCCGGTTCTACACTCTAATATTACTTTAAAAAGGTTTTAATAAAGGCTTTAGCAGTTTGATAAAAGTTTTGAATTTTAGTGAATTTTAATAAGGGTTATGAAAAATCGAGTCGTTACATAAAAACATATTCATGTAAAACATTTTCATAGTCTTCTTGAAAAACCGTAGTGCATAAACATGAATACATACAAACTAGCATATCATTCTACATGAAATCGCATATCCTCAAATCATCATTATAACTAATTATAGAACCTAACATATATCGCAACTCAATCATCACATCTTGTAAACAAAAACCTAATTCTTATTATGTTTGCCCGAAGGCAATACACATACAAACATTCCTTACCTTGAGATCTCCAGCCAATGTTCAGCAAGTTACTCAATTATCTCCTTGCCTTAAAGCATCTTCAAGAAATCGAGATAAGGAACCCTTTGCTTGAGAGCTCTTGGTCTTCAATGGTTTCTTCGCGGGTGGAGCTTTTCCTTTTAAGACAAATGATTCCCTTTATAATATGGCAGCTCCGATCATGAGGTACCACCCATTTTGGCATTTTAATGTTGAGTAAGCAAATTTTCTCCCTTCTTATATCATAACACATAATCTATTTTTAGGCAACTTTTCGTATTCTTGGTCGACCGCACCTCACTTTTAGTTGATTGCTCCCTCACATTTCTAAGAAAATCCTTCTACCATGGATGCCTTGCCTACCGTGGATGCTTAGCCTTCCGCTACGGATGCCTTACCTTCCACGGAAAGTCATTTTACACTATTGTGGAAGACTACAACCTCGTGCCCGGTCGACTGCATCCTCCACACCAATCGACCACAATTATTCTTCACTATTTTTTGACAGGTTGACTGCATCCTCCACACTGGTCGACCGTGATTCAACTTGAGAGCTTCCAAAAAATCTTTCATGGTCATCCATGCTTCTACGGATACTTGGAATTGCCTTAGATCTCGGTTGACAAAAATCTTATTCCGGTCTACTCAAACCTACCTGAGAGCCTCTGGATGTGAAATCTAGATGTTAGGACTTCCGCATATACTCAATTTTTTCTTGTATCAGTCGATCGCACTCCAACCCCAATCAACCGCAATAGAACCGAGAGCAATTGAACTAATTCCTTGTGCACTTATCCATCACCATTCCTTTAACATCAATTTATCCATAATACCAAGATACTTCAACAACCACAATTCAACAATATCAACACCAAAATCATTAAATCTTGACATTGCACAACTTATATCAAATACAAGAAAATTTGGGGTATTACATAAACCCTTGACACGACAACAGGATCCATTCTTCTCTCTCCCTCGCTCTCTCACTCGCGGCAAAATGAGGAAGAAAAGGAAGATTTTCTTTTTTAAGAAAAGGAAAAATAAAAATAAAAAATTAAATATTTTATTTAATAAATATGATATAAATTAATATATTATAAATATAAAATAAAATCCTTAAGGTCTAATCCGAAAAAACCTAACAAGCCTTGGAACTTAAACTACGGTAACACAAACTTACCAAACATACTCCCGTAGCTTTGGGTTGTTGAGGAACACGAAAAGCACTAGTTAACCATTGTCTTTACCCTTCACACATGGCCAAAGATCCACCACATGTGGCAAGGACATAGTCAACACAAGAAAATTTTTCTTAGACCAAAGGAAAAAATTTGCTTAGAAAAATATAAAATCTAAGAATTGCAGATTTTACATCGCTTTCTTCTTTTCCTCTTCCTTTTCATTCACTTTCATTGTGATCTTGAGTGTCATAAGAGATCTAATGAGTTCTTCCATCTTGAACACTTTGAGATCTCTTGCTTTTTGAATTGCTGTTACCTTTGGTTTCCACAATGTTGGTAGACAATTGAGAATTTTTCTCACCAACTCTTTATTAGGTTAAGTTATACCAAGAACTTTCAAACTATTAGTAATGTTAGTAAATCTAGTAAACATTTGACCAATCATTTCTTCTTTATCCATATACCATTCATATTCATGCACAAGCATACTCAATTTACTTTTCTTAACTTTGTTTGCACCTTCGTGTGTGATCTTAAGTAATTTCCAAATTTCATGCATATTATCACATCTTTGACCTCTATTAAATTTGTATCTATTTAGTGCACAATACAATGTGTTCATTGTTTTAGTGTTTAAGCTTAACTTACGTTTATCATTATCATCAAATTTAAAGGGCAACTAGGTACATTTAAATCACCTTCACGTTTAATTGGAATGTATGGACCATTTTGTAGTGTCTAGTCCTCATAGTACAATATTTCAACTTTGACCTAAATCCCGCATGGTTTGGTTCTTGGGTTTAGCCCAAAACGCATTGTACTAGGTAGGAAGAAAAACTCTACTTATAAACCATGTGTTTTTCATTTTTCCAAACGATGTGAGATTGTGTACCTCCACTAATATGGGTCAAACCCTTAGTTGGGTCATCCTTGCCTTCATAGGGTGGCCTGTCACAATTTTTGTCCTTTAGGGGCCTTACGTTCTTGTTAGTAACAGTTTTGATTAGGCTAAACCTGAGAACAAAATTGTGTGAGTTTTGGATCATAGCGGATAATATTGTACTATGAGAATTGGGTACGTTACAAATGTTACCAAAGACAAAGCCCAACTAGAAGTGTGGCTGATAAGGACGTTTGGCCTCCAAAGGGGAGAGATTGTGGCAGCCCACCCAATGAAGGTAAGGATGACAAAGGTGAGGATTCGACCCATATAAGTGGGAGTGCACAATCTTACACCGCTTGGGAGAGTGAAAAACACATGATTTATAAGTAGAGTTATCCTCTCTACCTAGTATAACATATTTTAGGCTAACTCCAAGAATAAAACCGTGGGGGGGTTTTGTGCCAGAATAATATTCTACTAGGAAGACTAAGGATGTTATAATTTTGAACAACATGCCACAAATCATAATCCAATGATTGAATGTAAATTTTCATCCTAAACTTCTAATAAACATAATCGTTACCATCAATGAATGGAGGTCTAGAAATTGATTGACCTTCAACATATGAACCACTAGTATATGAAGCCATATGTAAAAGATTTCAAAGAACAATTTCTATAAAATTTAATCACACAAAAGTATAGCATCTTTCTTTAATACCGATTGTTGGATCGATAACAAAAGGGGTAAATTAGGTGATTTAAACTTTTTTGAGTGATTAAGTTAATAATATTGTTTGCTATCTCCATATGAAGTTTCTCTCTAAATTAGATAAATTTAAACTAAAGTGCTGATAAGTCACTTGTGTAAAGAGAGAAGAAAAAGGGAATGCAAATATTTTATTAACATGGTTCGACCAATCTTGTCTACATCTATGCTCCAAGGCTCTTCGTTGAAGATTCTTTCTACTATAACCCAGTTATGAGCGATTGAACTTTTTGGGGTCAACCAAGCTTACACCGACTCTTCTCAAGCGTCACCCTTTAATTTTTCACCAAACAATATTTGTAGAGATTTTAAAAATTGAATAACAACAACATAATCTCACAAATGAAAATCTAAAGTTGAGGAGTACAAGGAGTTAAGCTTTTTACTCAAATTTGAAGGCTTAAATATCTCAAATAAAATTTGTAGCACTTTGTTGTAGATATCGCACTTTGTGGTCTGCACAAAGGAGATTGCTTCTATTTATAGATGCCTTCGTAAACTTAAAGCCCTAGTCGACCACGTATGTAAAATGATTGACCTTTTTTTACCATTGTGTGATTTTTGAACAAACCAAGTTGACCACCAGTAAATTTATGTAATACCCCAAATTTTGATTGCACAATATATAAAGATAATGTTCAATGATTTTGGATGATTGTGTTGTGAGTTGTGGTTTATGGCTTGTGGAGGATAAGAGTTTTCAATGTTATGGATAATTAAGCAGAGATGTCATCAACCATTATTGATGATTGCTTGGTTGGACTATGGAATGTGAGAAATGTGTTGGCCTTGGATAGATTAGCGGTTGACTAGAATTGGATTTGTGGTTGATTATATCAAGGACAGATCGAAATATGTTGCTCTCAGGTTGATTTGTGGTTGACCGGATGTGAAGTTTGCAGTTGATTGGGATAGTATAAAATGGCTTTCTGCAGAAGGTTAGGCTTCCATAGTAGACAACTAAGCATTTGCAGAAGAATAAATGTCTACATAAAAGAATATTTGGTGTTGGAATCCTTTGAAAATGGGGATTGGTCAATAGGAAATGAAGGAGCAATCGACTGAGAATGCAAAAAGTCCTCTGAAAACATATTAGGTGTCATGATTTAAGAGGAAGAAAATTGATTACTCAGCATTGGAATGCTGAGGGGGAATGACACTTCACCCTTTGAGCTACAATGTTATATCAGGAACTATTTTCCTTTGGATTGAAGCTCCATCCATGAGAATTTATTTGGAAGGAAGATGTTCTCAAGGGCTACAGCTCTCTCTGAATGTAGGTTGAGTCTCCTTTATATTTTTATGAGATTTAGTTGAGTTATCATGATTTAAGTTACTAGTGCATGAGTGGATACTAAAATGGAGATTGGTATGTTTAACGTGTTGAAGAGCAAAAAGGTAATTATGTAAACTTGCAAGATGTTGTGATAAAGGTTTGAGGTAAGAGATATTGTATGTTTTTGGCATTTTTGGCATACATCAAAAGAAGCTAAGTTAGGTTTGAGATATTGTTTGATATGTTGTGTATATAAGGATAATATTATGACATGATTTGATTGTTGCATGTTATCACAATAGTTACTATGTTATGAATTATATGGGGATAATATCATTAAAAAGAATAAATTGTTGTGACATGCTATGTTAAAGAAGAAATGTGATATAAAATTGATTTGATTATAGAGTATAGTTATATGTTGATTTCATTGATTTGAGGATGTGTTGTATTGTTATTACATGATAGGTTGAGTTGTATGCACACATGTTCATGCATCATAGTTTTCAAGAAAGGTTACGAAAATTTTTTCATGCACATGTTTTTTTGATAGAAAAACTGAAAATAGACTGAATAAATGTAAATAGGCGCTTGTGAGGTGTGGTTAAGTGATGGTTTTGCGTAAGAAAGACCAGATGATGTATCTTTTCCTTTGAAATATAAGTCTCCCATGCCTGGACTGTTATGTGACTGAAAAGGAAAAACTAAAAAAAAATGCATCCTTTTATGAAACTACATATCATGAGCATCTCATTGTTACTTACGTGTTCTATCTCTTACCAAGCATTAGACTCAAAGATAAATCTTGTGATGTAGGTGAAGATCTTATCTGGCAATTCAAAGCAAAGATGATGTAATTAAAGAACTGTATATGAGAAAACGACTTGTGTTGTTATTGCAAGACCGACCATGTGGGTAAGAATTTGTAAGAAATATTGTATATGAATTTGAAATGGAAAATTTTATGGATGGAATTTTTAAATATATGGTGTTTATTGTTTTACAAATTTTATTTGAAATGCTAAAGTCTTCCACTACGCATTTTATTAAAAAAAAGGTAATTTAAACTGCACGTTTTATGATAGAAACGGGGCGTTACACTTTAGGTCTACCTCTTCGGTCGATCGCACATTCTCCGAGGTTGACCTTTTCAACTTACCTCAAAAACTGGATGCTCTCGAAATGTTTTAAGAACAACCTCGATTCTGACTAGCCAGCTGCACCAGTCGACCTATGAAGACCTGGTTGATAACTTCAGTGAATCTGTGAAAATTCATTGCTCTCGAGAGTTTTTCAAGACAACTACAATTTTCATTGGTGAACTGCACCAATCAACCTATACAAGGCTTGGTCGACCTTTTCAACAAATCTTTGAGTACTTGTTGCTCTCGAGAGTTTTTGAAGACGACCTCTTAGCTTGGACAGGTGGACTGCGCATGCATCTTTTCCTTGAATTAAATTTTGTAAATACTATCAAATTTAATATTAATTGTAAGGACTTAACAAATATGGTAGACATCAAAATACCCACTTACGAGGCTATTCCCAATGAGAGCAAAGATATTTGATACATTATTGAAATATTCAAATTATAATAACCACTTTCAACTTCTATATAACCAAACAATTTGGATACATTCAAATCATAACTACATCTTCAAATGATAATCAACTTAGAATTTATTATTTAATTAATCATGATCATCATCAAAACAATCAAGCTTAATTCTTACCAAGCTAACAAACTCACCCTTTCTTGCGATAAGAGAATTTCTTTTAGATGACAACCTCCATGACCTTTCACTTCACTAGCAAAATCCTATAAGGAATCTCATCAAATTGGATTAGCGAGAAAATGACTTGGTACATAAAGAATTTAAAATAAATGAAACAAGGCAAACAACTTACGCATGGAGGTGACCTCACTACAAACACTCAAGGAGTTCCGAGCAAACCTCCATAGCTAAATCCAACACATAAACAAAGACAACAGACATGAAAGGATGTGTGGAATTGGAATTGAACAAGATACCAATTGATATGCTAACAAGAGAGTAGGGCATAGCGCTGGTGCCCTCGAATTAAAAAGCGAGTGTTTGGGCCTTAAAATGCTCTAGGGATTAAGCTTCCATATTTGGGGAGTGGGTGTCTGAAATATGAAGAAATTATTTAGGGTTTGTGAGTGAGCGCATCCAAATTCAAGAAGAATGGCATCCGTGGAACGAATATTAATAGATCTAAGAGAGAATTTCAAGATGAATAAGAAAGAGGTCAAATGAAAGATTATCAGTATGATTTTTGAAGTCTAAGGATAGGTTATTAACAATAATCACGCTGAAATAAAGAGCCAATGACTCTAACCACCAAAGTCAAGCTCACCACTCTTGGATGATAAGGTAACGATCTTCGAGAGGCTAACGCCAAGAATCCACTAGAGAGCAATCTTTAATTTTCAATTCAATAACCAAAAACTATTTTTACAAATAATCCTATCCCTAGACTAATAGCCACATTAATGAAAAAATTTGTAAATAAGTCAAAGTTTAAAATAAAAAAATGAAAATTAACTTAAAATAAAATAAAATGCATTTAATTTAAAATAATGGGCTAGGCTTGGGCATTGGCACATCACCCTCTTGGGTTGAGAAGGATTTGACCTCAAATCTAATCACTCCTCCAAAGGTGTCTTGGTCGTTAACAAGTAGTCTCTTCCCCATTTCCTTTCTTTCCAGCCTTTAGTCTAGACACACTTGACGTGGTTGCATTAGAACTAGCTTCACATTTCATCCTCCATAATCGAGTGAGTAGATATCGGTAATGCTGTCATGCTTCACCTTTTGATCATATTATCAAGGTCTTCAAAGCAGCAAATAACAAGCATCCATAGGTATATCTTCTCACATAACCTCATCACTGTAGTTTCCAATAGCAAATGGGAACATCACCTGCCTGTTCACTTCCAATTCTTCTTTGTCGTTCAGCTACCTTAATTTATATAACTTTGGATGTTTGGTGTTTTGTAGTTTCAGTCTGTTAACCGTTAAAATCAAAACAACACTAACGTAGCTACCGCTATTAATGATAAGAGAGCATACATTATCTTTGACCAAGAAACGTAAGTGGAATATGTTCTCTACCTAGCCAACTTCCTCTCTGATTTGGTTGGTACTAGCCCTCTTGATACCAAACAATGAAAGACCCTCTTGCGAAAGGCAGAAGAATAATCTCCTCTTTAGAATGCTCCTACATCACAAGTATTTTAATGTCATCCTCACTTTCAATGTCGTCGACATTTCCTTGCATATGGGCGCTAAGAAGTGATATGTCCACAACCTAAACACTTGAAGCATTTGACCTCATGGCTCCTATGTGAGTTTGGGTCTACCTTTTCCTTTCTACTACCACCAAGGGTTTCTATATTGTTTTTGTGATGGTTTTCTCTACCTATCGAGGATTACTAGGAGGGAGATCTAATCCCTGATTTCTCAGTGTCTCCACCATAATAGCCAGTTGAATAACCTCCTCTAAGGTATTGTATTGTTGGAGCTCCACTTTGTCTCCTATGTGATTGTTAAGGTCTCAAACGAATCATTCAATAGTTTGCGCTTTGGCCTCATCAATCTCACACTTGATCACTAAGATCTCAAACTCGGCAATGTAATCATCAACACCCAAATCTCCTTAGACTAGGCTCTACATACAGAAATACATCTCTTGCCTGAAGTGTTTATGTAGTGACCAAGATTTCATTGTGTTATATATATATATATATAAATGGTTCAAGATTTTTATCTCGCGGGTATTCGTAGAAGATAGGGAATCAAACTTTATTTATGCTTTCTGGAATGGTTCAAGGTTGTCCAACAAGAGAAAGGAGAGTTTAGAGCTTGCTAGGAATAAGGATGAACATTTTTCAAAGTGTCAAGGATGTCCATTGTAAAGAGGAATGATGTCAATATATTGAGAAAAAATTTGTTGTGGAAACGAATGTGTCCTGAAAAAGGAATGCGTCTATGAAACGAAATGTATAAAACCTAATTTCCCGTAACGAAATTAAGTAAGGATAATTGAAAAATTAATTGGGTGTAATATGTTTATTTGGATAATTAGTGAAGATATATTTGATGGAAAACTAATTTAGATAACAGAATTGAAGAATTTAAATTGGACCCATAATTATCGTCTATCAATATTCAGAATAAATTAGGAATTGAAATTTGGGTCAGTTAATATATGGAACGTATAATTAATACATACATATATTATTTTATGCTAATTAATGAAGTAAAGGGGATTCAAATAAATGATGATAAATGGAATTAAAATAAATGAAGAAAATAAATTAAAAGTAAAATGAAGGAAATTAAAATAAAGTAAAGGATTAAAATGTAGAGGATGGGGTGAACCGGTTCCCTTGAACTGATTCGGTCTAGAAAGAAAGGAGAGGTTAGAATTAGGTCTGTAGTTTGTTTTTGGAAGAAAAGGCAGAAGAGAGATGAGGGAGAGAATCGGGAAACAAAGCTCCCTTGGAGAAATCTTCTTCACGACACTGGAATTCGGCGGGCAGGCGTTCAGACAAAGGGTCTTGTTCGGGTGTGCACGGAGTGTCATTGTCTGGCCAGCCTGACTGCAGAGCTAGGGCTCAGAAAATGTCTGAGCCGTGGGAATAATATGAACGAAGCTCGTGCATTGCTGAGATTTTCGTGGCGCTGGGAACGAGGGACGAGTTCGGGTGGTCGAGTTGCTTAGGCGAAAGGTTGAGCTTCTTGCAACGTCTTCTTTGGCACCAGTGCGAGGTAAGGGCTACCCTGCATTTTGGTTTCTCGGTCCCCATCACCGTGCTTTGTTGGTCCTTTGGTTCTGTCATTTTGGATGAACTGGGTGTGTGTGTATGGCAAAAAGGAACCGAGGAGAAAGAATAGAGTGGAAGGAGAGGAATGAAGGAGAAGCTCCTGGGTTTTGGTTGTTCTTAGATTCTCTAGGTAACTCCTTGATTCTCTTTGTGGTTTTATGGATTTTATGAAAATGAACATTAGTGTAGATGAGATATGCCCTATAGTTGGATTTTGGTCTGGTATGTTGGGAATGGTTCTCTGTTGGGGATTATTGTTGGAGATCTCCCTTGTGGTTGAGTTATGTTTTGCCCTTTATTGTTTACTGCATTGTTGGGCATCATGGAAGATTTGTTAATCACTGCTTGGTTTATAGGCGTTTTGAATGGAATGTACCATGTAAATGGAAACTCTGTTAGAGTTACAGTTTATTGATTGTGGTTGGGTTTGGATTATGAGGTTATATTAAGTGAGTGTATAAGGAATAAGGGTATAGATAGGGTTGAAATTGTTAAGTTATGAGTGTTAAACCTCCTAGGTATTATTGAGCCATGTAAACCATTATTGAAGAATTGGTATTAATGATTAAATGTTATTCATTTTGAAGGTATCGAAAGGGGGATTAAGGATAACGATTAAGTGCTAATACGTGTTAAAGCTTCGAAGTAAAAATTGGGATTGAGTCTTGGGCAATGGAGGCCCTACACCACAAGCAATGTCTACTTTAGTGTCTACTTTGATTTATTTGTTAGCATTCTACTATGCTGCCCTATTAATTATGCTCATGCTCATTGCATGTTATTAATTAAATTACCAAGCATGTTTAGCATCTAGAGTATAGATGTTGTTTCCTTTAATTATTAAACATGATTATGATGTTAGTATTTCGTTATTATTTCCTATAAATTGCCAAGCACATTTTAGTGTATATTGCCATGTATAGCATGTTATTAGAATTCTATGTCATGCATTATTCCTAGTTCTCTATTTAAGATTATTCCATGTAAATGTCTCTATTAGCTCTTCATTGTTTAGTTAATTAATTCCAATTAATTGCTTCTCTCTCGTATCGTCTTCTATCTAATTATTGTGATATTCTGTTGTGATGATTGTTTCGTATTGACATGCATCATGATAATAGAAACAAGTAGGAATGCCACGTTTGGGTGGTATTCATATGCATTTGTGTGAAGAAAAAATGAATAAAGTAAATGAATATAAAAAGGGGAATTAGAGGTGGGGAGGTGGTTCGGATCGTAACCAGGTAGACTCGAGATTATACCCTTCCCTCGGTGGGATGCGAGAGCCTGTCTGCCCTAACGGGAGACTCGAGATTATACCCTTTCCTGATTGGGTCGCGAGAGCCTGTCTACCCAAGGGTTAGATGCCAACTAGCAGCTACTCTCCCCAAGACAGATCATCCAATGTCCCAACTCAATGTATGAGTTGATGTTATAGGTAACCATGAGTAAAGAACAATTTGGGTGGATTCCATTCTGACATAATCAGTTACAGACATATATTGTTTTGCATCTTTTTTCTTGCTAGGATTTAGCTCACGTTTGCTTTGTGGTGTAGGTTATTGTAACGACGTCAGTACTCTATGGAGGAACAGTTGATGAAGGATTTGCACGCGCGAATGTTGTGGCTGGCTAAGCTGAAGAATATGAAAGAGAAAAAGGGATTTTGTAAATAACATCTAAAATCATGTTTAGCATTCATTTAATTAATTGATTATGCTTCCACTACGTTTTTCAAAAAATGGTTTCATAATTATAGTTTTCCACTGCTTTTAACAATTGAAGTAACAAGCTTAAGTAAAAAGGGTTTTAACGGTTCAATTTTATGATAAGCACTCTAATTTCAATTTAAAAGAATTATTGAAGATTTAAGTTATTTATAAAAGTTTTAAATTTAACTCATTTTTAAAGTAAATAAAAATCGGGTCGTTATAGAATGTGTTTGCAGAATACGATGACGTCATATTATGATGAGGGATGCCGCTATGAAGAGGGATGTTAGTTGGAAAGAGGGATGACATCAAATCATGATAAGGAATGTATCCACATAAAGAAACTCATCTGTAGGAATAAAGGACAATGTTATTTGGATTGAAGGATCTGCTAATGATGTGTTTCCATGAAAGGGAATATGTTCACTATAGATAAGTAAAGAGGAAAACATTGTTGTTTGGATTGAAGGATTTATTAATTACGTGTTTCCACAGAAGGGAATATGTTTACAATGGATAAGTAAAGACAAAGACGACGTTGGTTGGATTGAAGGATCCACGATAAATAGTGAATATTGTAGGAGTGTAGGCCTCCATGTACAGGAATGCATTGCAGAATGAAGGATGTCATCTTTTGGATTAAAGGATCTGTGATGAATAGTGAATAATGAGCGAGTGAAGGCATCCGTGGAAAGGAATGTGTTTGCATAATGACGTGTCTGTGATAAACATGAACATTGTGGAAGTGTAGGCATCCTTAGATGCTGAGGGATGTTTGTTCATGCTTTAGTCGTGGCTATAAAAGAGGGATTTAATGAAAGCCCTAGCCATTGTTTTTCATTAGAGTCTGTGTAAACTATCTTTACTCTTAAGTAACCTGAGGAAAACTTGGCGTGGACGTTAAGGGAAATGAGGAGTGAGTACACTTCACTAAAAACCTCACGTGATGTGATCCAAAACTCCAAATTGACAAATCAAGAGAAAAAGGAAATCGGCTATTGCACAAATTCGAGCACTGAAATTATAATTAGTAGAACTCGAGTTGCAGTTTTTGGATCCCAAATTTTAAGGACAATCAGTAAACACTTCACAAAATAACCCCACAAAAATCCACACTCAAGCTCATTGTTTATACAGAGTTATGCCTGAAACCAAATCTGTCCTAAAACAGATTCCTTCCAAGACAGGCTGGTGTCCTCCAAATAAAACGTGCACTCAACTACTAATTTGGATCCAAACGACGACCAAATGGTAACAAAATCTTTGTATTTCAAAAAGGACTTCTCCATTAAAATTGTAAATTCAAATTCATAAGATTCACAGAGATATGAGTGAAACAACAAACTATTCATAATTCATCGGCTAGCTCTAAAATCTGAGCACTAAAATTAGTCAGAATAGAACTCAAGATGCATGTAGGGTTTGGAGCTCAAATTCGTAGGACCAACAGTTAATAATCCCAATAATAGTGTCCCCAAAAAGCAGCTTCAAAATCATTGTATAAACGGAATTATGCCCTGAGGAAGATTAGACCCGGATTAGGGTTTCAAAAAAACAGAATCGGATCACCGGAGTTGAAACGGACGAATCTCAATTTGCATACACCTTTTGAACACCAAAATTACAGGACAATCGGCTAATAATCAAGGCATAAACACTCTCAAATATCAGCCTCAAAGGTCATGCACATGCAGAGCTGTGCGTGATTAAATCCAAAGCTCAGATCTGGATTTGCTGGAGACAGATTTGCGGCTAAAAGATCTTTCCTTGTATAACTCTAAAAATCGAGATCTAATCCAAGAAATATTCCCACCAAATCGTCACAAACAGAATAGTAGCTTCAGGGGACAAGAAAATATAGGTTACCTTTCAAGAAAAATCAAGAGCACAACAAGAAACAACCTTGGTCCGCATATCCCTCCAATGATCGAGGGGGCGACTAGTTCGGAAGCTCCAAGGAAGCAACACTCCAAATTGGGATTTGCCAAGGTCTTCTATCTCCACACCACGATCACAACTTCCCTAGGAGGTTTCCAGAAGAGATAGTAAGGATCCTTCTTCTCGAGACCAAGCAAGAACAAGAAGAAGGATTGTAGAGGAGAGGAAAAACCGTGAGCTTCCACCCGTGGGTTCACCATACACAAAGAGTTAATCTCAATTAGGGTTTATCCAAAAGTCCTTACAATTTTCCATTAGAGAGGTCTAAATACCCTCTAATGATACAACAAAAGGAAATGACCTAATTACCCTTAAAACACAAAATTTGGGCATGAGGGCTCGGTTTACATGCAAACCGAGCACCTCCAATCCTACAAACATAAAATGATTTCAAAACTTACAAAATAATTGCCAAACCATTATCCAGCAACAAAACATCCAAAAATGATAAATATAACATGGAACTTGAAGAGAATGCTCTTAATTAACCTTATGAGCTTTGGTCCATGATAGCTCCTCCAAACCGGGACAAAGTGGATCTAGCTGATTAGGGTTTTGCATGGCTCCACATGAGAACATGGCGTGGAACTTCTTTGTCTTTATGCGTTGGCGCCTCCGTGAATCCCAATGAATGATTGTTCCCTACAAAATAAGAACGCGTTAGAAAAGCGATGAGCCTCTTGGCTCGGGCTCGAGTGAACGGTCCTTGGGGCACATCATCACGTAAGTAATGTTGTATGTACTTGGTCTTTGGGTCTACAATGCTAGGTATTAGGGTGATGTTACTAGTTTTTACTGACTTTTGTTATGGTGAGACTGTTATATATATACATATGATGATGATAGTTTCCATTTTGTGACTGTTATGAGGATAATATTGACTCCCTACTATTATATATACATTGACTCCCTACTGTAGTATTTATCGATGAACCCTATGTTATGTTTAATATGAAGATATGTTATAATTGTGCATGCATCATGTTCTTTTATGAAGAAAAAGGAGAATGAAATAGTTTTTATGCATATGTTTTCATTAAGAAATATTGAACAAAAACAAATCAAGAAGATACGTAACTGGTCATTGTGTGGTTGGGGCTTCAGATCAAGCTATTACAAAAGGGTAAACCTAAGAGGGGTAAGCCCGTTAGTCTGTTAATGCAAGGGCCAAGCAAAAGTTCACTAGGTTGTCATGCGATTTGTAGTGTGACAACTAATAGGGGTCCTAAGAAAAGGGGATGTTCTCGCCGAAGGTCGCAAGATGTAGTGGTCTATGTCCCATAGTTGTGCCAACTCTCCTTGAGGTATGACTTTAGTTGTCCCAAACAAGTGGACCAAAGGTGCTCACTCTCCCCAAGAACGATACCCTAATGATCGTGATGTAAAGCAAAAAAGAATGAAAGAAGAAAGAAAGAAATACAACATGTTTTATAAAGATGCATATCCACTATGTTATATGTTCATTTCATTGTGCATTACTTGCTAAACTTTAGGCTTATAGATGAACCTTGTGCTGTAAGTGAGGAAGTTACTGGTGAGATACACAATGATAGAACGAATTGATGACAATAATTTATGGGCATATCCGTGATGAGCTCTCGATGCTGTTGCGACTTTAGACCTACATGTTGTGGCCCTTTCAACAAAAAGGTTTTGAAAGGAAAAAAAATGTTATGAATAGATGGGAATGTTATCTCTAGAGTTCGTTTCAATGGTTTAAATGATGGATTGGATGTGGTTATGTTTTATGTTAAACTACTTTCTGAAAGTTTTTTTTTTTCAATTATTGAACACCACATATTTCCTATCTTAAAGAACCATTTGTATTCAAAGAAAGTCTTCCGATGATGTTTATTTTTGAAGGCATATTTGAGTATTTTTTAAAGTGTCAATCGACCGGCGAGAAACTTTGAGTTTTCTGAAGGAAATGGCGATCATTTGGCTGTATGGTGGGCGATCGACTAACTGAAGAATCGGTCGACCACCATTTATGAAGGCTGTCTGTCGACAATAACAAATGTCCGGAGATGAAGCGATTCATTGTTTATGCATTTGGATGATTAAGTGTGCGTTTAGTGGCCTTCTGTCTTCATGCGGATGGCATTGATGGACTGCAAATCTTTTAGTCTTCTACTGGTTAATGAAAGGTCAAGCTCTAAAGCCTATAAATATGATGGATGGCGGCGTATTTTGGAGAGTTGGAAAAATCTAGGGTTACTCTACTGAAACTATGAGTGAAACCTACAGAGAGTATGGTGAGGTCGTGAGGTTCTGAAAGATTAGGGATAGAGAGGAGAAAGTTTGAGAATCATTACAGAGAGAGTTCTGTGTTTAGGAAAAAGGAGAGAAATTGTGATGATTGAGACAGTAAGTCGTGAATGAGTCTGTTGGTTTTGAAGGAAGGCAACAGAGGGTGTGAAATAGTGAGGATAATTGTTAGGAAACCTTTGGTGTTCAGGTATTGTTCTTTCCTACTTGGTTCTCTGTTGGATGATTGTTTCGAATGGGAATGTCATTAAAGGATTCTTGCATGTTTTATTGATTCTGCCCTGATGTGAATACGTTGATAGGAAGCTTTATTAGTTAAGTTGTTCTCTTTAAACATTGGACGAATAAAATTATGGGTAGTTGGTTACCACCCTATATTTATTGGTTACCATACTTGATTGGTTTATGGTTATAGACGATTAGTCTTTGAGAAAAATACTATGCATGCTTGGTTGTTAAGTTGGTTAGTGCATGTGAAGTATATAGGATGAATTGCTATCAGCATGAACTAATGAATTAAACTTGTTGATGAATATTGTGTTGCTTACCTTAAGGATGTGGGTTTGCATGATTCTATCTGGCTTTGATTGCTAATGGGTTTGGTTAGACTCAGGATAGATTAATTAGAAGTATTATGTAACAACCCAGTTTTCGTAAATCTTTTAAAATGCGTGCAAATTTGAAATTTTGATAAAACCATTGAAATCACTTAAAATCAAATCAGAGTGCGACATAAATCGGATCGCTACTAACCTTTCGTTGAAACCATTATAAAATCTTTGCGGAAGCATTGGAAAACCTTTTGTCTAAAACATAGCGGGTTTATCAAAACTTTGCGGAAGCGTAAATGAATCATTTAAAGAAGAAACTAAACAATGGAGTACAATATAATAAAACTTAATGTGATTACAACCGTTTCTCATTTGATTCTTAGCCTGGCCAGCTCCAAATATCGTTCATGCAAATCCTTCACCTCTGCCTTTTTATTTGTTCTTCGTTCTCGTATATGAGCCTATTTTTATCTGTTTGTCGTTTGTACCTACACCACAAGTAATACGTGAGCCTAATGGCCCAGTAAGAAAAAGGGTTCTATGCAAACATGAATGTCACTCTTTAGTCCTTGTTGGAAGGGGGCCCACTCAAACTAATCCTTTCATTACGTCATTCTTTTGTTCATTACTTTACTTTTTACTTTCATTCGTTCATTACTCGTACATCGAGCTGGAGATTGGAGGACCCGTATGGAATGGTATAGTCTTGGTTGGCTTCCAACCTCTTGTGTGCACCTGGTCCCTTTTCTAACAAGAGAAAGGGGCGTAGTCTAGTGCCAGGCTAGATCCAAACTACCCATCTGCCCCCAACTCCCTTTTCTTTTCTTTCTCTTAACATTTTACCTCACTTATCCATGCTTGAGTACCACCACCAAGGTGGCACTCCCTATGATTTCTATTAACGTGATACATGACCATACATTCTCAACCTAACATGATGCATGATGCTTCATAATATAACATTCATAGAAATTGAAGTGCACATAAAATAAAAGTAGTTGGAATTGAAAGCACATAAAAAGAATAACAAAAATTGAAAACGCATAGCAATGAAGACCACTAATAATACAGAGAGCATTTATAATATTGAATACAGGAATTAACATGCCAATTATCTAGTTAACCTCCAGTCCACTTACATGCTCCCTATATTTATTATTCTAGGTGATTTAAATATAATTTTGTTCTAGTTCGTTGGTTAAACATACTAATCACAAGCTTATTACATGGCATATCTTAATTAATTGTCATGCGAATATTAATCTAATCTAATTACATGCTCGACTAATTCGTTATCATGCTTAAGGTTTAAACGACTAGTTAATCATCATGCTTATTTACATGCTTAGATTAGCTAATTAGTCAACATGCTCAGTTGATTCAATTAACTAAATTGATTAGCAATTTACATGCTCAAGTTATAACACTTCTTTAGTCACTTCATAGGTTCAAGTCTATTTGTCTACTCAGATTCATTAACATGCTTGAACATACTTAAATAATTGACATACTCATGCAACAATATTAATTAACATTACAACATGCTAGATCTAGCTAAGTTACCATGTTAATTAATTAATCATGGTTAGGTAATTGATTCATTTAAGTAATGATTAACATGCTTGAAGGAAGATTATAATTTGTTGATCTAATAATTATTAGTCGATTTACATGCTTAGCCGATTTTATGCTCGATTTCTAATTCTAATTCAATCCCTTGCTCTGATCAGGTTATCATGCTCAAGTTCACTAATTTAGTTAAGCTAATTAACATGCTCATGCAGTACTAATTAACAACTAAACGTGCTGGAATTAGGGAAGTCAAACAACTAATTGATTTACATGTTCGGAAGATTACAAATACAGATTAAGTAGTTTACATGCTTTGATTAAATGCTTTGGTTAACATGCTCAGGGGTTATTAGCAACTAAACAAACAAGGACATACATACATGCTCAGGGGTTATTATTAATTAACAAACAAGGACATACATAACAGAATAATATTCATGCGTGAAAGGCGAAACTATACGCAGGGGGTTAAACTAATTTCTGCAGAACATTATAATAAGTGAAAACAGTGACTATGAAGATAGGATCATACTCGAAGGTATAGTTCTCAACATCATTCGTTCATACTTTTTAGGTCATTAACTCCTTTAATCATTCATCATAAGTCTATCAAAGTAAAACATGTATAACACAACTACATAAGACTAACCACAAGAATAAGCTATCACAGAGTAATATCTACAGCGTATCAAGCGATCTACAAGACCAACAGGGAAATAACAACAGTGAGGAAGTCAACAAGGGCATAACGACATTAAATCATTCAAGAGACTAATAACCACTAACAACAAACATCACTTTTATCAACTTATGTAACTAGCAATCACAAAATAACACAAGGAATTTATAGAGAACTAAACGTATAACCCACACACTCTACTTGCGGTGTAGGGCCTCCACATGGCCAAGACGCACCATTTTCCTTACCTCAATTCTTCATTGCACGTTGCACTTAATCGCTATTCTTCCTCTCTTTTCGAAACCTTCACAATTAGAAACGTCTATCATTAATAATTATGACGTAGAACTTTCATTTCCTTTCATATTCTAACTCATCTCAACTTAAACCCTCTATTGCATATAAAGCATTTGTCCAATATCTTCCTTAACCATTTAACCCATTTAACAGTTTCTAGCAAGCAGAGAGTAATTACTCTTTAATATGACAATATGATCACACTTAAATCATTAACAGAGGTGCTACATATCACTAGAGCTCCATGCTTCACCTAGCTCAACTAAAACAGGTAGTATAATATCCACAATTCACAGCCATCATAACTCATCTAAAATCTTCATTCCTTATATCACACCCAAGACACAAAACATAATCCAAATCTGCAGATGACCACTAACAGAACCCAATTAACCCAAACAACCAAGAAGGAGGCTTACCAGAAAATAGGGCATACCTGAGGGTTCATCCCTCCAGCTCCTTCACTGTCTTCATAACTTCCATCCTTCTTCCTCGGCTCAAGCTCTCCAGAGGCTCAACAACTTCTTCTCCATCCTTTAGCACACCAACGAATTCACCCTGCCAAGGCACCCCCTCCCCTTTTATCAATTCTTCATAAAGGTGGTCCAGCAAACAAACACTCTGCATGCCCGACAACATCACTACAATTTTTCATAGTGTGCCCCGCACGCGCGATACACTATCTATCTCCAGCAGAGCGGGGACTAGAAGAAGAAGACCAGTTCGGGCTTGGGGAACCCCTGGCTAGACCCTGGCCTTCAAGCGAACCACCAGAGCACCCCCTGTCCGTGGCAAAAATCACCACTATCGATCGCAAATCGGCACTGCAACTCCTCCAATCGATGCCCAACAGAAGAAATGCAATGGAGGGGGGAAACTATATGTCTAATCATTGTCGAAAAATGAAACCCGTGGAAATCCCGACTCCAAACCCTAGGTCTCCTTGCGACCTGCCGCTGCTCGCTCGGCGTTCGTCTGCTTGCCGGCTCTCTCTCTCCAAAACGATCACTCCCTCTCGGTCCCTCACCCTTTCTCACTCTTTCTCTGACAGAATGGCCTTTGGCCATTCTATTTTCTCCACTTAACTGGTTCGCCCAGCAAACCAGTTTAGTGGCGTGAACCAATTCTGCTGAACCGGTTCATGCCATTCATAACACTCTTCAATAATTAATCCAATTTATTTAATCCCCCAATAATTTAGCCCCTCTCTATTTTTATTCAATGAATCCTTAATTTAAAACAATTATAAGTAATTCCAAACATTATAATCTAATCCATTAAATTAATATATTAATTTTAATTATGGTAATTTCCATTTAATCTTAACAAATTCTTTAAATTAAAAACTCACGAATACGTCCTTGGTAATACCTCGATAATTATCCAATTATTTCAAATATCCCCAATTACTTCTAATTACTCTTATTAAATTTCGATATAAAAAGTTAGGATATTACATTCCTCCCTCCTTATATAAATTTTGTCCTCGAAATTTGCCTAGTGTAGTACTCTCTCAAATGCTAACTACGCATCAAATCTCTTCTTAGCCATCTCCTCTTTCTGACAGCTTCTCTCACTACTGCTACTGGATCATCTTGACTACATCCAAATGCGTCTTTTTGTACCAAAAAGTCGATCCAACGCTCATACTTACTCACCACACTTTCGCTGCTCCACTCTAATTACATCAATTCTGAAGAAAAATACCTTAATCACGACCATTCTTCTGTTTTCTCCAAATCAAACACGAGCATCAAGAGTAGAATGGCAACTTTCTTATATCCAATTATTGCTTCAATCTAATAAATACTTCATCGATGCCGCTCAACTCCTGAATTCGCAGTATTTTCTCCTTAATTTGACGTTCTACATCAAACAATTTTGCTGATTCCCAAGTGATTCAACACCAAGGTAGAGTCTCCTCGATCTTCTTACCACCACTCACATCCTGACGTCAAATTCTCCTTTCCTATATGGTTCTACCCTTCAGATCCACTACACTTCAAGACTTGAGACCTAGCACGTGCGACCTTCCTCTCTCACTCCATGACTTTGGCATGCTCGAATGTGTTCTCCACCATCCAATCCATCCATCCAAGTTTTCCCAAGTTATAAACTACACCACTCCATGGCTGAGTTGGACGCATTTCGTCTTGCTTCTCCTTTTATATCTATAGCTGTTCCCATATCTATTTTAGTTTTTGTTTATGTATCTGTTCCCGTATCTGTATCTGTATCTGCTTCTATTTCTATTTCTTTTCTCGTTTCCATCTTTGTATTTGTTTCTGTTTTTGTCTCTCTATCTGTTCCTGTTTCTGTTTTTGTTTCCATTTTTGATTCTGTATCTGTTTCTGTTTCCATTCCCAGAAATTTATTCCTAGAAACTTTGTTTCCATTTTCATTTTTGTTTTTGTTTCTGTTTCGGTTTCTGTTTCTGTTTCCGTTGCTATTTATGTTTCTGTTTCCGTCTCTGTTTCCGTTTCTATTTCCATTGTAGTTTCTGTTTTCGTTTCTGTTTCCGTTTCTGTGGCTGTTTTCATTTTTGTTTCAGTTGCAGTTTCTATGTCGGTTTTGTTTACTCGTTTTCGGAGAAGTTTGACCGATTGCCTCCATTCCTTGCTTGCAGTCACGTTTTGGGTTACCTTGATTGGTTTCGAACCGAGATGGAGAACAAAATCCAAGTCCAACATAAATCTGATCACCCACCGACTACTTAATCCAACATCACTCCACTGAATTCTAGTTAAATAAAGTAAGTTTTCTCAGCCACACAATTTCCAAGAAAGGTATTAAAGAAGACCCTACAAAGATTCAGGCGGTAGTTGATTGGTCGTAACCAAGGAATGTGGGGAAAGTAAGAAGCTTTCTTGGTTTGGCAAGACATTATAGGATATTTATAAATGGGTTTTTGATAATTGCACTACCCTTAACAGGCTTAACAAAGAAAAATGCACGATTTTGGTGGATGGACGAATGTGAGGAGAGTTTTCAATAACTAAAACTTTGTCTGACTTCAGCTCCTGTCTTGTCCCTGCCCGTTGATGATGGTACTTTTTGCATCTATTGCGACACTTCTAAGAATGGATTAGGTGCCGTACTTATGCAAAATTGGAAGGTGGTGCTTTAGATGCATATGTCGTACTTATGCATACGCCTCTAGACAATTGAAACCGTATGAGGCAAATTATCTCACACATGATTTGAAACTGGCTGCGTTCATGTTTTCTCTTAAGATATGGAGACACTAACTATATAGGCAGCGATGTGAAATCTTTTTGGCCCATAAAAGTTTAAAATACATCTTCACCAATAAGGAATTGAATATGAGACAATGACGGTGGTTGGAATTAGTGAAGGACTATGACTATGAAATTAAATATCACCCTAGAAAAGCAAATGTGGTGGTTGATGCTCTTAGTAGAAAAATGGCAGTTATGAACATGGTATGGGAAGAAATGCCGGATGGAATCTGCACAGATATTCGAAATCTAAATATGCAGTTGGTTACTACACAGTTAACTACTCTTTTATCCACTTTGACATTGAAGCCTTCGATGGTGGAAAGGATTAAAGAGGCTCAAATTGAAGATAAGAAGTGTGAAGATTTTAAACTAAACCCCACTCTTGAGAAATACCAATACTATTCCATCTCCGGCGATGGGATCGTGAAATTTAAAGATAAATGGTATGTACTAGAAAAGTCAGAATTACGATTAGCAATCTTAAGTAAATCTCATTCCTCAAGTTTTTCTATCCACCCCATCTGTAACAAGATGTATAAAGACCTCAAATTACATTACTACTAGCCTGAGATGAAATATGATATTGCAAAATATGTTAAATCTTGTTAAATATGTTATTGATCTTGTTTAATTTTGTGATTGACTTAATTGCTATTTTGGAGCTAGAAGAACATATTGCATCTTGAGGAACATTTTGTTATTTTTTATATGGATTTTACTCTTGGGCAGTACTTTTATAGCAACAAGGATGATGATAATTTTGTTTAATTTTATTACTATTTCAAGACTAGAGTAACATATTACATCTTAAGGAAGACTTTGCTATTGCATGATGATATTGATTTAACTCTTTGGCAAGATTATTATAGCAATGAGGATGATGAAGATTTTGTTTAATTTCATGATTCTTTATTCCTTTGTTCCAAAAACTATTTACCTAATTATGCATTATTGTCTAAGAATAAATTGCTAAACTATTTTCCTTATATGATCAAGCACAAGAAAGGAAAGATGAAAGTAGTGGCCAATGCTCCGATTCAAAGATTATGTTTCCAAGGATGGCAACCTTTGTGTATCAATTCATCGCGTTCCAACATCATTAATAAGGAAAGTACATGTTGAGGTTCTAGCAAGCCATGTGTGAAGGAAGACAGCTGAAGAATCTATAAAGAAATTATTCTTTAGCCACACATACTTAAAGGTCTTCTCCAGGTTTCCTTTATAGGAGTTGTGCATCATCTTCTTCGAATTCAAAGATTTCGTTTCCAAAGATGGAAACATTTATATACTAATTTGTGAACTTCTAACAACACTAAAAGAGGAAGTTCTTAGTGAGAGTCTAGCAAGCCTTATTGGGGAAAGCGCAACTAGAGGAGATACCAAGGATTTACTCTTTGACCACATCTATTTAAGGGTGTTCTCAAGTTTTTATTTATGGAAGTTATTGAATTACAAAGGGGTGTCAACATTACTTCTAACTCAACGGCTAAGAATGGGAATCTAGTAACTGAGTTATTGTTCAAGCATGGGAAGTGGTTTGTGAAAATCTTACTATTATCAGCCAACTACATTAAACAAGATTTGTTTCCTTACTACACTCATGAAGACAGTGAAGATCTTACAATCTTGAGGGTCCATGGTGAATCTCCTAGTTTTTATGAAGATTATGGTAGAATAAGATATGACTTGAGGTTGAATCCTTTTCAACCCCAAGAGGATGATCGACTATGAGTCCACTCTATCAATAATCAAGTTTCAAATAATATCATGGAGTTATTCAAGGTCAAACAAAAGTGGAAGTTCAAGAACTATTGTAAAACATTTGAAGGACTTCACAAATCTGTCAATTTTCTGACCTTTGACGAGTGTTTGATAGATTTGGCATTTGGAACGGTATCATATCAAAAAGTGTCTTTCATAACGATTGTAGCCAACTTCTTAACCTTTTGGAAATGGGATAGATCGTTAAAATTGGAGTTTGTTTGCTACATCAAAAGCCCATGGAATAGAGAGTAAATATTGTGCAAAAGCCCAAGCGACCAAGCTTGGAGACTAAGTAAGATCAATATATGGAAACTATCCAAGTGGCTTAACTCAAGAAGGAATAGTTTCCAAAGACATCATGGCTTGGAGAAGAAGAAAGGAAGAATTAATTAAATATTCTTTCAGTTAATTTATCTAGTAACCATTAAGTAGAAAATTGAGCAAGCTTATACTATAACTGATTTAGTGATATTATACTTGTTTAGTTATTTACTATTCTTTAGTTTGTAATTGGTTATTTATAACCACCTTATGTAATTGTTTTAGACAGTTGAAATTGAATAGAAAAAACCTTTGCTTTATTTTCGAAATTGGAGTGATTCCTCTTTCAAACCTTTGATGAGTTACATCCAAACTTTCATTGTGTGTGTTGCATCATAAGATTGAGCGTACTTTGTGAGTTGAATGAGTTCTCTTATTGACATCTGTGCTCTTACTTCTTGCAGTAAGAGTGTGTGAAGTGGTGTCCAACTTTCCAAAGAAGTTTCATTGGTGATGACATCCATACGGGAGTTACAAGTGTGCCTACTTGCTATTTCTGGGCAATCGACTTCTTCCACAAATATTTCCAAAACCATGAAATTATTATTCTATTTTTTAGAAGATTTATTTTTTATTCATCAAGGAATTTTCTGTCAAAATTTCAGAGGAAAATCTTCTAAGGTGATCAACCCCAATCTCCATTCGATCGATCACCCTCAATTTCCTTCATCTCTGTAATGTTTCTTTATGTTGCTGATCAACCGCCCATACCACCAAAACTTTTCAAATAATCAAAAATAGTATATTTGAGGTCGAACTCCTTTAGGGTTTGATCAATCGCTTTTCCTCACTTTCGAACCTTCGGTTGATCAACACTTCATCATCAAATTAACCACTTACAGGTTATATTTCTTTACCCTCCTTCCGTTGGACCATTATTTGGTATCATAGCTAAAATTCTTGTTAATCCATGATTCTTTTTTTCGACATCATGACGAGGTGTTGCAATCACATAACAAACGAGGAGGGAGCTACAATCATGTATGCCTACTTTTAGTAGGATGATATATGAAGAAGATTATTTGGATTGTCAAGCAAAGATCAAAGAAATCTCTCAAAGTTCTTATTTTTGGCAAAAGACCATGTTAAAACTTATTTCTTTAAGGTTTAAAGAAAGAGCTTATTTTTTGTTGGACGATTTGATAAATTACTGAAGGATGGATGGTAGAGAAAACATCAGCATGTGGCATTTGATGAAGAAATTCTTGAGGAGAAAATTTGCTCCATCCGCACCACCACCAACCAGATATTTAAAGAGAATTTCCAAAAGTAATCAAGCTCAACTCAATAAATGGTATGCCTCCTTTAAAGAGATAGTCCGAAAATTTGAAAAATTGAAATCAAGTTCCGCAAGCACTCCGACTTTACTAGCGCAACACCATGATGAGGTAATAGAAGATACTCTTGAGACAAAGGAGCAAAAAGAAGATGTTACAACCCCTCAAGTAGGGCCATCACTATGTTAGGAATCTCAAATAAAGGAGGAGGTTTGTCTAGAAGAACAAGCACCCAAAGCCAAAACTATAGAAGGCCATGTTGACTCCTTGACAACAACAATACAAGAGGAACAAACATTTCATATCCAGTCCTCCAACAAGAACAAGGTTTGCTCTTTATTCATTGATGAGAGAATTTGTGCTAACATGATTTCTATGATTATGGTTAAAGGAATCGACTTGGATATATTGATGCATGACATTCCTCACAAATTATGGTGGCACATTGATAAGGAAAAAACTTCTCATGACCAACGTTTAACCAAGAAAAGGGTAGGTTCCTTAATCGATAATGAGAGAAATTACACTATTAGGTCTTCTATGGATTTCAAAGAAGTTTTGATTTCGTTGAATGACAAAGGAGACATCAAGGTAAATCAAACTTTGGTTGATTTTTCTTATGGAAGTTTCACTAACATATTGTTTTATGATATGTTGCCAATAAGTACAAATCGTTTTCTTTGGAGATTATCATGTCTACATAATAGAAGGCCTACATCTGATGTATGTCCGAATTGCCTTTCTAATTATTACTCCTTCAAAGATAGTGGAAGTATGATCAAGCTAGCTCCACTTCAACCAAAGAAAGGGACAAAAGATCATGAAGCATTAAATGGAAATCGGTTGAAAACTACTATGCTTATAACAAAGAGGTATGTGCCATTAGATACTTTAATTACTTGGATTTTTAGAGTTAGATAGATTAAAGCTTCCTATATTATTGACTAGATATTTAGATATAGCAATCGTGATGGTAAAGTTGTTCTCTTTAATTTTGGTGGAAGTTCCTTTATGATTATGCTTAGTGGTATTGTTCTTGGTCTTAATGAGTCTTAGTGTTGGATTTGATTAATATTTTGGGACTAGAAGAGCATAATACATTAAAAGGAAGTATTTTCTATCTCTCGATGATATTTATTTGTGTTTATGGCAATACTTTTATGGCAATCACTATAAGGATGCTCTCTTTAATTATGATGGAAATTCAAATTTGGATAACATTGTTAGCATTTATAGAAGAAGAGGGTTGTTATTGATCTTGTTAAATCTTGGTGATAGACTTAATTGCTATTTTGGAGCTAGAAAAGCATATTACATCTTGAGGAATATTTTGTTATTTGTTGATATTGATTTGAATCTTGGACAATAGTCTTATGGCAACAAGGATGATGACAATTTTTTTGAATTTGATTACTATTTCTAGCCTTGAAGAACATATTACATCTTGAGGAAAACTTTGCTAATGTAAGATGTTATTGATTTGACTATTTGACAAGATTCTTATAGCAATGAGGATGATAAAGATTTGGTTAAGTTTGATTATTGCTTGTTGCTTGGTTTCAAAAACTATTTACCTAGTTGTGCATCATTTTCTAAGAATAAATTGCTATATTATTTTCCCTATATGATCAAGCGCAAAAAAGAAAAGATGAAAGTAGTGGCCAATGCTCTGATTCAAAGATTATGTTTCCAAGGATGGCAAGCTTATGTATCAATTCATCGAGTTCGAATATCACTAGTAAGGAAAGTACATGTTGGGGTTCTAGCAAGCGATGTGGGAAGGACGACAACTTAAGAATCTATGAAGAAATTATTCTTTGGCCACACATACTTAAAGGAGTTCTCAAGGTTGTTTTTATGGGAGTTATGCATCATCTACTTCCAATTTGAAGATTTTTTTTTTTTTCAAAGATGGCAACTTTTATATACTAATTTATGGACTTCTAACAACAGTAAAAGATGAAGTTCTTGGTGGGAGTCTAGCAAGCCTTATTGGGGAAAGAGCAACTTGAGGAGCTACCAAGGAATTACTCTCTAGCCATATATACTTAAGTGTGTTCTCAAGTTTTTATTTATGGAAGTTATTTAATTACAAAGAGGTGTCTACATTACTTCTAACTCAATGGATAAGAATGGGAATCTAG
This sequence comes from Begonia loranthoides, assembly GCA_022433065.1. Taxonomy (NCBI): domain Eukaryota; kingdom Viridiplantae; phylum Streptophyta; class Magnoliopsida; order Cucurbitales; family Begoniaceae; genus Begonia; species Begonia loranthoides. The sequence goes on along the minus strand of CM039468.1, from coordinate 39,843,977 downwards.
TAATTGAGTTAGCATGGCAAGTGGTCTTCGAAAATCTTACTATTATTGGCAAACTACATCAAACAAGATTCGTTTCCTTACTGCACTCATGAAGACATTGAAGATATTACGATCTTGAGGGTCCATGATGAATCTCCTAGTTTTTATGAAGATTATGGAAGAATAAGATATAATTCGATGTTGAATCAGTTTCAACCCTGGGAGGATGATGGATTATGAGTCCAATGTATCAATAATCAAGCTTCAAATAATATCATGCATTCATTCAAGGTCAAACATAGGAGGAAGTTCAAGAACCACTGTCGAACATTTGAAGGACTTCACAAATCTGTCTACTTTCTGACCTTTGACGAGTGTTTGATGAATTTGGAATTTGGAACGGCATCATATCAAAAAGTGTCTTTCATAATGATTGTATCCGACTTCCTAGCCTTTTGAGAACGGGCTAGATCATTAAAATTAGATTTTTCTGCTATGTCAAAAATCATGGAATAGAGAGAAAATATTGTGCAAAAGCCCAAGCAGCCAAGGTTAGAGACCAAGGAAGATCAATATATGGAAACCATCCAAGTGGCTAAATTCAAGAACGAATAGCTGCCAAAGACATCAAGGCTTGGAGAAGAAGAAAGCAAAAATTAACTAAATATTCTTTTTTTTAATTTATATAGTAACCATTAAGTAGAAAATCGAGCAAGCTTATACTGTAACTGATTTAGTGATATTACACTTGTTTAGTTATTTACTATTCTTTAGTTTGTTATTGGTTTTTTATAACCACCTTATATAATTGTTTTAGACAGCTGAAATTGAATAGAAAAAACATTTGCTTTATTTTTGAAATTGGAGTGATTCATCTTTCAAACCTTTGGTGAGTTACATCCAAAGTTTCCTTTTGTGTGTGTTGCATCACAAGGGGTTGCAATCACATTACAAATGAGTAGGAGCCACAATCATGTATGCCTACTTTTAGCGAGATGATATATGAAGAAGATTATTCGGATTGAGAAGCAAAGATCAAAGAAATCGTTCAAAGTTCTTATTTTTTGAAAAAGATCATGGTAAAACTTATTTCTTCAAGGTTTAAAGTAAGAGCTTATTTTTTGTGAGACGATTTGATAAATTACCAAATGATGGATGGAAGAGAAGACTGAACATGTGGCATTTGATGAAGAAATTCTTGAGGAGAAAATTTTCTCCATTCGTACCACAACCTACAAGATATTTAAAAAGAACTTCCAAAAGTAAGCAATCTCAACTTGATAAATGGTTTGTCTCCATTGAAGAGATAGTTTGAAAATTTGACAAATTGAAATAAAGTTCTGCAAGCACTCCAACTTTACAACCATAACGCCATGATGAGGTAATAATAGAAGGTACTCTTGAAACAAAGGAACAAAACGAAAAAGTTGTTACAACACCTCAAGAAGGGCCATCACTATTTTGGAAATATGAAATAAAGGAGGAGGTTTGTCTAGAAGAACAAGCACCCGAAGCCGAAACTATAGAGGGCCAAGTTGACTCCTTGACAATAACAATACAAGAGGAATAAACATTTTGTCACGACCCGAAGACGAGCCTAACAGAACCGCCGGGTCAGGCAACCTGATCCTCGTAGAGAACCTAATCACCTAGCCCAAGGCGTGTGTTTTAGCGAAAGACTTATAAATATTTAATTTGACCCAAGATGATATAGGCCTAGGTCTGAGTAGGGATCACGAGAAAATAACGGTGCATAAATTAAAATGAAATCCAAGTACTGTTCAACAAATCCAAAACCAACTGTGTTTAAGGTTTACAGACCAAATGTAAATATCCTCACCAAGAAACGATAAACCGCTCAAATGTAAATAACATAACACTTCAGCTCCAAATCCTCAGCTGCTCTTGCCTTTACCTGAAGTTTTGGGGGAGGAGTCGCTTGGGATGACTGACTAACTCAGTAAAGTATAGCTATACTAGGTGCACCTCATGCAAAACTAGTTTTTCTATATTTTCGAAATCAGGGTTGTGTTTCTCATTTTACCGTACATGGATTTTAATTTGAAATCTCTTATCATATTATAAATCTGGCCCAAGGCCATCGATGTGGCTTTTATCGAAAAACTCGCTATATACATAGACAGCTATACCTCGTAAAATAGGCCATCATCGTGTTCCAATCTAAAAACATCATCAGTGAAAAAGGGTGGTCACTCAAGGACTCACCTGCCACTCAGCATAGAAAAGGTGGTCACCCGTCAGCGACAACACCTTATGAGGCAGGAGGAAGTATAAATGACAGTGGTCCGTAGATCCAACGCGTAATACGATCAAATATAACGGATACAGTTGCTCGCTATATGTGGACTTATTTAACAGCTAAGATACCTAGAGGCTTCAAATGAACGAGGGTTGCCGATGAGTAACTCGGCCGTCCACCCGTCAAATGGAATGGTACTTAGGTTAACTAAGTCTTAGCGATTTACAACCGTTTGATCCGTGGAACAAAACCCTGGCCAGGTTTATGGGTATTCGACCCTAGGAGAGGTCATCACCCTCCCATACTGTTTACGACTTTCAGGGCTTTTGACCTGAGGACATGTCACCAATGCCCCGATCTGTTATCACATGTCAAACAATCAACCTTCACGCAGTAGAAGGTATCAAAGTGAATCCTTCCCTCAACATATACACAATAAATTTCAAACCATTTACGGAATTAAACGCGAGAAAATATACTACTAAAAAAAACTGACGTGCTTTCGAACAGTCCCCGTCATTTTTCAAGTGTGGTATTCCACAAAATAATTATTTTGAAAACGGGGTACGATGCAATATAACGAAAGAGGTATAGAAATCCCTACCTCGATGATGGTCTGCCTTACCGACCAGAACAACCAATTACGCAAGAATCGTATCACTCTCGCTGAAATAATCCAAGACTAGGAAATGTATAAAACATTGAAATTCTCATAAATAAATCCCAAGAAATAAACGAGAAGTCTTATACCGAGAATAGAACCCAACAGATGATTAAATGATTCATCTAATAACATTCTTCCACTCAAAATCCAACTTTAGATACCGAAGCAACTTCTAAAATCCAAAGTCTCATTTCTTTAACATGGATAGATTCCACTTCAACCAATATAAAACTCATCCAATATAAAACTCAAGACCAAAGTTCAATTCATACTACTGGGATTACTTACCTTCAATTGCAATTAAAATCCATCATTCAAAATAACAACTCAAGTTAGGATCTCCAAATCCACCAATGACAAACAACAATTATTCTCTACTCTTTCGACTTCAACATTTAGTAAACTCCAACAACACAAACGAAGTCAAACATTTTCAAAGACAAGTAACTAAGCCCAAAAATAGCCCTAAACTAACATAACTACATTCTTCACCGTCTTTAGGGCAGAAATCAAATTTAAGGAACCTAACAATTATTTCCAGTAGCATAATACATTTTGAAATTTCAAGCAGGAATTAAACACTGCAACATTCTCATCCAAACAACCAAAAACAACGATGACAGTTTATCTCCAGCCATTTTCTATAATCGCAGCAGTTTAAACAAAAACCTAACAGTTACACTATTGATGGCAACAATTAGAATCAAATTATCCAAACAACAATCCATTATCGCATCCTTTTCACCAAACAGAAACAACATCCAATATGGCAGAAAATCTTAACACAAGATAATCTAAACAGAGGCATTTCCTTTGACATTATCTCACCAATAAAAATCCAACAGAGCAGTAAGTCATTCATACAATTCTTTCATCCAAAACCCAACCAGAATTTCCAAAAACTAATCAGAATCACATTCTGAAATCCATTATTGAATCAAAGGCTTAATGAGAATCGCTCACCCAACTGAACAGAATAGGATTGCGTTCTGTTTACTCATCAGAATCGAAAATATGCTCAGATCCGAAGTTGCCCTCGCCGGAGAATGTCCATCCGAGATCTTTCGATTTGATCACTGTAAACCCACAACATAGATCAACCAACGATGTCACAAATCTAAACTTAACATCGGAGTAAAAACTCGAATCAGAAACCTCACCCACTGAACAGATCGGAGTTCGTTAGTCGTCGGAATCAGAAAATGGGGTCGGCCTCGGAGTTCCGGTCACAGATCTGAGATCACTCATTCGCCGGAATTGGAGGAACACGCTCGGGTTGAGCTGTTCTGTCACCGGCATCACTCGGGATCAGAAGCTCGAGGCCACCGATGAGGTGCACTCGTTCCTCGTCGGATCGGAGTCATCCGTTCACAGCCGATGTCGCGTGCATGGTGGTTCGCGGCCGGAAGGATCGCCGAAAACCGAGCTCCCTGTCTCGGCCAGCGTTGCTAGCTCACGAAGCTCCCGCTTGGTCGCTGTCTTTTGTCGCCCACAACCGACGATTCGTCTCGATCAGACGCCATTGCCGGAGGAGTCGCTCGCTAGTCATTCACCGAAGTCGCCGATCGTTCGTCGATCTCCCTCTCTCGCGCAAGATCTCGACTGCCGAATGAGAAAACTGGGAGAAGAGGAATGCCCTAATTCCTCTTCTCTTTGTTTCTTATTTGTTTTAATTTTTTTTATTATTTTTTTATAACAACTTAAACCCTGGACTTTCCTACTCCAAAGTATTTGGCGGGATTTTTCCCCCCTTATTCTCCCTCTTTATTTTTCATCTTCTCATACTCCTATTTCATTTATTCCAACTCATTTATTTCTTTTATCCAATAATTTTCCTAATTTCTTTTCCATTAAAATAAATAAATGTATACTCACAAATTATATACATTACCCTTTTATATAGTCTACCCAAACTCCCAATTTAATCATAACATCGTCTAACGACTTTATAGTTCCAATTTGACTGTCCAACTTCGTTCCTTAATTGAATTCTTTATTCAAAAAATTCTAATTTCACCGACTTGACCAAATGACCAAATTTGCATACGTGGCCACTACATGACATTTCGGTCAACTTCTTCAACGCCATGACCGATTTTCAACGCCAAAAATTTACACGTGGCATTTCTTATTTTAAAATTTCACGGCTTTTACACATTTCATATCTAATGCCCCAACATGAACAAGGTTTTCTTTTTATTCATTGATGAGAGAATTTGTGCTAACATAGTTTCTATGATTATGGTTATAAAGGAATCGGCTTGGATATACTGATGCATGATATTCCTTATAAATTATAGTGGCACATTGATAAGGAACAAAGTTCTCATGACCAAGGTTCAACCAAGAAAAAGGTAGGTTCCTTAATCGATAATGAGGGAAATTACACCTTTAGGTCTTCCTAGGATTTCAAGGAAAGTTTGAGTTGGTTGAATGACAAAGGAGACATCAAGGTAAATCAAACTGTGGTTGATTTTTCTTATGGAAGTTTCACTATCATATTGTTTTGTGATATGTTGCCAATACGTACAAATCGTTTTCTTTGGAGATTATCATGGCTACATGAAAGAAGGCCTATATATGATGGCCGTCCTAATGGCCTTTCTAATTATTACTCGTTCAAAGATTGTGGAAGGATGATCAAGCTAGCTCCACTTCAACTAAAGCAAGTGACAATAGATCATGAAACATTAAAGGGAAATTGGTTGAAAACTACTATACTTATAACAAAGAGGTATGTGACATTGGATAACTTAATTACTTGGATTTTTAGAGTTGGATGGATTAAAGCTTCTTATATTATTGACATGATATTTGGATATGGCAATCATGATTGTGAAATTGTTCTCTTTAATTTTGGTGGAAGTTCCTTTATGAATATGCTTAGTGGATTATTCTTGGTCTTAATGAATCTTGGTGTTGGATTTGATTATTATTTGTGGACTAGAAGAGCATATTACATTGAAAGGAAGAATTTACTATCTCACGATTTATATTGATTTGTTTCTATGGAAATACTTTTATGGCAATCACTATAAGTATGCTCTCTTTAATTATTATGGAAATTCAAATTTGGATGGCATTGTTAGCATGCATAGAAGAAGAGGGTTGTTATTGATCTTGTTAAATCTTGGTGATGGACTTAATTACTATTTTGGAGCTAGAAAACATATTGCATCTTGAGGAAGATTTTGTTATTTGTTGATGTTGATTTGACTCTTGGGCAATACTCTTGTGGCAACAAGGATGATGATAATTTTTTTGAATTTGATTACTATTTTAAGACTAGAGGAACATATTACATTTTGAGGAAGACTTTGCTATTGCATGATGGTATTGATTGACTATTTGGCAAGATTCTTATAGCAATGAGGATGATGAAGATTTTGTAAAGTTTGATGATTGCTTGTTGCTTGATTTCAAAAACTATTTACCTAGTTCTGCATCATTGTCTAAGAATAAATTGTTAGATTATTTTCCTTATATGAACAAGCGCAAAAAAGGAAGGATGAAAGTAGTGGCCCATGCTCTGATTCAAATATTATGTTTCCAAGGATGGATGAAATCATCAATGAGTTCAAACATTACTAATAAGAAAAGTACATGTTGGGGTTCTAGCAAGCCATGTGGGAAGGACGACAACTTAAGAATCTATGAAGAAATTATTCTTTGGTCACACATACTTAAAGGTATTCTCAAGGTTGCCTTTATGGGAGTTGTGCATCATCTACTTCCAATTCAAAGATTTTTTTTTCAAAGATGGCAACTTTTATATACTAATTTATGGACTTCTAACAACACTAAAAGTGGAAGTTCTTGGTGGGAATCTATCAAACCTTATTGGGGAAAGAGCAACTTGAGTAGCTACCAATGAATTACTCTTTGGCCACATATACTTAAGAGTGTTCTCAAGTTCTTATTTATGGACGTTATTGAATTACAAATGGATTTCTACATTACTTCTAACTCAACGGCTAAGAATGAGAATCTAATAACCGAGTTATTGTTCAAGCATAGGAAGTGGTTTGTGAAAATGTTACAATTATTGGCTGACTACATCAAACTAGATTAGTTTCCTTACTACACTCATTAAGACATTGAAGATATTACAATCTTGAGGGTCCTTGGTGAATCTCCTAGTTTTTATGAAGATTATGGACGAATAAGATATGATTCGAGGTCGAATCCTTTTCAACCGCCAGAGGATGATGGACTACAAGTTCACTCTATCAATAATCAAGCTTCAAATAATATCATAGAGTCATTCAAGGTTAAACATAGGTGGAAGTTCAAGAATTATTGTAGAACATTTGAAGGACTTCACAAATCTATCGACTTTCTGACCTTTGATGAGTTTTTGATGGTTTTGGCATTTTGAACAGTTTCATATCAAAAAGTGTCATTCATAAAGATTGTAACTAACTTCTTAAGCTTTCTAGAATAGGCTGGATCATTAAAATTAGAGTTTGTTTGATATGTCAAATGCCCATGGAACAGTGGAAAAATATTGTGCAAAAACCCAATTGGCCAAGCTTGGAGATCGGAGTACCTCTCGATCGACCTGGGTATGATCGGGAATTGTAGAAACCCATAGTTTTTTTACGTTCCCTCTTGATTTTTGACTCCTAATGACCAATACACCTGGATAAACTTTATTGCAACCAAAATCAATTAGAAATTTTCCTCAGATTTGAGTTCTCAAGCTCGAATCAGAGGCCAAATGAAACCCAAACGTCAAAATTGGAAAACGAGGAGAAAAACTTACTACAACGCAAACTGCCTTCATGAGGGTTGCTCCTCTCGATGCCTGTAGTCTGAATCCATTATCGGAAGTCTACATTGCATCGATTTGTCCTCCTTCCCCTCTCAAGCATCTCTCCTTTGCTCGGTTGCGGGTTTGTAGAAGAAGATAATATCTTTTCTTCTGTAAACATTTCACTATTTGAAAAAAAAAAATTAAAATTAATATAATGTTATATATAATTTATCTATTAAATAAATCCAATTCAATTTCCATTCTTAAACCTGACTCGTTTAAAACACTAACAAAAAACATTTATTTAGTCAAATACTTTATCAAAACCCTTTCCAAGATTTAAAACACCGCTCAGAAAATCAAATTTTACCGTTTGACTGAAAAACATACATGAATCTGCTAAGCGACAAAATGGGTTAACTCTCAACATTTAACCAAAATTAACGCAAAAAATTTACACGTGAAATTTAAAAATCATTTAAAAAATCTCAAATTTTACAAGATTTGGCCATATGGATTATGGTGACTTGAAGTTACTCAATAAGAAAAGAATGTTGAAGGGTTTTCCGTCCATAGACCAACCAGATAAATACTATCTTGTTGGCAAAAAGTTTTGAAAGAGCTTTTTAAAGGAGACTATGTAACAGCCCGTGTTTATTTTACCATCCTGTTAACCGTATTAAAAATTTTACCTTTTAAAAACACGTGTGAGGGAAAACCAGAGTGAACAAATAGCCAAAGTCCTTTTTAAAACATACAAACACAATTAAAATGGATTAAGCAAGCAAACAACATCAATACTTAAAACTACTTAAAACATTCGAAGTAAACAACGTTAAAACTGATTAAAACATTTACAACTAAAATAAAACACCATGTAAATATTTAAAATACTTAACACTCTTAAAGATCATTCAATGAGCCATAATCCCCAAGGTCAGTACGCCAACAACACAAACAGCTCAACCCGACAACACTCCATCAGCCGTGTCTTTTATAAGCTTATCTAATCATAGGTTCCTTACCTGTATCAGAAGACTTAATTATGAGCTTAAAGCTCAGTAAGCAATATAATTATAAAAATTCTCATCCAATGCTCTTTTAAAACACATGCTGCTTTCATTTATTTATTCATTACCTTTACCTTTACCAATGTTGGAGATGTCAACTTCACAAGGTAAAACCCATATCTTAGAACATCATTTACATTTTATTCTCGTGTGTTCCATTTTCATTTAATTCCAGTTACACATCTAAGTGTTAGAGATGTCAAACTTGACAAGGTAAAATTCACATCTTTAAACTGTAACGACCCGATTTTTCTTACATTTGAAAACGTATAAAATTTAAAAGTTTTTCTTTGATAAAAACCAGTGGAAGACTTTTCGTTTTAGACTCTATAATACCCCGATTTCTTGTAACATAATTAAGTGAGAATAATTGGAAAATTAATTGGGTGTAATAGGATTTATTTGGAGATTATTGAAGATTTAGTTAATGGAAGTTAATTTCAGAAAAGGAATTGGGAAATTTAAATTGGACCTGTAATTATGGTCAAGCCATGTTCGGAGTAAGTCGATAATTGAAATTAGGTCAATTAATATACGATACGTATATTTGACGAACACACCTTAATATATATATAGATGTATTAATAAAATAGAAGAGTTAATTGAATAAAAGGGAAATTGAAGATAACCGAAATTAAAGTAAGATAAAGGATTGATTAAAATGAAAAAAGAAAATTAAAATAAAGGAGGGAAATGTGGATTGAACCGGTTCTCTCCCGCTGGTCTGGTTTTGAAGAAAAAAAGGGGGAAGAAAAGTTAAGAAGCCCGCGGCCATTTTTGAGAAAAGAGAGAGGGAGATTTGGGAGATGGAATTCACGACAAGGGAATGATTCCCCGTGAGCAATCTTCTCTGTAAATGGTGAGCAACGAGCGAGGGGGAGAAGGACTTGGGTGTGGCAGGAGTGAACGACTCCAGCGGTGTGGGCTTCTCCGCAAAGTGAGAGCAGTCAGGAGGAAGATGCATCGAACAGTTCTAACAGCGTGAGTGCCTGAGTTGGTAGGAACAAAGCTCCCGTGAGCTAGAATGTCACCACACCTAACCATGACGAGTGGGTTGGCAAAGCTGGATATTGAATTTTGGGCGGTAGCATGCAATGTTCTCCAGCGCCAGTGTGAGGTAAGAGTTCATGTGTTTTGATTCTCGGTCTCCAATGTTGGGTGTTGTGAAGGGGTTGATTATGATGTATTCCTCCTCCATTCTATTTTCTGTTGCGGAATTGGTGCTTCATGGTCAGTTTGTTCTACGGTTTGTATTAGTGTGAAAGAGAATGGTAGAGGCAAAGTGGTTAAGATGAACACTGTGGGATGAATTAGCCCGTGAGTTCAATGTTGGACCATTTCTACTAAATGTTGGCTAGTTGGGTTTTTTGTTATTTCCCAGTTTTTGAGTTAAGGAGTGAATCAAGGGTGGCTGTTTCTGGGTTCCCTCCATGTGTGTCTTCTTTACAAATGTTAATATATGGGAAGGGGTAGGAGAGATTTATGGAGATTGTGTGAAATGTATTTGGGACACCCTCTCCTTAATTAGAAATGCAAAGGAAGAGAAAGGTATAGGGAAGAAAGCTCTCGGGTGAAAATGAGAGAGAGGAGAGAAAGCTCTTTGTGAAATGCTGAAGGCTAAGGGCAGAGGGGAAAGAAATAGAAGAAAAGCCTAAGGAAGAAAGAAGAAAAAAAGGAGAAATATAGAGAGACTGAGAGAAATGCTTCCGAAGAAAAATAGAGAGAGAAAAAGAGAAAGAGAAAGAAAGCTTGCAGGTGAAAGGAAAGCCAAGGGAGCTCTCTAGTCTTCTTGGGTCTCGGCTATGCTTTAGGTAATGCCCTAATTTCCTTCCTAGTTTATGGATTTTAATAGGATAATTGTAAAAGCTAAAGTATTATTGGATGTTATGCTCTATGTGTTGCTTTGTGATGTTGATGGAATATTGATATGTTGTTGAGGTCCCATTCTGCATGTTAGATAAGTGACCTGTTGTTAAATAATATTTACTGTTGGCCATCGGTTGTTTGGATGATACTCTCCATGGTTTACTATTTCTTGTTTTAGTGAAGAATATTAATGGAGTATCTATTTTGGTTATTTGTTCTACTACCTCTAAAAATATATATGGATGGGAGCTTGGTTAAATGTGTAGATGTTTGGTTCATTGTTGATGATTGGAGTTGCTCTTTGGTGTGTTCTTGCTCACTAGATGTTAATAAATAGTTATTGGTTACTATATGGATGAAAACTATTAATTGTTTAGGTTAGATAGTGAGAGTTATTATTTGGAAGCTGCTAAGTGTTATGGTTTAGGGCACTCTTGAATGGTTATTGGAAAATGTTATTAATTATAGATGTTTATTGTTTGGAAGATATTGTTGTAATGCCCGGATAAATACTCTCTGTATTATGTAATGATTTTTATTAATGAACGAATATTTTATAAATGTGGATATATTCCGTAAATTTGGGCCTGGGTGTGGTGTCATTAAAGGGAAAAATATTTTGGGAAATTATAAGTTGAAAATTTCTCACGGATTGTGTAATTTACACTTCCAGTCGACTCGCAGTCAATGCTGGGTCGAGTGTCTCGATCAAAAATGCATTCTAGTGACTCCTTACATTTTTGGGTCGAGCCGAGGTCAAGATGTTGACATGGTGTCTTGACCTAAAAGTGTTCCAGATCACACTTGGGGTTTTTGGTCGCACCGTGGTTGACTGGTGGTCGAGTGTAGTCGGGAAGTGTTTGAATCTGTCAAATTTATTTGACCCTTTGGTCGATATGCGGTCAACTGGCAGTTGAGTGTGGTCAAGAAGGATTTGAATCTGTTTGTATTTTTGGACATTTTGGTCGACATGCGGTCGAGGCGCGGATGCATTTCCTTTACCGAAAACGCAATTTTGGAGGAAATTTTGGGAATTTGGACAATATGCGGTCGAGGCTCATATGCCTTCCCTCGACCAAAAAATCATTTTCAACGCGAGAAAACCCATTTTCTGACTCTTACTCTCCATTTTCTCCCAATAATTTTCTCCTCACCCGAGGAGATTTGCCCCGCCTATCCCTGCACGATCAAGTCGCCCACATGGAGGTTGCACATTGGACCACCCTCCATTGGTTTGGGTGATCGTCACTTCCATCCTAGCTTCTGCAGAAGTCTACTCCCTACACTCTCTCTCTCTCTCTCATCTATAAGTGAAGGTAAGTGTCTTGAACTCTTCCTCCTTCCACTATGTATGCTATAACTGAGTGAGGTAGTGAGGTGAGTGTTGTTTGTGTGAGCTGTGGTTGTGTGGTGAGCCCTGTTGTTAGAAAGATTTCCTAGGCGTGTTGCTGCACTAGTGAAACTTCCGTGACTGTGAAGAAATTGCTGAGGATTTGCTACTCTACTAAAGGTAAGAATTAGGATGTAAGTTGGCTAATGGAATGGAGGCCCTACATCGCTGGAATTGTTTTGGTTATTTGAATGCTGAATTGGTTACTACTGTGACATGTCAATATTCTTGGCTAATTGGTTTTGTATTCACTATAAAATTCTTGTTGATTGAGAAACTAAGATAATGATTCATGTATGAAGTTGGAATGCCTGATGTGGGTTGTTAGCCATAAGAAACCTCTTGTTTTGTTGAATATTACCATTCTTTGATGATGAGAAGTTTCATTGTGATTTAGTTAAGGCTTACGATTGTTAAGGTTACTTTCAAAAATTATTTAGTGCAGTGAACTGGCCTTGAATGGTTGCTATTAAATGTTATTTTGTTGTGATAGAAATGGGTTAACACTGCTTTGTAATGGGTGAAATGGATAGTGAGAGATTTCATAGACTAAAACTATGCATGAACTGCCCTCTCCCGTATCCCTAACTATACCTTCTGTGTGTGCCCTACAAATCTGTAATTCGTTCTCCATTGCTACACTAAAGCATGAACTCCCCTTAGAAATTAAAATACAATCTGACTAGTAAATGGTTATCCTAATCAACAACTATTTAATTAATGCTTGATACATTGCTGGGAAAACATTAGGTAATGTAAACCAATAATTTAGCATGAATTGCCATAACCCTATCTTTATATTGTGCTTATATTCTGTATCTATATATTTGTGAACTGTACGTGACATTCATGCATCATACTTAGGACCAATGAAACTGATGGCATATTGTATGACATACCTAATATATGTAAATAGGCATGTGGGGGTTCGAGAGAATTGGTGACTGTCAATCGGTGGTGATACCCCTAATGGTGTACCTACTCCCATTAGGGAGCGGATGTACAGTTTAGCCACATAGACTCTAGGGTTCATCATTTCTCTTGTATGGAAATCTCTAATGTCTTCAACAAAAGAGTGTGGTGACGATATGTAGTGACACCCCTAATGGTTTAACTCCTCGTCGGAGTTACGGTTAAGCTACATGACCATTGGACGTATCCGACTCTCGGCTTAACAAGAAAGATAAGGTTCTTTTCTATAATACATCGCATGATCATGCATAGCATCTGCATTGTTTTTATTCTAATTCTTGCTGAGCGTTAAGCTCATTGTTTTTCACGTAATGTAGGTGATGATGCTTGTGATATATCAGTTTACGAGGAGATATTTCAGGATGATCATTTGGGTTATCAGCCAAATTGAGCTGATGGTTATGGCCCACAGGATGTTAGGTATTTTGGATAATTATCGTCTTATTCTGAATTTAGCAAACAATCTATAATTGTGGACTTTTATTGGAAAACCTAAACTACATTTTGAAAGCTCATTTTCCATTCCGCTAAAATAACCCTGATGTGATTTCAATTGAAATTAATCACTCTGTGTCACTCATTTTTTTAAATGAATTAAGCAAAAAATTTTATACCATGAATTTTAAAATATAGAAAAATGGTTTTAAATAAACAGGACGTTATAATTGTGAACGCTAAATTGGAGTTATAGAACGGGCTACAGACCGTAGGTAAGAAATAGTGCATATGATTCGCCAATGGAGGCCTATATCGTGAGATAGGGACTGTTGTGTTTAATTTATGTATTCTAGATTTTGTGGTATGCGATAGGTTGATAGATTCATTTTGGTGATCCATGTTGTTATAGCACGTACTGTTTTCTTATTTTGTTATCGCATGTATTACTCTATGTTGATTGTGATTCCTGTGATCCATATTATTATAGCATTTATAAGCATCGTATAAACATGTATCATCATGATAAAAGACATAAGAGTGATGCCATATTGGATTGGTATTCACATTGCATGGGAGAGACATTGCACGGGAGAGCCCGGACTAAATGAATGTAATGAGAATTGGAGGTTGGGGAGAGTAGTGACGGTGATGCCTAGAGACTGGATGATGATGTATCCCTCCCATGTAGGGTTGGGTGACCTGTTCTACCAGACTAGACCCCGAGGATGTATCCATTCTCCACTTCAATGTCTCAGCTCAATATATGAGTTTAATGATATGAGAGTATGAGTAAAAGACAGATTGGGTGGAGTCCTTTTTGACATAATACTGCATTTCTATTTCTTGCTGAGCGTTAGGCTCATGTTTGTCTCATGATGTAGGTACACGCACGAGAACAAGTGAAAGAGATGTTGATGAAGGATTTGTACGCGCAGGTCTTGTGGCTGGCTAGGCTAATGTATTTAAAAAAGGAAAAGGCTTTGTAAAAAGGGTTTTAAGAAAAAGACTTTATTTATTATCTTTTAAATGGTTTTAATAAAGAAAAATCTTCTGTTGTTTTTATAAAAGAAAAGTTTTAAATTTTACACGTTTTCAAACGTAAAAAGTTACAGGTTGTTACAGTTGGTATCAAAGCGCCCGAGTTTTAAAATGGTTCTGCAAACTGCCTACCAACACAGGCTTCGAAGTGAAAATACTCCATCAATTGTAAGTATGTTAACAGATTTCTTTTCTTCATTAATTATTTAAGTGCTTTTGTTTTATGATGATAAGGTATTATGGCTAGGGGACGTGGAAGGGATTAGCAAAATTGAGTGGAAAATAGTGTAGATGAGACCATCAGACAGAAAAGAGTTGAGAATGACGCAAAAGAGACTATCACTTGGTTGTATGAGGATGGTGCATGTGCGAATTATTTTGATTACATTGGGATGTAAATATTTTATTTTCATATTAAAGTTGAATGATGGATATGATAAGAGATAGACGATATTGGAACTACTTGGGTTTTGAGTGCAAGAACTAGCTTTGGGGGAGTAAAGAAACATGGAAGACTTTACCCAAATTTTTATAAATTAGGATAATGATAAGTGAAAAGAAAATCCTGCATAAAGTAAATCAAGTAGATAATTAAATAGGTTTGCTTAAGTGTGAGAAACTAGGTAGAGGGTAGAAGTGTTATGGAGAGGAAGAGCATTTGAGAACTAAGGACTAAGTTGAATTTTGATGACATATTGCTAAGTGTTGCCCCACTTTGTCTTACAAGAAGAAAAAGAGAATAAGAAAAGATCGCTCCTCCTATCGGATGATAAAGAGACTAGTTAACCTAAGCATGATTAAGTGTTTTGTGTTATGAGATGGTAAACTCAATGACGTCTTTTGGTGCGTGAATGAAGTTGTGGAAGAATGAGTGGTTTAAAATGTTTTCTTTGGTAATTATACTTGAGGAGTAATTAGGATTAAGTGAGCAAGGAAATTACAGTTAATGATTATTTGAAGATGTAGATGAGCATTGTTAACTAGATTTAGAAAGGCACTTTGGGTTAATTAAGTATGAAATTAAAGAATGTTGGAGACTGACGATTTTAAAGACAAGTGTGTGGAGAGAATTTGGATAAATATTCGATCAACTGAAAAAGGAGACTATCAATCGGTTGACCAAATTAGTGGGACGGTAATTTCAGCATTTGGAAAGATTTAGGGAAAGAACTAAGCATGGAAATTCAAGAGTGGCAGAACAACTGGATGTGAGTTTGAAATTCCAATAATTGTGATCACCTCAAATTATTTGAGATATTACTGATCCAACCAACGTCGGAAATGGATTATAACTCTGGAGGACGTGTTTGCACATGCTAAGATAAGAGAAGAGGAAAGGGTTGCATGTGCCATGTTTATACTGGTCAAATATGCGAGATTTTGGGGGGACTCAATTAAGATAACTAAAGATGTAACTACAATGAATCGAATAGAATTCAAGAAGATCTTTTATGATAAGGACCTTAATTGCACAATAAGGATAAGTAAGCTGGTAGAATTTACTCAGTTTTGCAGGAGGAAATGGTTACGGAGTACGTGCGTATGTTGAAGCACTATTACGGTTTGCCTCACATCTTGTGAGCAATGATGAGCATAAATTAACCAATTCGTGCAAGGACTTAAGGTAGGAATTTATAGAGGCATGAAGATATCTGGTGTTCAAAATATGGCCTATACGGAGATTGTGTCAAAAGCCCTGAAAATCGAAGAAGTAGAAAAATGGTTCTCGAAGCAGAACAATTCTGCTATATGATGTCAGTCACACTCACAGAAAGAAAATGACACTTCCGGAAGAGTAAAGAAATTCCTTGAAGAAGGAAGTTAACAAGGAAATCGATACCCAAAGTGTACGAAAGGTCATAAGGGGAATGTGTGGAAGAATCTCGTCAATGTTCTAAATGTGTTAAGATTGGTCATGTTGCTAGTAAACGTCCAAGGGAGTAAGATATAAAAAGATGGTGTACTTTAGGAAAATGATTGGAGTATACTAGGACTAAGATGTATGCATTTTATTGGAAGTAGGCTGCCTTGATAAATAGCAAAGAGGACTTATGTTTTGAGGATTTGAGTTTAAGTTCTCTTTTGCTAGTGGATGAAGTTTAATGGACTCTATTGGTCGAATAGAAACAAAGTGGTGAGAGCATAAGATAAGAATGAGTTACTTAAGTCACGAAGTTGTAATAAACTGTGTTGGTTGAATAGGGACAAAAAGAGAAGTAAGGCGGAACGAGGGTCCAAGAGATGAAATGCATAGTATACTAATGGATGTATTGGAACATCAGGTTCAATTTATGGAACAAATTAGGAAATTAGAAGAGTAGAGGAAACAGCAGCTGCAGGTTCCCAAGTATTTGAAGTTCTAAAGGTTTTGACTACTAAAGCTGCTGTATTTTGAAGGAAAGATTTCAGACCATGCAAGCATGGAAGAACAAATTTGAATGGCGGAGAGTATGTTTGAGTACGCTAAGGTCGAAGAGTAAGAGAGAGTTAAGAGAAAGCTACGCTTTTCGAGTTTCAAAGTCATGAAGTTCAAGGAGAGTAATAGGAAAATAGTAAAGGAAATACAATATCAACAGCTAATGGCGGGCCAACTAGAGGTAAGAAAATGAAAGAGACCTCTCATTGATGGTAAGTCACAAGGAAATGAGAAGAGTATTCAAGAAGATATATTGTTTTGAAGAGAAAATATTGGATCTTCAAAAGCTAAGCGGTGTCAAAAGTGTGAAAGAAATCATTTTGGAAGGTATCTTGCTGGCTCAAAGTGATGTTTTAAGTGGAATATGGGGCAAAGTTTGTCCAATTCTGGCTTAAGAAACAGAAAATGGTTGCATCAAAGGTGTTTTCTACTATGAAAGATACAAATGAAAAGTGAAACTATAAGGACTTAACAAGTCAGATAGGACTTGATGCAAGATGTAATAAATGTATTTTAGTGAAGTAGTATGTGGAAGCAGTGTTTTAGTGAGTAAGATTGGTATGTTGGGTATATAAAGACGTGAAGGATGTAAAATGAGTACAATTTATGCAAGCTTTCTCCTTGGATATAATGGCGTGTAGATGATGCAGATGCATGGATGGGTTCGGAAGACATCTTGGATGCAATAAAAGTGGTCGTATTGCAGAGATTTGTTACACATGATCTAAAAAAGGAAGAAATTTAGACCAAGGCTTTTCTCTAAAAGCAATTGTAGGTCACGATTGCAGGATCTCGATGTGTAATTTAGCATTATTGTAAGTCTTGTATGTTGCAAAAACAGAAGTAGTAAAATCTTTCAAACATTTTAGGTAAAAGTACAAGGCAAAGGTTGTTTCGGGTACCTCTGTGTTAAGAATGATAGTTTTATTTTGGGTGCTAAATAAAGGAAGTGATTACAATAAACTAAATTTCGAGGATGAAATTTATATAAGGAGGGAGGAATGTAATACCCTGATTTCTCGTAACATAATTAAGTGAGAATAATTGGAAAATTAATTAGGTGTAACATGATTTATTTGGAGAATTATTGACGATTTAATTGATGAAAGTTAATTTTGGAAATGCAATTGGCAAATTTAAATTGGACCTATAATTATGGTCAAGCGATGTTCAGAGTAAGTTGGGAATTGAAATTAGGTCGTTTAATATACGATACGTATATTTGACGCACACACCTTAATATATATATATATATATATATTGGTGTATTAATTAAATAGAAGAGTTAATTGAATAAAAGAGAAATTGAAGATAAATAAAATTAAAGAAAGATAAAAACATTGATTAAAATGAAAATAGAACATTAAAATAAAGGAGGGAAATGTGGATTGAACTGGTTCTCTCCCCCCAATTTGGTTTTGAAGATAAAAAGTGGGGAAGAAAAGTTAAGAAGCTCGCGGCCATTTTTGAGAAAAGAGAAAGGGAGATTCGAGAGATGGACTTTGCGACAAGGGAATGATTCCTTGCTGGCAGTCTTCTTGGCAAATGGCTAGCGATGAGCGAGGGGGAGAAGGACTCGGGTGTGGCTAGGGAGAACGACTCCAGCGGTGCGGGCTTCTTTGTGAAGTGGGTGCGGTCAAGGGGAAGTTGCATCAGACAGTGCGAATGGCGTGAGCACTTGAGTCGGTGGGAACAGAGCTCCCATGAGCCAAAATGTCGCCACTCCCAACCATGATGAGTGGGTTGGCGAAGATGGGGATTTGATTTCTGGCAGCAGTAGACGATGTTCTCCAGCGCCAATGTGAGGTAAAAGTTCATGTGTTTTGATTCTCGATCTCCAATGTCAGGTGTTGTGAAGGGGTTGATTATGATGTATTCCCCCTCCATTCTGTTTTCTATTGTGGAATTGGTGCTTCGTGGTTAGTTTGTTCTGCGTTTTGTATTAGAGTGAAAAAGAATGGCAAAGGCAAAGTGGTAGGGATAAACACCGTGGGATGAATCGGCCAGTGAGTTCAATGTTGGGCCATTTCTAGTGAAATATTGGTCGGTTGGGTTTTGTGTTGTTTCCCGGTTTGTGGGTTAAGGCATGAATCCAGGGTGGCTATTTCTGGGTTCCCTCCATGTGTGTCTTCTTTACAAATGTCAATATATGGGATGGGGTAGGAGAGATTTATGGAGATTGTGTGAAGTGTATTTGGGACACCTTCTCCTGAATTAGAAATGCAAAGGAAGAGAAAGGCAGAGGTAAGAAAGCTCTCGGGTGAGCTAAGCTGCGAGAGAAGAAGAAAATGAGAGAGAGGAGATAAAGCTCTTTGTGAAATGCTGAAGGCTAAGGGCAGAGGGGAAAGAAAGAGAAGAAAAGCCTAAGGAAGAAAGAAGAAAAAAAAAAGGAGAAACACAGAGAGTCTGAGAGAAATGCTTCTAGAGAAAAATAGAAAGAGAAAAGGAGAGAAAGACAAAGAAATCTTGCGGGTGAAAGGAAAGCTGAGGGAGCTCTCTGGTTTTCTTGCGTCTCAGCTATGCTTCAAGTAATGCCTTGATTTCCTTCCTAGTTTATGGATTTTAATAGGACAATTGTAAAAGCTAAAGGATTATTGGATGTTATGCTCTTTGTGCTGCTTTGTGATGTTGATGGAATATTGATATGTTGTTGAGGTCTCGTTCTGCATGTTAGATAAGTGCTCTGTTGTTAGATAATGTTTACTATTGGTCATCGGTTGTTTGGATAATACTCTCAATGGTTTAATATTTCTTATTTCTATGAAGAATATTAATGGAGTATCTGTTTTGGTTATTTGTTCTACTACCTTTAAAAATATATATGGATGGGAGCTTGGTATATGTTTAGATATTTTGTTCACTGTTGATGATTGGGGTTGTTCTCTGTTGTGTTCTTGCTCACTGGATGTTAATAAATAGTTATTGATTATTATATGGATGAAAACTATTAATTGTTTAGATTGGATATTGAGATATTATTATTTAGAAGCTGTTAAGTGTTATGGTTTAGGGCACTCTTGAATGGTTATTGAAAAATGTTATTGATTGTAGATGTTAATTGTTTGGAAGGTATTGTGAAGGCTAAATAGGAGTGCCAGAACGCGCTACGGACAGTAGGTAAGAAATAGTGCATGTGATTGGCTAGTGGAGGCCTACATCATAATATAAGTATTGTTGTGTTTAATTTACGTATTCTAGATTTTGTGGTATGCGATAGGTTGATAGATTCATTTTGGTTATTCATATTGTTATCGCACGTACTGTTTTCTTATATTGTGATCTCTGTTGTTATCGTACATATTACTCTATGTTGATTGTGATACATGTTCATACAATGCTTATAAATGCTATAATAACATGGATCACAATAATAGACATGGTGATGCCATATTGGTTTGGTATTCACATTGCATGGGAGAGACATTGTCCGGAAGAGACCAGAATAAATGAATGTAATGAGAATTGGAGGTTGGGTAGAGTGGTGACGGTGATGCTTGCAGACTGCATGATGTTGTATCCCTCCCATGTAGCGTTGGGTGACCTGTTCCACCAAGCTAGACCCCGAGGATGTATCTATTCTCCACTCCAATGTCTCAGCTCAATGTATGAGTTTAATGATATGAGACTATGAGTACAAGACAGATTGGGTGGAGTATTTTCTGACATAATCAGACATATGCATGCATCATACTACATTTCTATTTCTTGTTGAGCGAGGCTCATGTTTGTCTTATGATGTAGGTACACGCACGAGAACAGGTGAATGAGCAGTTGATGAAGAATTCACATACGCAGGTCTTGTGGCTGGCTAGCGTAATGTATTTAAAAAAGTTAAAAAGTATTGTAAAAAGGGTTTTAAGGAAATGACTTTATTTATTATCTTTTAAATAGTTTTTTTTTTAAAAAAGTCTTTCTCTATTTTTATAAAAGAAAAGTTTTAAATTTTACATGTTTTCAAAGGTAAAAAGTTATGGGTCATCACAAAATCATCTAAAGATGATAAATAAAATTATTTTCTTAAAACATTTTATAAAATGCAGCGGAAGTTCTTTCAATAAAATAAAATATTTAAGGATACATTAATTAAATCTTTACAAAATATTTTACCAATATCTTTACAAACCATTTCTTTCTTTAAATCCTTTAGCCTAGCCAGCCACAAGATCCGATCCCCGCGTGCAAATCCTTCATCAACTGCTCCCTAGCCTATTTTCGTGCGTTTACATATATCGCAAGACATAAACTAATGAGTCTAATGCTCAGTAAGTGATACAAAAATAAACTATACGATGCACGTGTGATGCAACCTTTGAAATCCGTTTTCGTTTTCTATTTTCCTTTCCTTTCTTACTCTTATTTTCTAATAGAATTATGATGAACTGTGATTCTGTGACTCTGGCAAATGAAATCATGATGGTGACCCAAACAGATGTCGGGTGAACTTGGCCTTCAAGATGAACTTATACCGTTTACCCTTTTCTGTGAATATTTCATTAGCAAACGGAATCATGATGATGCCCCAACCAGATGTTGGGTGTACCTGGCCATCATGATGAATTTATACCATTTACCTTTTCTTTACTTTTATCTTGCTCATTTTCTTTACATTTATTTATATTTCATTTCCATTATTGTTTCCTTTTCAAAACTATGCATGAAAACCATTTTCGTATTCTTTTAAAAACCATGATGCATGATACTCGTGAATGTATACATTCTATCATATTAGTACTATAATATCTAAGCATGCTCATCTATTAAACACATCATTAAAAGAACCTAATTTTAATAAACACCCAACAAGCAGCAATACAATTCATGAAACATACTTAATATCTGGCTATTCTAATAAAGCAGTAAATATACTCAATATCTTATTATTCTAATAAAGCGTAAACAACCTTAATATTCTACTAAAACAATAAACAATCAGCATACAATTCCTAATTCTTGTGATGTAAGACCCCAAAGACCAAATGAAACAAGATCTCCACTTTGATTCCCGCTCAAGCTTAATTAATCTTCTCTTTACCTAGATTGGTGGGAGTCGTGGAGTGAGTGACTAGCTCAATATGAAACTTATACTAAATGTCATGCGTATGTAAAACTTGTTTTACTATTTTCGTAAAAACCATGAGTTTCGAGCATATGCACGTTTTTCAAAAACATTTGAAATCCATTTTCTCTTTTAGGAAATCTGGCCCGAAGGCCCCCGACGAGACATTTTGGGAAACATGGTTGTATACATAGACAGCTATAGGTTAAAATATCATCATCGTGTTTTATCTCAGAAACTGTAATCCATGAAAAAGGAGGAACACTCATGGAATCTCCCGAGCAAACGCACAGAAAGGCGGCGACCATTTCTAGGCAGCACCTTATGAGCCTGGAGGAAGACAAATGATGACGGTCCGTAGACTTGGCTCGTCACCCAGGTCATGTTGTCATGCAAATTCCGCGACGACACGCTCGTAATATATATATATACACCTTGATCATGTTTAGGGATTTGCAACCCAAGGAAGCCTCATCTCCTTCCTAATCTCATATTTCACACATGGCACAAACAAGACATCTCCACGCAGTAGGAGATGTACTGGGGATAGCCTCCTAACACTTTGACACCAAGACCG
This sequence comes from Begonia loranthoides, assembly GCA_022433065.1. Taxonomy (NCBI): domain Eukaryota; kingdom Viridiplantae; phylum Streptophyta; class Magnoliopsida; order Cucurbitales; family Begoniaceae; genus Begonia; species Begonia loranthoides. Next base: position 39,821,495 of record CM039468.1, on the reverse strand, counting down.
TCCAAAGTATCAGGAGGATTCATCACTCCAGAAACAGTATCCAATGTCACACCATGAAATCAGATGCACGAATGTAAATGTGTAAAACCTTCGTACATACATAATATAAAAAGCTGACGTGCTGTCGATCATTCTCCGTAAGGTTTTTCATATGTGGTATCCCACAAAATACGGTTTTGAAAACTATGCAATGCAGTGCAAAACAACTAAGTATAAAACCTCTACCTCAACGGTGATCTCTCCTTTTATCCGTAGGAGTAGTAACCTCAGGTATCAGCTCAAAGTCCTCAAACTCATCAGAGCCTAAAAATATGTCCAACACAATAATTGAAATCAAAATGCCAAAACAATGAGTGGAAGGGTCCTATACCGGTGTAGGGGCCCAACTGATGTTTAAGTGATTTATCTAATAACCCTAACAAAATTCTCAAGCTTTATCTAACATTATTCTTTAAACTCAAAATTCAACTTTTAACACCTAAACAGTTTCCAAAATACAAAATCTCATTTCTTTAACATTGATAGATTCCACTTCAACCAATCCAGCACTTAAGCCTAAAATTCTTAGGTTTCATTACAAAACCGTAGCCTCAAATAATCCCAGCAAAATAGCTAAACCATCCTCAATAATTATTCCCCAATTTTAACTATCAACCAAAAGATGGACATAATTAGAATCACAGTTCTAATTCATCATTTCCTGCCAAACAGTAATAAAACCAAAACCAATCATGGCATCATATATTCTGTAAGTCGATGCAAGAATCTGTCACATGCAACATTTCCATAATTTTCTCACCCAAAACAAAACATTTGCTTCATAGTTAATCAACTTTAAGATAGTCACAGCAAGCCATATGTCACCCAACAATATGCTACAAGGACAATACCAAAACAGGGAACCAACATACACTTGGTTTCATAGTCAAGACCGTGGCTTAAACGAAAGAACACAACATCGGATTTATCAATGCAAAATAGAAAAAACAAGGGCATTATCCATCCAAAACCGAAATAGAACAGTTAGCATTTCATCAATATTCTTCCATCAACATCAACCAAACATATTCGAGCATTTAGCACTACTAACCGAAATCTAAAAATCAAAATGAAGCAATCCATTTGAAAACCATCACCAACAGAATAGAACCAAGGGTTCTGTTTTTGCTTACCAGAATCGGAAGATCGGAGAAATGGAGCTTCAAGGTTCAGTTTCTCGACGTCTAGATAGCTCAGTTACTCGGTCGGAGCTCGGACCTTGCTCGCTACTCGGGGAAAGCTCGGTCCGACTATGCGACGGCAAGGGGTCGACAATGCTCGACCACCTGCAGCTCGGAATGCCTAGTCCTGTCGTCTAGAGTCATTGGTTCATCTCAGTTAGACGTCGTCACCAAAGTTCGCCTTTCCCGCGATTTCTCTTCTCGGCCGAGTGAAAACAAGGAAGGAAAACTTGCCCTAATCTTTCCCTCTTCTCTTCAGGATATCCGCAGGCTCTTTTTCCTTCTCCCCCATTCTTTTAATTTTATTTACTTTCTTCTTTAATTTTATCATTTAACTCACTTTATTCATTTTATAATACATATATAAATATGTATTACACCTTAAATTAGTCCAACACAATTCCCAACTTATTTCGAACATCGTCTAACGACGTTTACCACTCCAATCAAATTCTCAAATTCCATTTCTCAAATAAATTATTTAGTTTGGTAAATTTTCAATTTCACCGATTTGACTATATGACCAATATTTCACATGTGGTCGCTACGCGACAATTCGAGTCAAACTCGACGTTATGACCGATTTTAATGTGAAAAATTTTACGCGTGAAATTTACTCTCTTGAAAATTCTCGGGTTTCACAAGAACGGTCTCACGGAACTTCACTTCCATGGATGCTTTCCTGCAAGTCTGGACGAACTAGACAGTCGAAGAACTTCCATTCTTCTCCAAATTTTCAATTTTTTCTCAGCAAAACTCTAACCTTAACTAACCAAAATATTCTAGAATATAACCAAATTACTTTTCATGCAACAATTATAACTTTTCCTTCCATTATTCCAAACTTTAAAACCCAACATAACCAAATTTCAAAAACACAACAAACAAAAACTAAAAATCAAGAATTTACTTCTCTGAACATCCAAAGACCCCAAGCTTCCAGATAGAACTTGCCTCACGACTTCACTTGCTGACCACAACTCTCAATCCTTGCAGAGAAGTTTTCGCTTTTGAAATTGTGTAGCTAGCAGAAGGAAGAGTGCTGCCTCTTTTTAGGATGAAGGAAACCTCTGCGAGGGGAAGGGGAGTAAATGAGAGAAGAAGACATGATGCAAATGAAGAAAGCTATCATCATTTCTTCAACACAATCCAAGCCCCTACCCCACCAACCAACAGTGTTCAAGCTGTGTTAATAAGAAAACAAGAAAGAACAAGCTAAACTATAATATATTTAAGGGTAATTATCAACTTGACCCCTAAAGTTTGGGGGTCTCTTCAATTGATACCCTTAACTTTAAATTTTCAAATCTAACACCTCAAAGTTTGAGGTGTTACTAATCAACACCATCTCCGATACTAAGTCGTTAAAAGTTTCATGTGAATCGCAAGTTAAAGACAATCAAAACTGGATCAACCATAAAATGGCTATCCACGTGGCAAACCAATCCCTACCTAACTCATACCTGCCTCAATTCTCTAGTATTTTCTTCAATCCTACCTCTCGGATTGGGAGCCAAACTTCTTCTCTCAACCGAAAAAGGACTTTCACGAATTTTAAGATGCAACACCATAGTCAAACACTCAATGGCCTCTTTCTCCGATCAATTTACCTGAGAAATTTCCAGCACTCATCCTCGATTTCTCCTCTGTCTCCAGTGGATTTTTCTTCTACCATGTCTCTCCCATAGCCAAGAAATTTCCTACACTCATCCTCGACTCTCCTCCGTCTCCGGTGGAGTTTTCTTTTACCATGTCACTCCCGTTATCAGAAATCCAATTGCACCGGCTTCTCTGAGCCGCTAACAAAGTGATTCCTCAACAAAATCATCCATGGGCTTTGTCTATATTTCAATGCCAGAGTCTTCGTATATGGGTTTTGTTCAAAATCGAGTTCCTAGTTATGAGTAAGAGAAGAACTACTTCTTGATGATGAGGATGATGATAGAGGTGACAGATGTTTCATAATTATGAACACAAACAGAGAATGGTCGAAGATTTTTTAAAATCTGATAAACTAAGATCAAAATCAGAAACAAATTTATCCCTCCCCCACACCATCGCCTTCATCTTCTTCTTCCACGTCTTCAGTCGCTTCTCCGGCTTTTGAGTGTTGGAAACAAATGATAATGGAGGCCGCAACCTCTATTTCTGGTGGGAAACTAGACTTCATGGCAGCGATCTTCGCAGTCTCTGTGAATATGTTCTTAGTGAATCTGTACTTTTATTCCATGTGTGACTCCTGTGAAATTTTTAACAACTTAGTAATAGAGAGGGTGTTGATTGATAACTCTTCAAACTTTGAGGTGTCAGATTTGAAAATTTAAAGTTTAAGATGTTAGTTGAAAAGACTTTCAAACTTCATGGGTCAAATTGATAATTACCCTATATTTAACTTCTCCAACAACTACAAATTTGTATTGCTGACTCATTCCCAATCTAAGCATGTAAAACCACAAGTCAACAGGCCCATAAGAACATGAACATGAGACTCTTGAAATTGGAAATTCATGGGAAAAAATGAGGTTTGAGAGATTCGTTTCTATAATCCTTCATTATTCCTTTGATAAGACAGGAAAGAATGAGGATCCATAAGATTAGGGGTGTACAAACCGAATTGAAACCGAAGAACCGAACAGGAACTGGTCGATTCGGTTCGGTTTTGTTTTGGTTTGCACACCTAAAAACCAAAGTTCGGTTCTTTTTGGTAAGAACCAATTTGTTTTGGTTCAGTTTTCGGTTTTGCTTTCTCAAAATAAAATTAAAAAAAAACAAACCGAACCATGTACTAAGGTTGTCTTCTCTTCTTCTTCGCATTCGGTAGCGTGGCCGCTTCATTTCATTTCCAGAGTCTCCAGAATCTTCGTCTCCAAAGTCTTCGAGAGTTCGAGTTCCCATTCTATGTCCCGTGTCACGCCCGTCTTCTAGTCTCCATAGTCCAGACTTCCAGTTTTGTGTCCCGCCAATCTCCAGAGTGTTCGATCTTCTTCTGCTCTGATACATACCCAATAGGACTTAGCCTGTTCTTCGAAGGAGCTCTCTGGTCCTGTGTTGCTCTTCTGTGTTCTTCGAAAGAGCTCTTATCCTGTGTGGCTTTTTCTACTCGATTTTCCTCTGGAAATAATCAGAAGTTAGTCTTCTCTCTCCGTCGTTGATTTTTGTTCGCTATTTTTTTGTATACAATTGATCAGTCTATGTGATTTTGTTTTTGTAATTAATGTAATTGATCAATTCGGCGCAGGAGTTCTTGATGCAAAAGCTAGAAGAAAACAAAGAAGACTACGCAAAACCTACGATGGAAACTGATGTGGGGGGGAAAGAGGTCTATGCTGGGGCAGAAAAGCGTTCATTTCCTCAGAATGGAATTCTGATCAGTAGATGTCAAGAAAACTCAAATTCACAAAACAGGAAAAAAAAAAAAAAAGCAACATAAACACTGAAGCTTGTTCTATAATGATGAAAACAAACTCACAAAATCAGCTTCAGTTTCTTCTGCTTTTCCTTTACCAGCACTTTTTCGTCTATCTTTACGAGATTCATAGAGCAGGAAATTTAAAACTTCAATTGTTGATCGGTATACCGTTCGAGATTTCAGGTGATAATAGTACTGCATGACGAGACATTTTGTATGCCAACAGTATTGATGGTTTTCAACGATTTAATTCGATTCGAAAAACATTGTAGCAATGATTGAATGGAATAAGAACAAATCAAAGAAACAAGAAACAACGTAATCCTTGTTGTAAGATTAGCTGTAAGTACACAAATGAGAAAACTTGATTTAAATTACAAGCCTTTTACAATAATTTTGATAAATGTTATTCAGAAGAAAAAAGTCGGAATAGATGTTCAAAGCAAATAAATGAAACTAAAGAGCTCGTGAAATACCATATCAAATCTACCATTGATGCGTTGTCTCCTCTCAATCTTCCAACCATTTAATCTCTCTGCCAAAGTGTATTGACGACCCCTTTCATTCTCTATTAACTGTTATAGAAAAGATAGAATCAACTCAATAAAATTGCAGATGGTATAATGAAATTATAGTACAATTTCTTAGAAAATGATCAAACCCACAATGTCGACTCTGTACATATCACTGTTTATGAAAGAAACTTACTATTTGGGAATCCTTGCAGAAGCCTCCATTGATGTTGAGTACTTCAACTCTGATACGTATAGCTGTTTATGAAAGAGAGTTATTATCATTGAGAGGGGGGGGGATGAGAGTTTTAAACAGAAAAGCATGCAATCCTTCCTTTGAATGACTCCCTCCAATATCTTTGGAACGTAAGGCTGAATCGCTGCCATTTCAGCAGTGATCTAGAGAGAGTAAGAGACTTTAAACTGTTTGCACATCTAAATTTGGAAGGAAAGACAACCTCTTGCTCCAGTAGTCACGTCCATTCCCCTTAGGTCAAATTGGGGCCCACTAATATATAGCCCTTCCCAATCATAAATTAATCGTCAATGTGCATGTTTGGTTTTTTTCAAAAGAAAAAGAAATAATTAAAAAAAAACAAATTATTACTTTTGTTTTTCATGTTTTGAATGAGTTGACTCTTAGATCATCTTTCCATGTATCCCTAGCTAAGTAAGTAGTCTAACGCTTAAATTGTTCAATCATAAATAATTATTTTTTTTGCTCACAATTATCACTAAATTATCTTGTAACAAATATGCATTTTGTCGGTGAAACTTATCAATGGTAAACGATCATATCTTAACCAGAACGAGTTATGTAGATTGTATAGTTATTATTACTCGGTAACGATAAACTATCATATCTTAATTTGAATGATTTAAATAAACATTTCAAAAATTGTTTTAGTTCTTAATATAATCAATGATAACAACAAACTACTATTTAAAATCTATGTTGCTTATGATAATTTGATATTTCTTAATAAGGAAAATGACAAACCAACCATCGTACTTTGTGATCAATGACAAGTTAACAACTAAAAACTAAGTAAATATATTAAATTACATTAAATGAAAGACTAAATAGAGAAATATTAAACTAGATTCTATAAATATTAATAAATCAAATTAAAGTAAGAGTAAAGGTATTTGCAAAAGATTAATGTTATATTTATCATCTAATCATACACTTTAATCTTATCTCTTGCGTAATGCTTATTAATTAGTATAATTAATGTTTAATTTTAACTATGTATAATTTATCTTAAGTATTCTACCACTTAATGAGTAACACTTAAGGTGCCACTGTGAGATAAGTTTATAATATAGTATTAGAAGATAAACTTAATATTATCTTTTTCCAAATGTTTTTAATATCTAATTTCTATGCCAATCAAAAATGAGAAATCTTGAGCCAAGTAGCTCTCTTCCCCAATCTCCTAATATTCTACTTAAACCTCTCTCTCTCTCTCTCTCTCTCTCTCTCAATAACTCTCTCAAAAACTCATTTTCAATGACAAGTAATGAACCAACAACCTCCAGCCTCAACAAAGATCAACCAAGCCAAACCAAAAGTCTACCGAGTAAGGATTTTAACTTGATTTTGACAAATTAAAAATAGGATATTTAAAGAAGAATGTATAAATATTAACTTAGATGTCAACACTAAATTACATATAGGTAAAAAGAGATTTCTCAATCATCGTATAAAGATTAAAACTTGTTCTTGGAACCGAGCTAAGTAAATATATTGTTTTATTGGTTTTGACTGGGCTCTCCATCACAAAACATAGTACAAAAAATTTAGATAAATTCTTGTACATAATATGAATTGTGAATTATCTGTGGGTTGAATTTCATATTTATGTGACCCAATTATGTAAATGTAATTAATGATTGTGAGATTTCGCTGATTGTAGACTCTCCGAGTGGAAAATGCTCATCACTATTCTGATTCTCAAGGGGGTCGAGGTCAAGGTCATGACAATGGCAACCTGATTCTGATACAAAAAATTTTATCACTTCCCACGAAGGATCTAAGAAAGAACGAATAACAATCTGGCCTAAAAATAGACAAAACCACATGATCTCTAACTTAATGATCTCAATTACCAAAGGAAAACTTAGATAATAACTAAAGTCAGAGCCCAAAACATCTAGGCTAAACCAAATGTCTAATAGTGACATCAAGACAAAGTGACAATACATGTTCAAAAAATAATTGCGTTGGGAAATGGAAATAAAATAGAAAAGTCTAACCTCACATAAATATCTCAAAGGAAATAATAAAAATTAGGAAAGAATTTGCCAAGTCTACTTCTGCGCCAACAACTGTTGATATCTTTAACTAAACTTAGTAGGGATAGAATTTGACATTCATTGTTAGAGTAAGAAAAATGTATGAGCATGATAATATAAAATATTTCATAAAATTGAGTACAAAATCTACAATATGACAAGTTTTAAAATATTCCATTATAAAGTGGTACAAATATAAAAGTGGTCTCTACTATATAAAATTTAAATGAAAATGAAGCCACTTACGAATTCCAAGCATAACATGTCATAGGCATAATCAATAACAACGACGATACTCTACAATCGAAAAAGCCACAAGCAACCCTGATCAGGTTTAGAGTTTTGTGCCAAGGACATAACACATATAACTATCTCATTATTATACTTAACAACAAATAAGTACATACTCCAATGATCGCATGTGCATAACAAAAATAGAACTCTCACGTAGGTCAATAAAATTTGGTTCACAAGACCAAGATGATCAATAAAATAATGTGCATGCTCAAAGAAAACATATCAAATAAAAACTATACATATAATATAAAACTCCACAAGCTTTAAAAATGGACACATCATTTTATAGGAGAACACGTTTCAAAATAATATCTTAGAAAATGATGCTATGAAGGATATAAAAATAAATCCCTACCTCAAACAAATCTACCAAAGCAAATCTCAAGTATCCTAAGTTTTGAAAAATTCAAAATCTCGCGTCAAGCCTTGGAATCTATTATTGTATATTTCTATTAGAAATATTTTTCTAAACCTTCAATTGTTTGTTAGAACCGATAACTAGGGTAAGAATCAACTTGGGGATCTTACTGAAGTAATCCCATAGAAATTCAACCTTACAACATGTTCCATTTGACTTTGGGAGTGATCGCTCCACCAAGAAACCTCCCGATCAACCACCCTTTTCAACCAAAGCTTGGACCAATCACCTCTCCAAGGAACAGTCAACCTATATAAATAGTAATGAATTTAATTTGTCATTAGCTACAAAGATAAGGGACTCACTCTATCTAGGCATTAACATGTGATTCCCATGAAAATGTTTTTGATCGCATGGCATGCAACCAATGTCCATTCATGCTAATATCTTAAATTCCTAATTATGACTCCTAGATTTGGATGAACATTCTCGACCAATCGTAAAGAAGGCCGCTCTCAATTTCTAAGCTATTTACATATAAGCCCCCCCTTTCTCTCTACTATCTCTCTCTCTCTCTCTATCAAAATGTCAATGGACGACGCAACCAAGATGTGGGCCATGCAACCTTAACTTTTGAAGTTAATAGAGGCAGATCTTCCACAAGGAGAATCACATGTGTTACTGATTAAAGAACTGAAAGAAGATAATAAGGTAACCTCTTTCTCTCTCTATATCTACCTTCATTTCAAATAATCTTCAAGAAAATTCTTTAATGCAACATAAAAGGAGGGTTGATGTTGGATCATAATGTTTTGCATAAACCTTTTCTTACAATAAACAACTAGTTGTATCATAATTTTTTTAATGAAGAACTATGCAAGAAACACATTCACATATTATTTATTAGAACAAATGTTATTTTTTTCAATACTAACTCACGTCAATTCATTCACACCTCCCCCAAAAGAGAGACCAAATATAGAAATCTTGCAGTGTTTCAAAACTTGATTATAATTGTTCTTCAATAATAATGAAATAACTTTAGATTAGAACATAAAAACCCTTTTTTGGGAGCCTCCACATAGTTGTAAATTGCTAGGCTATTTATAATTGTTAAAAATTGAACAATAACAAAAAATTTAGGATGTGAGACACCATATTTACTTAGAAAAATTCTTTTAGGAAAAAATCATGGGTAAATGAATAAATTTACTATGAAGATTTCAATACAACCATAAGTTTTGCAGGTCTAACTTACATGAATTTATAGGTAAAAAAAAACCTTAAATAAAATCTACAATGCGGGCCCACTAAACTCTAACAATCTCCATCTTGACATGAATTCTATGAAGGAGATTCATAGCTTGTGCTTGTCAGCCCAACAAAAAATAAACAAATTCAAAATCTTTAATTATGACACTCTCTACCTCGAAATGAATTTTGCTGTAAAAATTCTCAAAGTAAATTTAACAACTAATGCTTACTAGGTTTAAGAAATACTTAAATCATGATGATGACATCTTCAAATCTTACAAAGCGTCATCTAAATTTGTGCGACCATATCTGACCTGCCATATCAAATATGTTCTTCAAAACTCTTTATAATTCTACTATCATTATCCTACCATAACGAAATATTGAATACCAATCCAAAAGTGAAAGATCTACTTTAAAGATCTTATAGCCTCGAAAACATATTTTTCGATAAAATAACTCACCCAAAAAATTATTGGCTTCAACAAAATATTCCCCCTAAAATTGAAGTGTAAAATCACGAATACAACAACAAGATTAAAAAAGATTTACAATAAATTCATATTTTTGGTGATAACAAATTAGCTCCAAATCAAATCAAATCAAATCTATTTGACAGAATAATTCTATATATCACAAAATTCAAACCTTATTTTAATTTTAACCAAAAACAATCTCCAACATTAAAATATTCTCGCGATTTCTAATCCACCATAAATCATCAAATTTAATCTATCAAAAATCTTCCAAAAATCCCAAGGGTTCAACAATTTTATCTCTAGCAAAAATCTAACTTTGCAAAAGACATTCTCGCAACAACCTCAATCAAATAGCTTAACAGCGAAAATAGAGAATAACAATGTAGATATGTGGCAAGTGATGATGAATAGAAAACGCAATGATGATTAATCTATTGCTCAGAGGGACAACTTCGACAAACTCAAAACAGGAAAAAATCAAAGCTTTCATGACAATAGTTTTCTAATGACAGATAGATGGTAGAGAAGAATAAATCTTTTGAATAAGACGAATAGCATAGGGAACAATTTTTTCCTCTTTTTTTTCCTTTACTTTTTTTCCAAAAACTGTAATTTTCTAAAAAATTACGAAAATATTGTTCAATGCGGATCGATCAAAGAGTATAGATGATTCGACAAATTTCGAAGTTCAGATTCTATGTCTCTCTCCCAACCAGACTATGATACCAATTTTTAGAAATAGAAAGATATGGAGCAAAAAAAAAGGATTTAGGACACTAAATTTATGTAAAACAACCATTTTGCAAAAAAAAAAAACACGAGTAGAAAAAAAAATCTATTATAAAGATCGAACTACAACAACAAATTTTGTGTTTTTACCTTATATGAATTTATAAAGAAAATAAAATCATAAATGAAATTTACAATGTAGGTCCACCAGCCTGACTCGATAGAATTCAGGTCACGCCGAATTTTAACTATGTTTTTTTAGCTTCTTCTTAGATGCATTTCTTACTCATTCCACTTTTTTTAAAAAAAATTTATGAAGGTCAATACATTAGACATGCAACTGGAGACAAAAGGTACAATTTTTCTCTTACAATCAGAAAACAAGATGTAAGTAAACATATTTCATGCCAAAACAGTAATTAGTGGATTAGTTTAGTATGAAAATAATCATTAATAATTTTGATTTTTCAATTACAACAGGGATATTTTTCTGTAAAATAAAATTTAAAAGATTGTAATAATTATTGATTTATATTTTTAAACTGTGTAAAGAAATTAAGCCTCTGAATGGAGTTATGATTACAGATAAATACGAAACTTTGCAATGATAACATGCTTTGCATGATGCTAAATCCACTCAGTACTTTTAAATAATTTTAATATCTATAGTTTTATATTAAAAAAAAAAAAGAAATAGCTTAAAATTTTTTGATAAAATGTGTTCTAAACATTGTTTCTAGCAATTGTTTTTGAAAAACAAAGCTGTGGAAAGCAATTTAAAAGTGCGTTCCGCAACAGGTTTAATAAAAATAAAAAAAATTATAAATTTTACTGTTAATATATATATATATATATATTTTCATTAAAAAAATGATTTTTGAAACGTTTACGACAACAACCGTTACTTTTTTTGAAATTCACCCATATACGTAATAAGGATAAAAGGTAATATCGCCAAGAAATTGTATTTATCCAAAATACATAATTCACTAGTGGAGAAGGTTAAACAAACATGTCAACAAAGGGTGGAAATGACCTTTGAATGAAACGATGGATTTTTCATTTAATTTCCTACCAAAACATGGTAGAAAATGAACGAAGCTCATTGGCTTCACAAGTGGGTCCACACCAAGCATTTTCTGTGTATATATATACACGTATAACATTCTCATAGAGGAACACAAGAACAAGAGGAAGAAGAGCGTAGAGGCGAAACCCCCTCTTCTAAGTTTAACCTAGTTTTCATCTTTGTTTAGATCTAGAGATATCATGGTGGTTATTTTAGAAGATGTTACTGAAAACACCTCAACCATGGAGGAGGCGCCATTACCATCGATCAAGAATGGACGAGAGAGTTGCTCTTTTAGAGTGGAGAGGAGTTTGGCTGTTGTTCTTGCCAGAAATTTTAGTGGGGTATCTTAACTTTTTTGTATTGTCAGATCTCTCTTTCACTCTCACTCAAAGTTCTTCACGTTAATGGTTTTTCTTTCAAATATCTCTTTGCCCGAAACGTTTCATGAATCATATGGAGGTTGAAGGACTTGCTCTGAATATTGTGTTCTTAGCTTTTAATATTTGACAGTGTAACTTGTAATGAAATATACTTGTTTTTTGAAACAGACAAGCCACAAACTTGTTCAAGCACCAGAGATGGTCGGACATCTCAACTTTTCTACATTGCCTTCTGTAAGTCTCGTGAAGCACGTAGCAAGAACTCAGGGAGAAGATCATCGGGTATGATGCTTTTTGTTTTAATGTTTTTTTTAAAACTATAAAATGCAAATAATTTTTAATTGATTCCTATTATATAATATAAATAATTATAAGTGATAGAAGAATTTGCTGAACATGAAAAAAATGTATTTGTGCAGAAAGATCTCTCCCACAGATTAGAGGTGCAAGATTAGTTAATTGTTTATTTTAGTTTCATTACAAAGAAATTCATTGAATACATGCATTAAAATGTTTAGTGATATTAAGAAATATCAAATTATTATAAGCAACATGGCTTTTAAATAGTAGTTTGTTGTTATCATTGATTATATTAAGAACTAATACAATTTTTCAAATGTCTATTTAAATCATTCTAGTTAAAATATGACCGTTTATCATTACCAAATGATAATAACTATACAATATGTATAACTCGTTCTGGTTAAAATAGGATCGTTTACCGTTGATAAGTTTCAACGACAAAACACATATACTTTACAAAATAATTTAGTGATAATTGTGAGCAAAAAAAGTAATAATTTATGATTGAACAATTTAAGCGTTAGACTACTTATTTAGCTAGGGTCTACATGGAAAGATGATCTTAGAGTCAACTGTTTTTAAACATGAAAAACAAAAGTAATAATTTGTTTTTTTGAATTATTTCTTTTTCTTTTGAAAAAAATTATAGGAAGTTTTTAGGCAATCCAAAAAACCAAACATGCACATTGATTATTAATTTATGATTGGGAAGGGCAATATATTAGTGGGCCCCAATTTGACCTAAGGCGAATGGACGTGACTAGTGGAGCAAGAGGTTGCCTTTCCTTCCAGATGTGTAAACAGTTTTAAGTCTCTTTCTCTCTCTAGATCACTGCTGAAATGGCGGCGATTCAGCCTTACGTTCAAAATATATTGGAGGGAGATCATTCAAAGGAAGGATTGCATGTTTTTCTGTTTAAAGCGCTCAAAACAGAGATAAAAGTATGAACTCTCTCCCATCCACCCCTCTCTCTCTCTCTTAATGATGGTAAGTTTCTTTCATAAACAGCGATACGTATCAGAGTTGAAGTACTCAACATCAATGGAGGCTTCTGCGAGGTTTCCGAAAGAAGTGTTCAATGTTGCCCCATTATCATCGTTCAAAATTCCTGATGGTTCCCATAATGACGAACACATGTATTCGGTAAAGAACCCAAGACTCATCTAAAGAAATTGTTTTGCTTATTTTCTTGAAGTTTATTGTCCCGTTCAGCTAATGTTTCACTCAAATCGACCATCAAAACAGCCGTTGTCGATTCAGAAAAGGAGGGTCCCGACCACTTTTTTAGGAGAGAGAGTATTTTCCTTTACATTTCCTCAACCGTTCGTCAGTGACAACAAGCAAGTCGACAATGTGCGTTTGATCATTTTGTAAGAAATTGTATTATAATTCCATTATATCATCTGCAATTTTATTGAGTTAATTATATCTTTTCTATAACAGTTAATAGAGAATGAAAGGGGCCAACAATACACTTTCGCAGAGAGATTAAATGGTTGGAAGATTGAGAGGAGACAACGCATCAATGGTAGATTTGATCTGGTATTTCACGAGCTCTTTAGTTTCATTTATTTGCTTTGCACATTTATTCCGAGTTTTTTCTTCTGAATAACATTTATCAAAATTACATTGTGCAAAATTATTGTAAAAGGCTTGTAATTTAAATCGAGTTTTCTCATTTGTGTACTTACAGCTAATCTTACAACAAGGATTACGTTGTTTCTTGTTTCTTCCATTTGTTCTTATTCCATTAAACCGTTGAAAATCATCAATATTGTTGACATAAAAAATGTCTCGTCATGCAGTACTATTATCACCTGAAATCTCGAACGGTATACAGATCAACAATTGAAGTTTTAAATTTCCTGCTCTATGAATCTCGTAAAGATAGACGAAAAAGTGCTGGTGAAGGAAAAGCAAACGAAACTGAAGCTGATTCTGTGAGTTTGTTTTCATCATTATACAACAAGCTTCAGTGTTTATGTTCTTTTTTTTTCTTTTTCTTTTTTTTTCTGTTTTGTGAATTTGAGTTTTCTTGACGCCCAGAAATCGGAAGTGGTAGTAAAGAGGAAAAGGTGGTCGTTTTTTGATGCTGATTCCAGTAGAAAACTGAAGCAGAAAATTGAAGATTCTCGTGTTGAGTCAGAGGTTGAGAAGTTTAGCAGAGAATCACATGAAAATCTATTGTGCTCATCCATGGCTAACCCATCTAGGGTTTACGAGAGAGAGAGTGAATATTACAAGATGTCGGCAGAAGAAAGGCGAGAAAAAGTTGAGAAATTTCTCAAGGATTCATATAATAACATGGGGAAGTCTAAATATTTAAGCAATAGAGAAGAAGAATTAATTTCAGAAGGTAACTAAAATATCCATTTTTTGTTTAAACCCGAAAAAACTTTCTTATAATAGGATCCAGATTGGATTATGCCATCGAAATTTAAATAATCATGATAATGATGTTTGAATTTTGACGAGGGTGGGTATGTCCAAATTCTTCGTCTTTTCTTCCATGGTCTTAGTAAATTTTAACGCAATAAATGCATATAACTTGTGAAAATGAACTCAATCTGCTAAGATCTTCCATATATGTCGTCCTTTGCAATGGGGTTATCTGTAGTTTCTAACAAATTTCTTTCTTTTTTTTTTTTCAGAAGAAGATGAAGATGACGATGAAGATGAAAAACTTGATTTTCATGTGAGTCCACGACAGGAAGAGAAAGAAGTACACCCCAAAAATGATAATGCGAGTCCCGTTGAAGAAGACGCAGAAAGTGGCACGGAAAGTGACGATGAAACAGAGTCAGAAATCGAAGTAGAAGAGAAAGGGAGAGAACAGGATGATCTAGGTCCAGACGAGAGAGAAACGGGCAAAGTAGGCGAAGAAAACTCCCAAGCAGCAAATGCAGTTGCAGAGGTAGACGAAGCATTTGTGGACATTGAAAAAAATCCCATCAGAGATAATTTAATGATGGGGAAAAGCTCTTCATATTTTCCATCTTATAGCTTTGATGATTATGATCTGATCAACCCTCCTCCTCATCCCCTTGATCTTATGGATCCTCATTCTTTCCTGTCTTATCAAAGGAATAACGGAGGATTATAATAACGAATATGCATTTAAGACTATTTTATTATTCTCCTTCACATAAACACATCTTCCCATAGTTGAATTTTCAATTTCAAGAGTCTCATATACATTTTCTATTCGACCTCTTGACTTGTGGTTTTACATGCTTAGACTAGGATATTTTAGGATCAAAATGGTCCGTTTGTATTTGCGGAAGGGAGGAGGGAGCATTTGTGGAAGAAGCATACTTGAGAATGAGTCCGAAATACAAATATGTAGCTGTTGGATAAGTTAAATATATTATAGTTTAGCATTTTCTTTCTTGTTTTCTTATTAACTGTGTTTACTGTTGGTTGGTGGGATAGGGGCTTTGATTGTGTTGAAGAAATAACGATAGCTTTCCTCATTTTCAACGTCTCTTCTTCTCTCATTTACTCCCCATCCACTTATAGAAGTTTCTTTCATCCTTAAAGAGGTAACACTTTTCCTTATGCTAGCTACACAATTTTAAAAGAGAACTTCTCTGCAAGGATTGAGAGTTGCAGTCAATAAGTAGAGTCGCAAGGCAAGTTCTATCTAGAAGTTTGGGATCTTTGGATGTTCAACAAGTAAATTCTTGATTTTCAATTTATGTTTGTTGTATATTTGGAATTTGGTTATGTTGGATTATAAAGTTTGGAATAATGAATGCAAAAGTTGTAATTGTTGCATGAAAACTAATTTGATTATATTTTTGGAATATGCTGGTTAGTTAATGTTAGAGTTTTGCAGAGAAAAAATAGAAAATTTGGAGAAGAATGGAAGTTCTTCGATTGTCTAGTTCATCTAGACTTGCAGGAAAGCGTCTGCGGAAGTGAGGTTCTATAAGACCGTTCGCTTCCATAGGAGCTAATGAACGTATCCGCAAGTATGCGGGAACACGTATCCGCACAAGGAAAGCTTCACTGGCATTTGCAAAGAGATGTGAATGGCACGCCTTCGCATAAATGAGAAATTCTGTAGAAACCGTGTACCTCTGCGAGAGCAAAGGCTTCTACGGATGGAAAACTCTAGAGCAAACGTCCAGAATTGAATCCATATCCATTTGAACCAGTTTAAAAGTTTGAATATTTTTGTGGGGATTGTTTCGTAAATTCCCCAAGTTTATTCCTATCCCGGTTATGGGTTCCAACGAATTTTTTTAAAAGATTTTAGAAGTGAATTAATTGGTATCCATATATTTTGATAGGTCCAACGAATTACCAAGAAATTTGAACCAACTGACTTTCTATCTAATTGAGCGTTGTCTGACTATTGGTAGGTCGTTTGAGGTAGTGATTTTATTTTATGTTCAACATGACATTGTTTTCAAATATTTTAAGACGTGCTCTCATATAAAATGATGAGTCCATTTATGATAGTTAGATTTTATGATATTATATACGATTGTCATTGGACATGTTTTATTTCAAGCATGCACATTATTTATAGATCGTCTTGGCTGAGTGAACCAAGTTTGATTGGTTTCTGAAAGGGTTTTGTTTTCTATACACACATTCAATTGTTAGAGGATGTGTTTATTGTGTTAACTAGAGAAATGAAGCAGTTGACTATGCCGTGTCCCTAAGATCAAAACCCTAAACCTGATTAAAATATTATTTCGTGGCTTTAATGATCGCCCAATATCACCTTTGTTCTGCATGCCTATGACATTGTGTGTCTGAAACTCATGAATGACTCCATTTTCACTGAGATTCTGTGAGGTTTATTTTACGTATATATCGCACTATACTGGACATTTGCCACATTTGCCTCACTAGTTGATTTTACTCAGTTTTAATTAAAAATTAGTGGAAAAATGACAAACCAACCATCATCCTTTGCAGTCAACGACAAGTTAATTATCTTCCTTTTTTGGGTAACAAATTAACTACTGAACTATAGAAAAATGATACCGCTAACATTGCTGTCACGTTTTCCGTTCAACATGATAATGTCAAGCCGCGGCAGCTCATCTACAAACCACCGCGACTCCATATTTAAATAAAATAACACTATAATTTCATGATCCATCGATTAAACCGTAGCGGTGTGACAATAAATCGAGGAGGCTTCATATGAAACTGCCTCGATTTATTGTCACATTGCGGCAGGTTCATATGAACCGGCCGCGGTTTATTGTCACACCGATGCGTCTTCATATGAAACTGCCGCAGTTTATTGTCACATCGTTGCGGCTTCCAATGAAACCACTGCGATTCAACTATAAATTGCAGCATTTCACGACGTGCTTCGTTCAACAATTTAAGAAACCTGTGCATAAATAGGCTTTACAAATTCAAGCAAATAAAAACGCGGTCGATTAAAAAGTGAAATGTTAGCTCGGGGACATGTTGCTAATTTTACAGTTTCATAATAATCAATTTTCATTTCATCATCAACAACCAAATTATCAATTCCATTACAAACATATCATGTACATGTGTATCACAACTGCAAACCAATTTACCAATTTTATTACAACCATATTGTGTATATGTTCATGACAAACACAAACCAGATTCTGTTAAAACCATATAATGTACATGTGCTCTAAGAATCAGTGTGTTGTAACCACATCAAGCATTTGTATTGTTTCTTAAGGAACATCTAGAAACTGTTGTAGATGATCCTTGCATGTCTACTCACTCAAACATATTGGATGAACTCACCGTGATACAAAATCGATGCTCCGCTTGCTACCAGTTTGGTAGAGGCATGACGTCTTTTCATCTTTTTCGAGCAAATGTGAACGTCGTTGTGGCACTTTATTTGAAACATCATTTCACCTAGCAGACATCTCTCAACCGATACTTCAGCGAGTTGACCGCGAACCACGAAGTCATTGGAGAGGCTGGAAGTGGAAGCAATGTTGGAGTAGAGTTCAACGATGATGTTTTGAGGATTAAGTACTAGGGTTTTGCTGGCGAGCAAGATGAAAGTTTTCGCCTTTGATTTTTGGGAAGGCTAGGTTTCGTGATGTGCCCCAAGATCCTCCACCAAAACCCGAGCCATGAGGCTTCTTGTTTAATTAATAAGTTGTTATTTTGTAAGTTAGAATAAGCTAAAGAATCTTGAAGATGAGCCAAAGCATGAGGATAAAGAGGCTCCTAAGCTTGCACTTACTTGGAAGCAAAATTATAGAAGAAAGATTAGACGTTACAAATCTGCCTACAATCCGACCATGGTGGAGTATTTGATGTTTTTATAGACCATAATGATGTCAAATGAAACACCGTTCTTCATACGGTTTGTAACCGACGTCTATAGCTTTCCAAAGCAGTATTTGGAGTTATATTTAGGGTTTGTTTGATATGTCAAACATTCCATTTACAGAGACCAAAAAAACCAACCTCAGACTTGTTTTGTGATTTATTATTTGGGATCACTTTTGTCATTTCATTTTAGGGTATTTTTGTAATTTATTTTTAACAGTCATTAGGGGGCTATTTAGCCTTCCCTAATGAAGAGGGAAAGGACTTTTTGAAGAAATAAAAAACCCTAGCTCATTCCTTATTGTGAAGACCCGTGGAAGCTCTCCCTCTCCACTCGGCCATTTCAACCCCTACATCAACTCGGCCCTTCTTGTTGTTTCTGGGATGAGTTGATCATTGCAATCTCTTCCAAGCCATTCCCTTCTCGTGGTGGTTCATTATGGTGTGGAGGTAGAAGAAGCAACATCCCCTTGGAGAGTGTCTTCCGATTTGGTAAGGCCGAGCAAGTCGCCCCCTCTCTCATTGGAGGTGTGCGGACTCCTTGGAGTTTTAATTTTTATTTGCTGCAAACACTGAAAGTGGATCTTGCATTCTTGAATTTCTTGCTGTTTACTTTTGAAACTCTGGATTTGGGGCTGATTTGATTGAAGTTTTCCAATGAAAAGTTGTGTTTTGGAAAGGATATAGTTAGTCCGAGAATCTGTTTTGCAGTATTCCAGATTTCGACTTGATATTGTGATTGTGTTTTGATCTACTTACGTTCATTGGATAGCACTCAAATTTGACAGTGTTAATTCTGATATTGTTAAGGGCTTCTCCTCCAAAATTTGTGTTAAAAGGATGTATGATCGCGAGATCTCGTTAATTGATTCCAGGTCGTTAGATTTTGTCCCGAAAACCCTAATTCCGTGAGCTGCATTCGTTTTGTCATAACTCGTTGTTCTGTCCAAATTTGAGTCTGAATTTTTGATATGTGTGATCTGTAATTGCTGTTGAAAACCCCTCCAAATTTCTGCTTCTGGTTCATTACGGTTATGAAGTTATACTCGTTTGAAGATTGGAGGACAGATTATTGTGGGACAGTTTAACCGATTGCAATATTGGCACTCTTTGAGTCTTGGATCATATCATTTGGTATCAGAGCCTTGCTCCTATTTTTATACTGTGATTATTTAAGGAAATTTACCATTCTTAAAGATGACCAGAGGCCAAACATTTTCAAGAAATTACCTTACAACAACAGAAGAGTTTCTAGCTTCTATTCCTACCTTCAGTGGTTCAGAATGGATCGAAGACTATTTAGATTGGGAAGAGGAGTTGGAAGAATTTTTTTCAACTCATGATTTTTCAGATAGGGGAAAAATGAGAATTGCTTCTTCAAGACTCAAGGGAAGAGCTTCAAAGTGGTGGAACAAGATAAATATCTACAGAAAAGAAAAAGGTAAAGAAGACATCAACACGTGGTAGTTAATGAAGAAATACTTAAGGAAAAAATTTGCTCCATCCACAAAGAGATTTTCCAGAAGTCAACAACTTGAACGCCAGGAGCTGAAGGCCATTTGCAGTAAGACCATTCAAATAATTGAGAACATGAAAGCGAATATGGCGATGACACAAGTATCTAAGTGTTCTTCTATCATGCAAACCAAAAGTCATATCAAGTTTGTGGAAGCATCTGAAAGGACAGAGGAGAATATCGTGGAAGAGAATATTTGTGCTTATGAAGGACCACCACTTATGATGGAATCGATATACAAGGAGTATGAAAGGGTTGAAAAAGTTTTTCCAAATGAAGATATCTCTGAAAGTGACCATATAGAAAGTAATGGTCAATTGATGGCAACAACTAATGAAGAGGATTGTAAAGGTAACTCCTTGGCAGCGACAAAACAAGAAGAAAACCTTGTAAAGGAGATCATATTACCTGAGGAAGGTTCGCTGCTATCTGTGGATATCCCGAGCATGGAAGTAGAGTTGTCTGAAGAAAAATTCTCTGAGTTGGAAAACTTCAATGACAATAATATGGCCTTGGAACTTACTTTGAAAGAAAGGTACATACCCTTAATTTTCTTAAGTGATTGGGATTTTAATATTGATTGGGCAAAGATTAATGTTGATACAGATTCTGCTATATCACTTGGAATTGGAAATGATGTCAATGATACTAATGTTGATCACTCTATATTTCCTGGAATTTCAAATGGAGTTGATAACCTCAACATGCCTAGTGGTGTAATAAAAAACGAGTTGATGGGCCATCTGCATATGTGGGATGAGAATTATGTTAACTCTGTTTTACTGTTATCGCATCATCTTGTTTCTGATTGTTGTGGATCCAATTCCATTGAGTCTGTACCCCAAGAAAGGAACATGGTGTTAAATTCCTTACTTACATGGTTCTTTAAAATTGGTAGTATGGGAGATACTTTTGTTATTGGTGCTGTTTTTGAATTTTGGAAAGAAAGTTTTAATATTGTGGGTATGAAACTTCCCTATTATTATAATGGTAGTTCATTGGTGGTTAACAACTTGTGGAGGCCTAGTTCTGGAGATAGAAAAATTTTAACTTGGAAGATTCTTAGTAATGACCTTGTGAGCTATTCTTTTGATAGAAGAACGAATTTTAGTTTGAGGATACCACTGAGTTTTATTATTATTGATACCGATATGTCTCTCGGACATTAGAGTTGTAAGATCATGAGTTCCGAGATCATGAATGAAAAGAGATATGCACAACCTGATATGATGGAGCTGACTTTGGACATCAAGCAACTTTTTCCATTTGATCCAGGAGGAATATTTGTGGAAGATAATCAAGTATACTCCCTAGATTTGAGGACAAATCCTTTTTCAACCCTGGGAGTATGATGTGCCCCAAGACCCTCCACCAAAACCCGAGCCATGAGGTTTCTTGTTTAATTAATAAGTTGTTATTTTGCAGGTTGGAATAAGCTAAAGAATCTTGAAGATGAGCCAAAGCATGAAGATAAAGAGGCTCCTAAGCTTGCACTTACTTGGAAGCAAAATTATAGAAGAAAGGGTAGACGTTACAAGTCTGCCTACAATCTGACCACGGTGGAGTATTTGATGTTTTTCTAGACCAAAATGATGTCAAATGAAACAATGTTCTTCATACGGTTTGTAGCCAACGTCTATAGCTTTCCAAAAGTTATTTGGAGTTATATTTGGGGTTTTTTTGATATGTCAAACATTCCATTTACAGAGACCAAAAAAACCAACCTCGGACTTGTTTTGTGATTTATTATTTGGGGGACTTTTGTCATTTTATTTTACGGCATTTTGTAATTTATTTTGAACAGTCATTAGGGAGCTATTTAGCCTTCCCTAATGAAGAGGGAAAGGACTTTTTGAAGAAATTAAAAACCCTAGCTCATTCCTTAGTGTGAAGACCCGTGGAAGCTCTCCCTCTCCACTCGGCCATTTCAACCCCTACATCAGCTCGACCCTTCTTGTTGTTTCTTGGACGAGTTGATCATTGCTATCTCTTCCAAGCCATTCCCTTCTTGTGGTGGTTCATTGTGGTGTGGAGGTAGAAGAAGCAACATCCCCTTGGAGAGTGTCTTTCGATTTGGTAAGGCCGAGCAAGTTGACCCCTCTCTCATTGGAGGTGTGCAGACTCCTTGGAGTTTTAATTTTTATTTGCTGCAAACACTGAAAGTGGATCTTGCATTCTTGAAGTTCTTGCTGTTTACTTTTGATACTCTGGATTTGGGGCTGATTTGAATGAAGTTTCCCATTGAAAAGTTGTGTTTTGGAAAGGATATAGTTAGTCCGAGAATCTATTTTTGCGGTATTCCAGATTCTGACTTGATATTGTGATTGTGTTTTTATCTACTTACGTTCATTGGATAGCACTCAAATTTGGCAGTGTTAATTCTGATATTGTTAAGGGCTTCTCCTCCAAAATTGGTGTTAAAAGGATGTATAATCGCGGAGATCTCGTTAATTGATTCCAGGT
Organism: Begonia loranthoides; assembly: GCA_022433065.1. NCBI lineage: Eukaryota > Viridiplantae > Streptophyta > Magnoliopsida > Cucurbitales > Begoniaceae > Begonia > Begonia loranthoides. Next base: position 39,798,904 of record CM039468.1, on the reverse strand, counting down.
CGTCAGATTCTGTCCCCAGAACCCTAATTCAAGGGTCAGATTTGTTTAATCGTATCTCTGTGATCTGATTGAATTTAAACTTGAATTTTGGATATGTTTATCTTTGAAATGTCAGTAGAAGCTCCTGTAAATTTCAGCTCTTGATTCAATAAGGTTACAAAGATATACTTGTTTGAATTTTGGAGGACAGATTATTGTGGACAGTTTTAACCGATTGCAATATTGGCACTCCTTGAGTATTGGATCATATCATTTCAGCCATTGTCAGTATAATTACAAGACTCTGAGTGCTTTGAGGTGCTCCACTGTATGCGACCAGCTCAGAGCACTCGTAGTTCTGTAACTATCTAACAATGGTCGAAACCTAGCCTCCCAAAACATCAAAGATGAAAACTTTCATCTTGCTCACAACCGTAGTACTTAACTCTCAGAATATTGTCGTTGAGCTTTACTCCAACATTGCTTCCACTTCAACCGTCGCCGAGGATTTTGTAGTTCGCAGTGAGCTTGTCTAACCTTACATGCAATTCTTATATACTAGAGCTCTAGGAACGCAGAATGAGGCATGTTGAACCACTACGGCGTCATATGAAGCTGCCGTGGTTTATAGTCAAACGGCGGCGACTTCATATGACGCCACAGCGGTTTATCCTCACATCGTGGTGGTTTGGTAAGACACTGCGGTGGACCATCAAAAATTTCGTGTGGTTTTTTTAAAACTATGGAGTCGCGATGGTCTGCAGTGGTTTATTAGCACACTATGGCAGTTTAGTATGACACTACGGTAGGCCATCCAAATTGTAATGTGGTTTTTTTAAAACTATGGAGCCACGACAGTTTGTATGTGAACTGCCACGGTGCGACATTATTGCTTTTAATGGCAAACGTGATAGCGATGTTGACGGTGTCATTTTTCCATAGTGCAGTGGTTAATTTGTTAGCAAAAAAGGATGATGGTTGGTTTGTCACAAATAGTGAAGGATGATGGTTGTTTTGTCATTTTCCCAAAGTTATTTCATGGCATGCTCTCCATTTTTTTAATAAAATTTTAATGGTTGAATATAAAATCTTACCCTCATTGAGTTTAGTTGACTCACTCAAACAACATTCTCTTTAGGTGTTAATTTGGAAGATTATCGGTTGCCGTTGTAAGATTGAGCTCGACACTTATCTTTATATTTCAGCATTTTTATTTTAAGAGTTCTGTGAGGTTTGACTCATTTGTTAAAATTCTGTAATAATATTTGGATTAATTTTCCTTAAATTTGGCAATTTATTTTAAATTTATATTATCACTTTAGCTTGATGTAACTATTGAAACTTTGGTTAATACAAGTTGGTTGGGCCTTGATATATTGTATTTTATCTAAGACTTCCATTACCCAAATAAATAATGTAAAAGTTAAAGGGTCGGGTGAGACAGTTCGGTTTCATGCCGGATCACTTCCCGTTCTTTCTCGAATCCCCTCTAGGATGTGACACTAACTCTATGCATTCAATCAAAACTTAGTCTTTCTCTGTTTATTTATCCCTTGGCTTCTTTTGGATTATATCGTTATATCACATCCATGAAGTTTGTGCATTCAGCTTATAAGGTTCTAGTAACTATTTTTAATTCAATTAACCTACTTCTTTGAGTTATTATTTATTGGTTTAGTTTGTGTGATACATGTCGTTTAATAGTAAATTGGGTAAGATTTTAAAATCTTTATTTTAATTAACTAATTTAATAAGTTCCACCTTTTCAAGGATAGTTGCTATTTTTCCAAGAGACATCTCTCCTTAAATATCCCAGCATGGCATCTAACACCTCTTCATACTCTCAGACTCAATTTTGAATTGTGATTGGGGAGAATATTGGCGATAGAGAAAAGCTATAATGCCCTGAAGCATTAAGACACTTTTCTCGTCACTTTATAAAAATCGTATCTTTAAAACCATATAGCGGAAGTCTTAAAATAAATTCTCATTTAAAGTTTAAATGTAGCAAAATCCAATTAAATAAACATCAATATCCATAATTGAATCTAAATATTAGAAACATATGTGACGACACGATTTTTATTTACTTTAAAAATGCGTTAAATTTAAAACTTCTATAAAACTACCGAATCTTTATTAAAACCCTTCAATTGAAATCAAAGTTATTTTCTTAAAAAACATTTTACTTAAAACTCGTTATTTAAATCTTTATTAACAATGGAAGACTTTATTTATAAAATTCATTTTTCTCATTTTATAGCAGAAGCATAAATCATTCATTTTTAAATGACAATAATTAAACTGTATTTTCCATTTACAAAACTCTTATCTCTTTTACTTTCCTCAGCCTAACCAACCACAAGTCTCACCCGTGTAAATCCTTCATCAACTACTTCTTGATCTGTTCATCATTTTCTCATGTGTGTACATACACCATTAGCAAACTATGAGCCCGAGGCCTAATAAGAAATGAGATATGCAGTATGATCATGTCTCTTTTTAATTCTTTTGGAATGAGTTCTACTCCAAACCAATTTTTTCTTTACATTTCATTCTTTCATTCTTTCATTCATAACTTGTACATCAAGCGAGAGATTGGAAGAACCTGTGTTGGAGGTATAGTCTTGGTCGGCTTCTAACCACCTAGGGTAGTTGGTCCCATTCCTGACAAGGGAGGAGACTTAGTCCAAACTACCTGATTAGATCCGAACTACCCATCCGTCCCCCAACTCCTCATTTTCTTTCCTTTCCTTTCATTCATTTCATTTATCCGTTTTCCTCACATAAATGCATATGAGTACCACCCAGAGGTGGCACTTTCTACTTGTTTCTATTATCATGATGCATGTCAATAAGAAACATTATCATGATGCATATCAATGAAAATCAGTAATCATAACAGTATAAAAGTATAAGACATAAAGCAATAATCACAACATATAAAAGTATGAGATATGGAAGTCTACTAACATACTATATAGGCATGCTTGGTAATTTAAAGAAAGCAATAACAACATAGACATGCTTTGCAATCCAAGGAAAACAATAACGATATAGGCATGCTTGGTAATTTAAAGAAAGCAATAACAACATAGACGTGTTTGGCTATTTCAATGAAATAATAACAATATAGACATGTTTGGTAGTTTAAAAAAATAACAATAATATAGACGTGCTCAGTAATTTAAAGAAAACGATAACAATATGCTAACATCCTAAACATGCTTAGAGATTAAATTAATAACAAGAGAAAACATAAGCATAATATGGCAGCATAGCAGAAATGCAAACAATCAAATTAAAGGAAAGACACTGCTAATGGTGTAAGGCCTTCACTGGCCAACGACTCTACTCAATTTCTTACCTTGAAACTTTAACGTATATTCGTACTTAATCTTTATCCTTCTTTTCCTTTCCAATACCTTCATAAATCCATAACATCACGTCATTACTAATCACCAATCATTAATCTCATTTTTATAGTTCATCATTTTCAGCAACGTTGACATTATTATTAAATCTCATAACCTAAATCAATAACTGATTGACACATAGCCCAAATTGAATTCGAAGTATTAATCCAAACAACGGCAGAATACCCATAACGTCCCTCTAATCTCTTTATTTTGTGACATCCCAATTTAACAGTGACTTCATACATTCTTTCTCAATCAACACATCACCATCAGCAATAATTTACATTTTATTATCCCGTAACAATAGTCACTTAATCAGTGGCAGAACACACTCTTTAACCATGACCCAATCAACGACAGTGCATCACAATTACTACTCATCCAGAGGATCTCCACAATTAAACTGACTACTAACCATCAAAACACACAGCCCCCAATACTAACAGGCAACGGAATATCACCAACAGGGAGCACCCATAACAGGATAAAGAGCAAGCATCCAAAATCCATAAAACAGAGAAGGAAGTGTGCATTACCTGAGGATCACCCGAGAAGCGCAAAGCTCTTCCTCCACCTTCTTCCTCTTTTACTTTTTTCTCCTCTCTGTCACAGCTCTCGGCCTTGCCCTCCAGAGAGCATTTTACTCCCTGCTCTGTCTTTCTCTCTCGACTCAACTCACTCCCGAGCTCTCTGCCAGCCTCCCTTTTCTTCTACCCTTCAAGTCCACCATAGAGGTAGGCACAACGTGCCATGCCTATGCCACAGTCATGCCCTGCTTTCACCATGCCCATCGCCACTCCACACACGTTCCACACTATCGTTTCCATCAGAGCAGGACAGGCCAGTTCAGACTGAACCGCAAACCAGACCCCCAACCCTTCAGCCATTTCTGTCGAGACTGTCGCCCCCTGCCATTCCGATGCCGACCATTCATCCGCCAATTCCATTCCGATGCCAATATATCATCGCCGCCCACCAGAAGTTGACACAGAGCATAGGAGCTCGCCTTCACCTGACGCATCCCCGACGACTGAGCCCCCATCCCGCTACTTGATGTTGTCTGTCTCGCGAAGCCCGATGCTTCATTCCATCACTAGCAACTCGCCTGTTGTTCGCCGTGAAGGAGCTGTCCGAGCTCACCATCGTCGTTTCCCTAACTCGCGGTCTCACCTGCTCTCAAACTTTCTCTCCCTCACTCCCTGCTTTCTCTCATAGAATGGCCGAAGGCCATTCTTTTGTTCCAATCAAACCGGTTCACCCCCTCCTCTTTCTTAATTCCTTCAATCAAATTAATTCATTTAGCCCTTCTTTAATTAATTCCATAAATCTTCCCTCACTAATTACTCTCTAAATTTCCAATAAATTCTACTTCTTTTCCTCCTTTAACTAAAAACCGGTTGAACATATAATTTGGACCGAACTGAACCAAACCGGTTCAATCCATTATTCTCCCCTTCAGAAATGTGATTTTGGACAAAAGAAGGCATCCGCGCCTTCGTCCGCATTCATCCGAAAAGTCCAATACTTTGTACAGATTCAAACTCTCTCCGTCCGCATGTGTCTGCATTCTGCCTTGTCCGAAAACTCGTGTTATGGATGAATTAGGATGCGAAGCCTCGTCCTACATCGTCCCAAAATGCAAGCAATGACTTGAGATGCTTTTTGGATGTGAGTCCTACTCCCCATGTCGTCCGCATGTTGTCCGATAGTCATCCGAATATGTAAAATACACAATCCAAGATAATTTTTCACGCTTAATTTAATGACACAATGTAATACTCCGTCCAAATTAATCTTAATTATCATCCAATAAATTTTCAAAAATTATGATCTAACAAATACGTTGTTGGTAATACTCTGATAATTATCCAAGTAATCCAAATACCCAAAATTACTTTCCTATTATCCTTATTAAATTATAATACAAAAATTTGGGCTATTACAACATAAATAAGTACAATTAAGAAGGGTCTTTCTTTTTATATATTCATTTGCTTTCCATTCAACACCCATGATCAATCTTGCTTCAACAATGCTCCATCTTTTCCCTTGAGCATATTTCTTCAACTGCCACAACTATTCATTTGTCTCATTAGGTTCTTCAAAAACTTCATCTTTATCTATATCCTAAAGTTCACTTATGAGCCTAACGCTTAGTAAAAAATCCATATAAAATATAAACATAAAAAGAAGTTTATAAGAAAAATCATGTCTTTTTAGTCAACGGTCTATCTTTTTCTTTTATTTTACAGTCCAATCGCTGTGGATAATTTAATCTAGGTGAGAGAGTGACACCATTAGGTTCACCTTATGTGGGACAGCCAAATTGAACCCTGTCCACAATAACTATTTCCGTTTATTCAATATTTTGTCTTTCTTAAATGAATGCATGAAACATATACATGACATGTAACATTAGTCTATCATGCATAATATACTACACAAATCCTAGATCGACGTCTCAATTATAAACATAAATCAAATAACAGATAGTAGCATATTATTCATCAGTATTTCAACATAAACTTTAAACAACCATCAATATACATATCCTCGATTCAAGTTCAACGTAAATAACCAAGTAACAGACATTAGCATATTCTTTAACAATAGCCCATAGGCATCTTAGAATAACATCATAATTCTACCTTATTCTCGCACTTTGTGATGTAGATTAGTGAATGCATCTTTCATCCCCCTCATCTCTTCCCTCATTCCCCGCACCTCATCAACCTACTAGACCGATCTAGACTAGTGAATGCATCTTTCATCTCCCTCATCTCTTCCCTCATTCCCCTCATCTTTGACGACTCCATGAACGACCAGTAGAGGGCCAAGATGAAGCTGGCATATTTGTGTCCATAGGATCATTCACCATTGGAATCGAAGGCTCTACATAGGCTGGAGGTGCAGGAACGTCTTCCAAAAATACTGCTGCCATAGTAGCCTGAACTTTGTGCTAATAATACCAAAGACCTCCTATTATCTTAACTCCCATTCTAGCCAGTGTGTTTTGGCCGTAGATATATGTGCCTTTTTCTTTTCGCACAGTTTGCCAGCCGGGATCTTAATCTTGTAGTGTCGGAGAATGGTAGTAATCAAGGTATTATAAGGAAGACTCTTGACCGTGCACGAGTGGACCTCACTCATGTGATTCAAAATAATTAAGTTTGGATCGAAGTATCCACGACCTATTAGTTTTTCCATGACGTACAAGTCCATACAGCTTACGTGCTCACGATGCTCATCCCTAGGCAAAAGAGTATAAGTCAAAATATGGTTGAGCACTCTTCCCTTCTCCCTAAGATCATTCTCTCTTGGCTTGTAATATCCTGTTATATTTGGATCCTTGTGAACTTGTTGCAAAAATTTTGTTGCTCTATCTATCCGAATGAATGCCAAATCGAAAGAAGTACTGTAATATCGATCCACATTGGCTGAGATGTTAAATCCAATTATCTCATTGATAGTTTCAGGAGTAAACTCGATCTCCGTTTCCAGAATGTAGGTCTTCCAAACTTAATGGATGAGACCTAGATGTTATGTTCGTATAAAACTGATTGACCAACCTCTTGTATGATGTTCCCTCTAAAGAGCATAGCCCTATTAATCCAACATGCTCAAATAATTCCCCCAGCATCAAGGACTAGAAACTTTGGAACAAAACTCTCTGAGAATATATCACAGTCCTACTCATGATATCATTGTCAAACAAGTTCTTCTCTCTATTAGTCTTGAACTCTTCTAAAAAATACGTAGTTCTTGACTGTGATGAACTACTCTGCCTGGAATCTCCTTTTCCTTTGTTCGTGTTCCTCATAGGTCTTGAAGCCATTGCAAATTCTCAGGCAAAAGTTTAACAAATTTTCCTTTCGACATCCAATGCACAACCACTATATCTTTACCTTCTTATCAACTACACTAATTCAACCAATTTATCGAATGACACAATAAACCCAGCAGCAACTATTTCCCAAAATATCTCTCAGCTAAAATTCCCCAAAATCAATTCACAATGTTCAAATTTCTTTCCCGTGGCCTATCCTTTAAGCTCTCGGCAGCACAATACAGGAAGTAGAACCAATTCATGAATTCACTTACAAGTTTTTGGAGTCGGATCTTTAAAATTGGAAGGTTGGGAGTCGGATTCTTTTTCTTTCTCAGAATCGCGCTTGCACTCTCAAAATTGCTAGAGAATGGCCAGAAATTGCCCAAATTTGTTTGCCCTAATCTCTGTTCTATTCTCTGTAAAATGGTTCATACTTCTCCACTATGGGCTTTTAATTCTAATAATTTCCAGATGGGTCAATCACCTTAAGGCATTTGATCGACCGCAACACGCCAAAATAGAGGTGGTCGGTCATTCTTCATTCACTTAAGCCTTAAAACTTCCACTCCCTATCTCACACTTAATTTTTCCTAGTGTGATCTTGTTTCGTTCATCACACCCACACATGTTTATTCGAGGTGAGGAGCGGAGAAGATCGAAGGTTGATTTTGTACCCGTGTGAAGTAAGCTACAAATGTAATATTCTTCATCTTTTAGATTATATCTAAATAAAGATTTTTGAATACATATTATTATTAATATGTTATAACAACAATTCGTTTTATATTTATGTTAAAATTATTTTTCATGATATATATAGGTTATGCATGTTACTATTGTTATGAACATTTGTATTTTTGACGTGCAAGGGATCCTAAAAACCAACAATTTGCTTTAAAAAATTACAAAAATTTACATGTTCTTCACTTCTTAAATTTAAATACTAATACACACCTTCTCTTAAATATATTATCATCAAGGACAGTCTTTTTCATTATTTTCTTGTACCCAATTGGAATATCTTTTCTTGTTTTGTTAGTGGCTGCATACTTCAATCAAACCCTTAGCTTCTCCCTTGTTATTTCCCTCGTGGTTTCTTTTTGGTTTCTATCAGCAATCACACAAATCAGACCAAGGATGTGAAAATTAAGAACACGCATAGCTGATGTCAAATAATACATCACTTTACGGCAGAGACAAACACACTCTTTCATATTCAAACTTGTCCACAAAACCAAGCTAAATATTGACTACCATAAACTGGCGCTACAAATGTTTTTCCATCATAGCCTACACATCAGATCTGATGTAAAGGGGTGGCTGGATCAGTTACCAAATACCTTTCCTCATCCATCTGGGTTGGACACCATAATAAATATAACCTTGATGAGAATGCGGATGTGAAGACGTCGATTAAATCTGATTACTATCGAAACCACTATTAATGAAAACATGAAGAGGTTAATGGCTTCTGAACTTCTCTTGCTCACCGGCCATTAGAATTGACAACTCTTGATCTGCAAGCCATGTGTTCAAGAAACTTAGTCAGTAGCGAGTGTTTTGCTGCCCATTGCTCAGCTAGCTTTTGCTCCTTCGCTTCTGCATCTCTCTTTAGTGCTGCTAAGTGTTCTCTATATTCCACGTCAATCCTCTCCAAAGCTGTCTTCTGCTCCTCTCCGAGAGTCTTCATTTTTGCCTCAATCTCTTCCATCTTCTCTCTCCTTCGAGAACTCTTCTCGGATTGCAACTGAAGCTCAATCCTCCTCAACTTCCATGCAGCTTCCTTCTTGTGTGATGCCCAAGCTCGGTGCCCTTCTTCCAATGCTCTGCAACAATCTACCAACTCGGCCATCACAAGGTTATCTCCGCTTGGGGGAACTGATATATGAGGAGCCACATTGCCGAAAACGAGAGAACTGTTTTCTGGCCCTCTCTCCGGCTGCAGCCAAGGTAATGGAGTTGAAGATGATGCAATGGTGGAAGAAGATAGACTGAGGGTCACAGAGGGAGAGGAAGGCCTGATAGCAGAGGTGCCACCAGAACTGGAAAGCCAGGAGGGAAGCAGAGTTGGAGCTAGAGCAGATGGATCTGTATGAAGAAGACCTCCATTGGAAGATGCCATGAGAAAAGTCTGAGGATTACTAACTTCTCTCCAAATAGCTCAAGTCTCCTATTGTATTACCCTCCTAAAGTGGCTCGATCGTTTTGCTGTTTTCCTTCCTTGTGTTCCCTCTACTTCCTCGCTTTGATTATTTCCCAGCACTTACCTAGCCTCTTAGCTGTATGACCTGAGACTCAAGGAGCAATTTTCTTCCCTTTTGTCACCGTGTTTTGCCCGCAATCAAAGCGCAAGCCACTGTGCCTCTTCAGTGAGGGATCCCTCTCCAATATTGGGGTTTGAGATAGTGCTTCCAACTTTCTAAGCAGGACTCTGCATCCCAATCTAGACTTGCATTCATTCGAAGTGAGACAAGATTCCATGTGCGAAATTAAGAGTCCTCATTAGCTCTTGGACGCTGACTTTCTTCAATTTGCGGAAGCAATCACAAGTATCGTTTAGACCATTCCTAAACTCTTCCTCATGTATCTGCAGGGATCACCAAAATCAATACTCACTGGTTATTAGTTAATGATGGACAAGTATTTAGCATATTTCATAATCTAAGTAAGACAACAAGAGAGGAACAAAATTGATCATTACCAGCAGTGTGTAACCACTGTATAATTTAGCATTTCACTTGCATTTAGTGGTTCAATAAGAGTGATTCAACAAACTAGGAAAAAGAAGCATGCATAAGTCGGATGTTAATTCATGTCTAATCATCATAAAACAGCTTAAAATGCATTACACTCGTCATTGATTAATTTGAAATCACAGGTACAAAAATGCAGATTCGTCCCCAAGGTACGAGCTTTACGAAGCCAAATTTCGATACATGACAATGGGACAATGACCTCACGTAATGGGTCCCTGAAGAATAACAATGTACATCACAATCGAAGAGTGAAAGGATTTCAACAGTCACTCAGCGAAAGAAATAGTCAGTATATATACCAGATAATATTTTGGTTCGATTAAAATATCAGTCGATGACAGCATTGGACCATTATTCGAAGAAAATGCAACGAAAACATGCTAAATTTCGAGAAAGCTGAAGCTAGGAACACTTCCAAACAATTAACTGAACTTTACTTTTAATTTTTGAGGAAAAGCGCGCAGAGTATCGATACCAAAACGAAGAGGGAAGCGTCAAATTAACCTCAAAATTACAAGAAGCGGGATGCGAGCTAAATCCAAAACCAGAGAAAAAGGAAAGGGTAGAGCTTGAATGCGGAGTCTCAAGAGCGTCTCTTTCATTCCGGGTTGACAGCTACAGAAGACCAAGGCACCTCCTTCAGAGTTTCGATGAAACAGAAAAATTGTGGAAGCACACCCAGAAAATGACAGAGAAGACCAGAGAGAAGAAAAGAGAAAGCGAGAGCAAAGGGCACGCGAAAGACGCAGAAAAGGTTGAGTGAAAATGAGGTGATTAGAGAGAGAATTGGTTGGCACCATTGTGGAGAGAGAGAGAGAGGTGTGATGGAGACTCAACCTTCTGAAACAGTCAGAAGGCACCCAGGTTTGTCAGTGATACGTTACTTCTGTATCTTTTCTATTGCTGGTGTATGGTGGTTCGATTTTAACGTAAAATCAAATCAAATTGGTTAGTTTTGATTTTGTAATTTTAAAACCGAAATCGATTGTACGTAGAACAAGAACTGAACCGAACCAAAATTTTGATTCTGGTTCTAGTTTTGGTTCGGTTCCCATTTTTACTGTGCTTGCGACGACTCTCCAGACTCCAGCAAGTGAAGCTATGACTCCAACAATTGCTTTCAATTGATTTTCACCTAATACTCATAAAACCAAAATAGAAAAATAAGGCAGTAGAATCGAAACTATAATCAAAATCAGTTTTACAGTAACCACTAAGAAATTGTAAAAATTAGTCAAGCAATCAGAAATAATCAGAATCAGATTTATAGAGCAATTTTCACTTGAGCCAGAGAGGGCAAAAACAACTCGCGGCCGAGAGGTTAGAGGAGACTCTTCAACAGCGATCGAGACCAAGACGGCGACAGCGATGTGGCGACAGCGACGTGGCGACATGAGTTTTCAAAGCAGAGCACTGACTGGCGACTATGTCTTTTGCAATCTACAAAGACAAGATCAAACGAAGAAGAAAGACGAAACGCAGAAGAAAGATGAAATGCAGAAGAAAGGCAAAACGAAGATCGGTGGAGTGGTTAAGCGAACGGATCTAAGAGGTATCGGTGGAAGGGCAGAGCGCCGAAGACGAAATGACGATTGACGAGAGGTGAAGAACAAAGATGAACGAACAGGCATCGTCGCTGCGAAGACTTATAGCCCTAAAGTGGTTCAGTTTCGATTTTGTCGGTTTTGAGAAACAAAAACCGAAAACCGAACCGAAATTCTCGGTTCTCCCCCAGTAGGAACAGAAACCCAGTTTTTAAGTGTGCAAAACTGACCAGAACCGACCCAAATCTACCGGTTCCAGTTCAGTTCTTCGGTTTCGGTTTAGTTTTCACACCCCTACTTTCTCCTTTTATTTTTTCTAATATTATTAAGCAAAAATGACGAATCCACCATCAAATTTTAAAAGTCATTAAATTATTTTTATTAACAAATTAATCACTTCACTATAAAAAAATTATTATAAAAATTATTATTAGGTTTATTATTAAATGTATTGATTTGGTTTTGCAGATTGAAGATATATATTAATTTTAATCTATCACAAATTAACTACATTCCACAGTAAATTGACCACGATCTAAGATAGATTGATTACGATCCACCGTAAATTAACCATGATCCATCATGGATCATCGTGACTCGTCCTAGAGAAACGACGAATCTTTGTAAATCGATAATTCTCTCAATTTTCAACGGTTTTTTATGTTTGAGAACTCTTTTTCCATCTTCTTTTCACGATGCACAGGTCGGAAACATCTGTGCAGTCATTCAGTGCTTATCAGAGCAAATTTGAATATGAAAAAAATGAAATCGTTTACTCGAAAACTTCAAAAGGTCATAACTTTGTGCTCAGTTGATCTATTAGGACAATTTTTTTTTTTTTGATTTCGCATAACTTTTCAAGATCTATGCGCTAGCAAGATGCCAAAGGCAGCTTGTCTAACTTTCGAGGGCTAAAAATGCTTCTACGTACTCCAATTTCCCTTATACAATTCAAAACCGTGAAGCTCTACACGTTCAGATGATGGTTTCTCCTTGTTGCGGCGAGCGTTTTATGCATAAGTCATGTTGATCTTCTCCTAATACACATGGGCAACACGTCTCCAAAAATGGCGTTGTATCATAGTGTCTGCAGATAGCATTTTCATAGCGAAGAAAAATATTATGAAATTTGGGCAAATGGGAGAGAAGAGTGAAGGTGAACATATTATTGTATATGCTGAAATTGCATCTTTCACAAAAAGTTTCTATTTCTCGGAAAAGTTATGCGAAGTCAAAAAAACATTCGTCCTAATCGATCAACTGAGCACAAAGTTATAGTCTTTTGAAGTTTTAGAGTAAACGATCTCATTTTTTTCTTGTCCGAATCTGCTCTGATAAGCACCGAATGACTGTACAGACGTTTCCTACTTGTGCATTGCAAAAAGACAATGAAAAATGAGTTCTTAAGCATAAAAAACCATTGAAAATAGAGAGAATTATCGATTTGCAAAGATTCATTATTTCTCTAGGACAAGGCACGATGGTTCACGGCAGATCGTGGTCAATCCGTGGTGGACAATGTCCCGATCTCCAGCGGAACGTTGATATTATAATGTTATTTTTTAAAATATTATTTTGCGGTGGATTGAAATCAATACATGTTCGATCCGCTGTGGAACGAAATTAATACGTTTAACGATAAACGTGATAGCGATATTTGAGGTATTTTTTTTTTCATAATTCAGTAGTTAATTTATTAATAAAAATAATTTAATAATTAATTTATTATTAATTTTAAAGTAGGATAGTTGATTTATTATTTTCTTATTATTAATCCTGTTATAAAAAAATATAACCTTTTTCTTAATATATTACCTACAATAATGATATATGAATAATTTAATTTTTTAAATTATTTTTTCGGTAAGTCACTCATGTGCATAGGATGATGATTATTTTTTATAAATATACTCTTGAATGCTCTCATCTTCATTCCTCAAATATCTCTTTTCTTTTCCCAAACACGTAAAAGCACTAGCTCGCTCGATACCCGTGAAATTGCGACGGAGAATCGGGGGTTGCCGACGCTGGGAGGCTCCGTCGCCGGCGGAGAAATCGTCGCCTGCGATTGTCAGTTGGAATTGTCTGTTGCGATTGTCTCCAGCGTGCGTCGGAGAAAAATTATTTCCGTGTGAAGGAGCTGAAGCTCAACGACAGAAGAACCTGTTGCTAGATAAAACGAAGGTGAAGGTGAGAGGTATCATTTTTTGCTGGGCTGAGATAATATTTGCTCAACGATTCTTTGTTGAGATTCATTCTTGATTTTGCATTTTGCATTTTTTTTTTTTGGACTATGTATGTTCATCGTATTTCAAAGAATATGAATATATATAGGAATTGATTTGTTAGTTTCGTGTATTAATTTTCTATTCTCTCGTCATTTTCTCAATTTAGCATTTTGTTCCGTTTTGAATACAAGTAAACTGTGAAAGTTGGATTCATCCTGTCTGGCATAATAAATCGCATCCATTTTCTAGGTTAAGCTGGATGCATCCTTGGAAGTAATAAAACCACACCAAAAAAGCATATCCGAATTCAAGACAAAATAAGCTACAACAATAATTGCATTTTGCCAACATAAGTCTCTAGCATCTCCTATGACACTGCCGAACTAAAATGATAGACGTCAACAACTGTCTTTATCCTAGTGTGAAACTAAAAGAAAGAAAAAAGAAATTAACACTGCATATCTTATAGTTTGGAGTCAATGATAAGTCAAATTCTAAAGAAATTTTATTAATAATTAAAACCCTGAACTATGAAAAATTCTTGCCGGGGATCTCACAGTCACGTTTTCCATCCAAATCCGTCGACATTAATACCTCGTTTTCATTGATGCTAAGAACCGTCGAACAGAGACGAAGGACGTCAATTATCGGTAGATGAGGGACGTCCCTCCTACCCGTTGGAAAACAAACGGTCGTTGGAACAATTATCAGACGATAGTGGACGATTTTCAATTGTTGTTGGATCGAGGAAAAATGTCCCCCGCTCGGAATTGACGGCTATGATCGAATCTATCATTTTTCAAAGGCAATGGTGGACGATCATTCATGGCCGTTAGATCGAGGGAGGGACATCCTTTATAGAGATTGACAGCCAGGATTGAATCTGTCATTTTCCAAAGGTAATGGTGGACGATCGTCCATGGTCGTTGGATTAAGCGAGGGACATCTCTAGTAAGGATTGACAGCCAAGATTAAATCTTTTATTTTTTAAAAGCGATGGCGGATGATCGTCCATGGCTGAGGGACGTCCCTGAATCAGAATGGAAGGTCAAGATGGACTCCAAATTCTTTAACGTTGAAGGGTTACATGTAAGACATACATGTTTTTAAAAGGCACGAATTCCCTCAATTAAGACGAACGTCCCTCTTCCAAAACGGACATCACTTGACCTATTTCGGACATCTCTCGTTCATAGCAGATGTCCCTCGACCCAAGACTACGTCGTTCTGCCAATTATGGATGTTGTTAGCCTCACAATGGACGTCTCTCGTCTTAAGACAGCATTGTTCAGGCCATAACAGACGTCCATATTAATCGAGGGACATCTGTTGTCGACCGAAGGACGTCTTGTGCCCTAGCTATTACGGAGACAAATTTTGACTTCCTCCAACCAACTCTAACTTCTGATATCTATCCTCACGTTTGTTGAAGCGAAAAATGGCGTCGAAGGCAATTCAAGTGACGAAGAAGCATAAAGTGGCTCCATCCAAGCCCGAAGGTCGAGCACGAGGTGATTCTACCCGGGTATCTGCAGAGACACAACCCGTGGTGTTTAGCTCAGTGTCCTCTAAACAATTGTACGATAATGAGATTATACCCTCGTGTCGTAATTATATCTAGAAGGGTAGATTTCAATGCGTTTGCTGACTTTGTATTAAAGGAAATGTTTGAACGCATTGGTCTGTATAGATTGTGCACGATGGGGGGCTATTATTGTGAGAGGGTTGTGAAATTATTTTACACAAATTTGGAACTAGACAGCCCTACTGAGCTGAGGACGTTTCTATATGGAAAACAGATTAGGCTAACTCTTAAGTAGTTAAATGAGCTTATTGGATGGTCCACAGAAGAGTCGACGGAGGAGTATTTCCACGTATCCAAGGACCCAGACTTTGTAAAACAAGGAGACAGTTTGGCATTGCTGAAGTAATTGGCTCGTAATCCTGAAGTCGTTGAATCTTTCTCCCAACCAAAATCAAAGAACCTAAATGCTAAAGTAAGAGTCATCCATCACATGATCACCCACACAGTTTTGCCCCGTGATGGACGTAGAGACTATGTCAGCTGCATGAATCTTTATGTGATGACGAAACTCTATAATGGCAAGAGATTCAACGTTGCCTATGTCGTTATTAATCAAATGAAGGCAATCCTGAAGAGTCTAATGAAGAATCTCCCCTATAATTGGCTCATTCAAAATATCGTTGACAGCAACAAGTTGGCTGTCCCTCCCAAGGAGTGACGAACCAATGAAAAGACACTTGATGTGTATAATCAAGTGACATTGACTCACATGTGGCTACACAAAGTAGGAGAGGAGTGGGTATTCAAAGGTGTGGACACTCCCTCACCTAGCCTACACATCCTCCTTCCAGGTCAGTGACACCTCCTCCATCAAAGTTAGTTGTACTACCTTTTGTAGGATTGATATACGGTTATAGGGGGGGTGAATATAGCGTACTAGTTATTTCATGCGATATTTAATCTCTAATAACCCTAATTGATTTAATGCATATAATTAAAATAAACAATAACAAATATATGCAACAAAGTAAATAGAGGGTTAGAGAGAGTCCACAATATTTGTTTACGCGTTTCGGAAAACTCGCCTACATCCGCGCTCCAAGTACCTCTTGGAGATCTACTAACTAATTGGCTTACGGGTGTCAATAAAACCTTTTACAAATTGACTATTAGCGGGGCGTCACCCTTGATTAATTCTAAGGTCATCAACCTTTGACTATTGCGGGGCGTCACCCTAGATTTGACTATTGCGGGGTATCACCCTAAATTTGACTATTGCAGAGCATCACCCATTAATTGAACTTACAGCGTTTAATCGAGCCTATTACAGTTTCGGGGCGTCACCCTTATGTGATGAATTATTAGGGAATCACCCTTTATAATGTAGCACAATAAGAATTTGGAAAATTAAAGCTCAAAAAACTAATCTGAATTCTCTTAATAATAACGAGCAAGTTTATGGATGGGGAGAATTGGATTTACAACTCTCACAGTGATATAGAATCGAGTCTTGAATTTGGTATGGCTTCGCCTGGATTCTCCGTTCGTTATGGTGAGCTTGGAGTGATCTTCTATTTATAGACTACGAGTTTTTTGACGTCCAAAAACCTTTTTGGTCGTCCGCATGAAGCCGTTGAAGAATAGCCGTTGAAATACGTCCGTTGGAAATGTAGTCATTGCACACAATCTGGACTTTTCGGACGCAGGTCCTCATCCGCTAGTCATCCAAAAAGTCCCCAAAAAATAACAGATTCAAATCTTCCTCGACCGGGCTTGTCCGCGTCCGCCCAAAAGTCCCGAAAATGCCTATAAATATTACAGATTCAAACGCTGCTCGTCCGGGCTCAACCGCATGCGTTCAAAAACTCTAGAAACCAGTTTTGGGCGACTTCCCTCGCCCGCAGTCGTCCAGAAAGTAATTCCAAATTTAACCATAAACTATACTAAGTCCCAAAATGATATGCAATATTACATAGACTCACGTAAACATGTTAGCTCATTAATAATACCCATTTTGAAGGTATTTCCAATATATACAGATATAATATTGTTATAAAAATGATAAAAATAATATAAAAAAATACACAACACAACTTATTAAATTATTAAATAATATAACATTTTAGTCATCATCAAAATACTACTTATCTTAACAAAAAGACTAACAATCTCTCCCTTTTTGATGATGACAAAATCCAATAAGTTGTTTATCATAAAACTAAGCATGTGCATATAATATTGCATATTAAATATTTCCAAACAGGTTATGCAATTTTTCAAACACTTAACCCATGCAACATGCTACTAAACTCCATCTTAAATATATATATCACAACTTATACACACTCTTCCCTTTTTTGTCATAATCAAAAAGCAATCCTAGGTGAGGGGAGTCCAAAACAATCTCAACCTTTATCAACATAAATCATCAAAAAATATTCTTCTAAAAAGAAATTCTCCCTCTTATTCAACGAATCTATCCACAGTTCAAACAAAGGAGGAAATATGTATTCAAATTCAATGAGTGGCTAAAAATAGTATACCAAA
The DNA here is from genome assembly GCA_022433065.1 of Begonia loranthoides. Taxonomy (NCBI): domain Eukaryota; kingdom Viridiplantae; phylum Streptophyta; class Magnoliopsida; order Cucurbitales; family Begoniaceae; genus Begonia; species Begonia loranthoides. Next base: position 39,781,077 of record CM039468.1, on the reverse strand, counting down.
TTGAAAAAAACCACATTCAAAGTACATCAAAATATTATCCCCTTTTTGTCATTAAGCATACAACTCATTTGAGGGATTTAAACATTAAAATCAAATCAATTTTAATAAAATGATACCAATTATAAATTCAAAATGAAAACAACCAAATTTCTATGAGAGATACCAAAACTTAAAATCAAATTATCAATCAAGTTATCTCTCCCCTTATATTAATCACAAAAATAATAGATTGGAGATATAATCCAATTTTTAAAAAAAACTTTGCTCTCCCCCTTAGAGCAACAATCCAATACCTTTAAAAATTTCTATTCCCTTTAAGCATATCACCAAGCAAGAGAGAGAATTCAAAAATTAAGAGAACCATTCTTTTACTACATCAAATAGTATACCAATTGTCAAAATAAAATCTATGGATGAATTCAAGGTTTGAAAGCACATTTTCTCCTCCTATCTTTATACACAATATCAAATTGTTGGGGAATTAACAAGTTAAATCAAATCAAATTTAATTTCTCCCCCTAAATCATTGATCAAGATAACAACAATGGGAAAATATCAAAATTTAAGCAATAAGCAGAAGCAAATTTACCAAATCTTAAAAACTTGAACACTTTTTTTAAACCAAATCAAAAATTTTCAATCAATTCAATTTTCTCCCCCTTTGCATTAATCAATTTAAGTTCAAGAGAGATATCAAAATAATCTCAAAAAGGCAAAACAATTGAAGAGATAATAGATAATTCAAAATCTAGATATCATGAAGAAATAATCAATTTCACAACCTATGATATCTATCAATTCAATCTAAAATCAAAATCCATAATAATGATTCCAAAAAGAATTTCCACCAATCAAAGTCTAAATATTAATCCAAATCAAATTCCACAAATAAAATTATAACAAAGAAATTGTGTACCTCCATAGCATTTTATTCCATTTTTACCACATTTGGAGGCATTTTTAAAGCTTCTCCCATTTTTGTTGGATATTCAAGTATCTATTCTCATTTTTAAGCTCTTTGGGAGAATCTCCAATCTATAACAAAAATTATTTTGCATATTTTGGTACCCAAACCATTTTGGGTCTATAGGTTAAGGGTTTGGTTCCTTTAGAAATTCACACAAATTTAGAATTAAAATTTGATTTAGATTTGGAATTTAAAATCGAAGAATAAGCAAATTTAGAACTAACCTTTGATTTTACATTAATAGTTAATTTTAATGGACAACAAAAGGATTTATGTCCAACACAATTACAAGAATTACAAATAGAAGAACTAACAAAGAAATTATTATAATTCTTCTTTTTAGCAAATGGGTTATAGCCAATTCCAGTTTTATCAAATGTAACTCTTTGCTTATCTAAGAGTCTATTTAAATTTTGCTCCCATTAGTGAATTTAAGCACAATCGAATTTAACTCATTATTTTTAACTTTCAATTCACTAATTTTATTTTCATGTGATTTGATTAAATCATCATTCCTCATTTTCAAATCACACAACTCATGCTCGTGACATTTAATAGTAGCAATAAAATCACAATTTTTAACATTTAATGAGTCAATTTCATTTTCATGTGATTTGATAGTTGACTTCAATTCATCATTCAAAAAATTCAAATCACTACTATCATGCTCAAGCAATTTAAAGGAAGTATTCAAATCATTGTTCATACTCTTCAATTTAACAATTTGATCATCAAAAGATTTATCTAAATTAGCATGTTTTTTGATCAAATTGTTATATTCCTTTTTCAACAACTTATATTTATTCTTAAGCTCATTCAAACTATCTAGCAATTCATTTATTAAATCACCATCATTATCACTATTAGAATCTGAATTGCTATAATAGTTTTTTTACCTCAATTTCTTCATTTGCCATAAAGCATGTATTGGCCACTTTCTCTTCTTTTTTGGAGGTTGAGTTTTCTTCACTTTGAATCTTTTGATTTGTGCCTACATGTGTTGCTCAAGAGATTTCCATATATTGAAAACACTAACATATGATAGAATTTTATCAAATTCATTTATACTTAAAGCACTATATAAAACATCCATAGCTTTGGCATTTAAATTTCAATTGTATTTATCTAAATTATTGAATTCACATGATGGTTTAGACACATTAATCTCATTTTCAATGATTTTCCATAGCGTATAATCAATGGATTGTATAAAAATTTTCATCATACACTTCCAATATAAGTAATTGCAACCATCAAATAGAGGAGATGTAGATGTGCATGGACCTTCAACAAACATATTGGAATTCATAATGTGTATATATATAGTATATATCAAGAAGGTTGTTGAATAATTCAAGTCAATAATCTCAAGCAAATTCAATAAATAATTTCTAATGAGAAAATTTCACAAACAAACAAAGCTATACAACATGCACAAAATTGTACAAAAAAAATTTAAATACCCGCTCTGATACCAATTGTAGGATCAATATACGCCTATAGAGGGAGAGTGAATATAGTGTACTAATTATTTCATGCAATATTTAATCTCTAATAACCCTAATTGATTTAATGCATATTATTAAACTAAACAATAACAAATATATGCAACAAAGTAAAGAAAAGGTCAGAGAGAGTGCACAATATTTGTTTACATGGTTAGGCAAACTCGCTTACGTCCGCGCTCCAAGTTTCTCTTGGAGATCCACTAAATATTGGCTTACAGGTGCCGATAAAACCTTTTACAAATTGACTATTAGCGGGGCATCACCCTTGACTAATTATAAGGTCGTCAATCTTTGAATATTGCGGGATGTCACCCTAGATTTGATTATTGCGGGGCATCACCCGTTGATTGAACTTACGGGCGTTCAATCAAGTCTATGACTATTTTGGGGTGTCACCCTTATGTGATGAATTATTAGGGAATTACCCTTTACAATGTAGCACAATAATAATTTGGAAAATTAAAGATTTAAAAAACTAATCCGAATTCTCCCAATAATAACTCGCAAGTTTATGGGTGGACAGAATTGGATTTACAGCGCTCATAGTGATATAGAATCGAGTCTTGGATTTGGCAGGGCTTCGCCTCGATTCTCCGTTCGTTATGGTGAGCTTGGAGTGATCCTCTATTTATAGACTGCGAGTTTTCGAACATCCAAAAACCTTTTCGGTCGTCCGCATGAAACCGTTGAAGAATAGCCGTTGAAATCCGTCTGTTGGAAATGTAGTCGTTGCACACAATCTGGACTTTTTGGACGCAAGTCCCCATCCGCTAGTCATCCAAAAAGTCCCCAGAATCGCCTCTGTCCCAAGTCTGGAGACTTTCGGACGATAGCGGATGCTGGCGGACGAAAGAGGGTATCATTTGATTTGAATCTGTCCATTTTATGGACACTTTCAAATGACGGCAGAGAACATGTGCGGACGGTACGAACAAGGGTAGGGGACGCCATTTCTCGTCCGAAGACCCTTTTAGCCTGCGGGATTTGGTCTTGCGGACGAATGCAAACGATTCCAGTATGTCCGCCTTCGTCCGAATCATCGCAGAACTGCGATTGCAGAGGTTTAAAATCAAAATAAAACGAAGTTTAAACAAAGGAAGGACGCGACCCGACATGAATCCGACCCCAGACCACGCATGCCGATCTCCTCCCCTGTTCAGCCGACCACCTCTGCCCTTTCAGGTACGGTTGCTCCCTTCCCATGGTTTAAACCCCTTCACTAGGCATTTCCCTTCCTCTACCATTTAGTCCTTCCTTCTGGAGAGTGAGGAGTCCGAGAGAGAGAGGGAGCTCCATCCCCGTGAGTGGAGAGTTTCTGAGGTGTGAGCTAGGTGTGGAAGCTTGTGAGTTAAGTGTTAAACCGTGAGTGAGTTATTGAGAAGCTCCAGTTGCTGTGAAGAACCGTGGAGGCTTGGAGTCTTTGCTATCCCTGCGTACTCTTCATTGATTTAGGTAAGGAAAATGGGGTGTCTTGGCCATTTGGAGGCCCTACACCACAAGTGGGGGTGCGTGAGTTTTATGATTGGTTGTGCCGTAGTTTTTTCCCTTGTTGTTTTATTTGGTGTAGGTATTTCTTGTGTTGATCAATAACATAGATTTGTTAGTACTCTATAGATTTGGTTAAGTTCCATGACGTTCTCCTTTTGTTGTTGTGCTATGTTTTATTGTCTGTTACGTGATACAAATGCCTTGAGTGATAAAGAAATGATGAATGTTAAAAGGGTGACGAATGGTTAACGCGTGAAATGATGAATGCTTAATGTCTACCTTACTTACTGTTATTTATTTGTGCCATAATTCCTTCGTTGTTCTGCCATTGGTTCTATTGTAATTTCCTTTGTTTGGTATCCATGTTAAATTAATAAGCGTGTCAGTCAACCACTAATCAATTAACTAGTCGTAGAATGACCACTTGAGCATGTTAATAATTAGACTAGCATGTTAATAAATTATTGAGCATGTTTAATTCATTTGATTATTTCCGGATACATGTCAATTGATTAGAGTAATTAAATAACCATCTGAGCATGAAATTAACTAATCATGTAATCTGAACATGTAATTGATTAGGATAAGCATGTGATTAATTAGGGTAACTAAGTAGTATGTAATTAGCATATTCAATCCATTAGCATGTTCACTTACTTAAGTATGTTTAATTTGCTAGACTTATAAGATTGAGTAAGTTGAGCACATTAATAACTAGAATAATTAGCACACTTGATTAACCAACTAGCATGTTAAATTAACTAGGCCCTAAACATGTTAAATTGTTAACCAATTAGAATCTTAATTGTTGTTAATACCTGAGCATGCTAATTGACTAATAACTAGATAGAATAACTAGCACGTTAATTAACTAACTAGCATGTTAACTTAACGATGTATATCCCGTCTAATTGACTAATGACTTAGAATTCAAAGTGGTAATCAATCTTAAGCATGCTAATTAACTAGAGTAAATAACTAATAAACGAGCATGTTAATTAACTAGTTGAGTGTGTTTAATTTCCTTGATTAATTCTTGATGCATGTCAATTTACTAGAGCAACTGACTAAACTAGATTAATGAAATAGACTCAAGTATGCTAATTAACCTAACTAGAGATGTAATCTATCCTGAGCAGGTAAATTAACTAGGATAACTAATTAGAATAATTATTGTAATTATGCTAGAGTATGTTAATTTACTTGGATATTTAAGTAGCATGTTAACTGATTGTCCTTAGCATGTTGTTTATTATTAAACCCAAGCATGATTTGTTAACTATGATAAAAGCATGAAATCAACCATTGAGCGTAAAAATTAATTAGGATAATTAACTAGATGATAATCATAGTCCTTCCTTGAGTATGTTAATTATTTAGTTATAAATAATAAGAAGTTCTTGAGCATGTCAATTAAATTATGCTTTACTTTCATATTGCATCGCTTGTCGATCCGTTATATTTCCTTTATTATTGTGAATTACATATTCAAGCATGTTCTCCATTGTTTAATTAGTTCTATAATTGCTTCTTTTATATGCGGTACGTTATTGGGTGATCCGTTATTATTACTTGTCTTTGGTGCTTGTTCAGTTATTGTTATTCCTTTGATTTGCGCTTTAATTTCAGTTACTTTCGTTTATACGCACTTCAATTTCTGTTAAAGTTATGTTATACGCATCATGTATCATGTTAGGTTGAGAATGTATGGTCATGCATCATGTTAATAGAAACCCGTAGGGAGTGCCACTTAGGGGTGGTACTCATACATGCATGAGTGAGGAAAAATGTTAAGGAATAAGGAAATAGAAAACATTCAGGATGGGTGGGATACGTCTATCACTGGAATAAAGCCTCGAGGGCGGGATACGCCCGAAGGAAAAAAGAATGTTTAAGGATGGGCGGTATACGCCTATTACTGGAAGAAACCCTGAAGGCGGGATACACTGGAAGGGAAGAAACCTTGAAGGCAAGATACGCTGTAAATGGTAGGGAGTTGGGGTAGATAGGTAGTTCGGATCTAGCTTGGCAGCTAAGATACACCCTCACCTAGTCGGGAAAGGGATTAGTATGCACACAGGAGGTTAGAAGCCGATCAAACTAGGCCATCTCAAAAGACAACCTCCAATCTCTAACTCGAAGTACGAGTAACGAACAAACGAACGAACATAACGAAAGAAATGGTTTGGGTGGCCCCCATTCCAAAAGAATTAAAGAGTCATAAGCATAATTGTGTTAACCTTTTTCCTTACTAAGCCATTAGGCTCACGTATTACTTGTGGTGTAGGTATAACGACGAACAGATAATAAGTAGACAATAAACACATAATGAAGCAGAGAAGAATGATTTCGCACGTGCGAAACTCGGGACTGGCCAAGCAAAGAAAAGAATGAGTAAACGGTTGTAATCACATTAAGTTTTATCATTTTGTACTTCATGGTTTAGTTTTCTTCTTTGAACGATTTGTTTACGCTTTTGCCATGTTTTACAAGGATTTATTTTATAACGCTTCCGCACATTTTATCAATTGGTTTTCGTAACGAGTTTAAAGAAAGAGTTTGTAGCGATCCGGTTAGACGCACTCTGATACATTTTGTTTTAAAAAGAGAAATTTTAAATTTTACGCATTTTCAAGGATTTACGAAAATCTGGGTCGTTACAAGCCAGCTCCTTCATCAGCTTCTCCTGCATCTTCTGATGCCAGTTTGGACGGATTAAGGTATGTTAGCTAGCTTACATGCACTTTCCATATATGCATTAGTACTGTTGATTAACAATGTGTTACACTCGTGCAAGTTTCCTATCATCAGGCAACCGTCCCCTCCTTCAACCCTTGGCAAAGTTCAGAAGATATTGGCAACAGGTCCTCCTTCAACGGAAACAGTTCCAAGGTCTGCTTCACTGCTAAAAGTACAAGTGGTATGTTTTCAATTTAGTTTTGTACAATGTGTTGAATTTACACTTAAATTGATTTTTCATTGCAGCTTGTGAAGTTGATGGATGAGTTTCTGAAATTGGCACAGACAAATATCAAGAACGATAAGGAGACGTGTGATATACTTTGTGGCTCCGGGTAAGAAACAATATGATTTGAAAGTTATTCTTAGTTTTGATTGTATGCTGAAGTCATTGTGCGGCTTATTGATGTGCCCCAAGGTCCCATCGCCTGAGCCAAGCCCCGGGGCACCTTTATATTCTAACTTTTATTTGTTTTGTAGGTGTTTCTTTTCTAGCCAATTTAGAGGAAAGTTTTTAATCAATGTCACAAAGAGGATTTGGTGCTTTTGGACTTGTGGATATCATGCTTATCAAAGAAGAAATTGTGGACTTAAATTTTTGCTGCATGGAATCTGATCTCCGGGCGTTCAAGTGCGTTTTTGTCAATCGAGATGATTTCTTCTCAACTTGGGTCTTTCACATCAAATGCAGCCAACAGCCAGGGCTTTCCAAATACATATTGAGCGTGTTATTTTAGTATGGTTTGATACCTCAAATGTGCCTTTTACAGAGACCGATTCACAAACTCAGACTTAGTTTTAAGTTTTATTATTAAGGGTTATATTAGTTATTTGCTGCTAGGGTATTTTGGTCTTTCACCTATTTTGTAAACAATAGGGTTTATGTACCCTCTTTTGCAGAAAGAAACGCAATTTTGATGAATTAGAAAAGAAATCCCTTTTTGAAAGTGTGAGATCCGCGCGGACCTCTCTCCTCTCGGCCATCCAATTTCCTCCCCGAACTTGCTTCTCTTTGTAGCGTTTTCTTGAGCAAGTTGAAAGGGGTGATGTCTCTTCCAAAGCATCATTCTTGTGGTGTTTTGTAGTGTGGAGATAGGAGAAACGTTAGACCCCATGGAGAGTGCTTGATCCTTGATTAAGCCAAGTATATCCGATCCTCTCAAGGTAGGAGGACAAATCGGGCTCCACGGTTCATTTGGTATTTTCGAAGGTTATTGTTGGTATGACCTGGTTATTCTAGATCTATTCTTATTATATTTGGTTGTCACCATTTGTGTTATGAGATATAGTCGTCGTTCTTTGTGAAGATGGAGATATTCTAGAATTCTTATTAACCGCAAGAATCTATTTTCTGTGTGAGCTGATTTCTGCAGTCGATTGTTGATCTGTTTTGGAGCCCTTACATTGGTTTTCTTGATTACATTCCTTCTAGAGATTTATTCTATATTGCGTGAAGTTGCTCCCTGCCAAATTTGGTGATTGTTGGATTTATATGGAGTGAGATCTCTCTATTTTAAGTCTGGTCGCCAGATCTGTTCGGGTGAAGCCCTAAATTTTGAGTTCTGTTGTTTCGACCATAAGTGGAGATCCAGAGTGGATTTTGTAATGGATTTTTGATACAATTTATCTATGTGTGTCTAGTTTGAGCCTTCCAAATTTCAGCTCAAATGCACATAAGAATTGGGAGTTTGATTTGTTATATTGTTGATTGCTGGGATTATTCATAGTTTCTGGACAGATTTCATAAAGAGTGTTCTTGGCGATCTTGAATCCTATGATTTGGTATCAGAGCTTTGGCTCATGTTTTGCTGTTGTATTGTACCCTATTAATTGTCTATCATGAGTAAAAGAAGTGAAGTGAACTACAAAAGGAGTAGGAGAGCTGAATCAAATGAATCACCATCACCCGAGAAAGAGACCACCCGGGACGAAAAAAAATTACATGCTCGAATGGATGAAATGATGGACATGCTTTTAGCATTAGAGCAAAATCTAGATAAACATTCTAGTAGGCATGTGAGGGGCCCTAGGACTCATAAACCAAAGGAAAATTTCAGCACATTCATCGAGTCAAGGGACCGAAATAAAAAATTGTATGATTGGGGTGCGAGAGAAAGCGTTATGGAAGAGCTTCCGAATTCAAGAAGAAGATCTCATGATAATGATGAATTGAAGCTTGTAAATTTATCCATCCCTCCATTTAGAGGATTCAACAATGATATTGCATGTGTGGATTGGTTGGAAGAAGTTGAAAGCATATTTGATGGTCACGAATTTTCGGATAAAGGTAAAGTGAAACTAGCCTCCTCATCATTTGTGGGTTATGCTAAATCTTGGTGGAATAACTTAAAAGCTCAGCGGCTAATTGATGGGGAAGAGGATCTTATTACTTAGAAGATGATGAGAAGGTTTATGAGAAAAAGATTTGATACATCTCGGCTAAAGGCTAAAGACATCCGATGTTCCGAGTGCCTTGAAATTGGGCACAATGCTTCAAAATGCCCAAATCAAAAAGATATTATTATAAAGGAATGTGTGATTGATGAGAGAAGCCAAGTTGCCTCCTTGGTAGCCACTAATGAAGAAGAAAACTTGGAAGTAGAGACTATTTATGCTCCCAAAAGGCCACTATTTGTGATGGAGACTCAAGTGAATGAAGAAAATTGTTTCCAGGTAGTTGAGAAAGAGTGTTTTCAAGCTGAAATTCTCGAGGATGAACATATAGAGAATGGAGATGGTTTAATGGCAGCAACTAAGGAGGAAGAAACTCTTCCTCAAAGGGAAAGGCTCATAGCCTTAGAGGAAACACTCGTGGAAGATGAAAAGTCTTCAATTTTGCATAACCGAAATGATTTTTGTAAAATAGAAGAAACGAGCATCGTGGAGCATGGAGATGAGCACATTGCAGGAACCTTTGAAGGAGAAAATGATTTTAAGGAGTTAATCCCTGGTCAAGAGGAAACTTTTTCCTTAACAATAGAAAGACCTCTCACTATTAAATGCTGAGAAGAGGAGTTTCAAGGTGAGCAAAATGGTTACGACCGTTGTTGGAACCTAGACATAGTACATTCATTATTCACAAATAAAAAGAGATCTATCAACATTTCCTACATGCATATGGATGAAGATTGGGGCTTAGGAGTGTTACCTCAATCAAGTCTTTATTTGCTAGTCTACGATAGCAGAGAAGCAAACATACTAGCCAAAACTATTTGCTCGAGGTACATCCCACCAAACACTTTGATTACTTGGTTCTTTAAAATTGGATAGTTTAGAAATATTGTTGTTATTGAATTTGTTCTGGACAACTGGGATGGAAATTTGTGGATTCGGTATTACTAATCCAAATTATTTTGTCTAAGCATAATATTGTTTTTGGACTTCTTCTGCACTGTTGGACTGGACATAGTATTGATGTTTCCTCTGTTGTTCATAGCGCATCTGCTGGACATTCAATTTTGGTTGGAACGGTTAGCAAGCCGTGTGATGAAATTGACTTCTACCTTACTACTGATATGTCATTGAGATTTTGTGTTATCTTGGTTGATTGCAATTCTATTTCATGGATGCCCTTTGAGTGGGTGTTTGCTGTGAATTATGATCTCACTGACCTTTTTCAGTTGGATAGTTTTTGCAGCAAGCCTAATGGGAAATTTGATTGTTGTTGTGTTATCTGTTTTAATGTTGACATATTGAAGGGTAGTCTAGACAAATTGATTAGGAATCCGGTGATTCTATTTTACGGCTGCCCCACATTATTTTGTCTAAGTGTTTATGGAATTATCCTTCCTTGCTGGATTGATCATATGGTTGATGCTGCCTCTGTTGGTTATTTCATATCTACTAGTATATCAGTCATGATGGGAATTTTCAGCAAGCCTATAGACGAATTGCAGTATTGTTTAGTTATGGTTTTATCTATGATTAGTCTAGATATTCTAGTTATAATAAATTGTGATTCTATCTTGTTGCTAACCGAAGGGTATTATGGCTCTGAGATTATTAGTATGAATATGGATGGCGGAACTGCTTCTTTTTGGGACATTTTTCAGAGTTGCATTTCAAGGTGTATTTATTTGAATTATTGGAAGATCAATTGGGGTGTCATAGCTGAGGCTTATGGGGTTTTTGAATTATGTATATCAAATGATCTCGTGTTTGTGCAGTGTGATTCCATCCCTACTAAGTAGCAGTCTGGAGTTGGGAGCACGCCTAGTGTGATACCAAATTTCTTATTTGACCCTGGTGGAAATGTGAGGCGGAGTGGCCAAGCTGTGGGTTTGAAGATTAAAGTCTTCCTTAAAACCAATATCTCTGGTCTTGTTGTCTATTCTGAACAGTTTAAGACTGAGTGAGACATATGTTTAGATTTTACATTGGACTCTGAAGTTGTATATGTTAGAGTGGAATTTGACGACTTACGGGGAAGTAATCAAACCGAGAATTTCCTAATTGAAGAATATGGGTTTACTGTTTATGCTGGACCGTCGAAGTTGAACATCTTCAAGCTTGAGAACATCCCAAATTTTTCATTTGATCCAAGAGGAAGATTTGTTGAAGACAATCAAATATACTCCCTGGATTTGAGGGCAAATCCTTTTCAACCCCGGGAGTATGATGTGCCCCAAGGTCCCATCGCCTGAGGCTAGCCCCAGCGCACCTTTATATTCTAACTTTTATTTGTTTTGTAGGTGTTTCTTTCCTAGCCAATTTAGAGGAAAGTTTTTAATCAATGTCACAAAGAAGATTTGGTGCTTTTGGACTTGTAGATATCATGCTTATCAAAGAAGAAATTGTGGACTTAAATTTTTGCCGCATGGAATCTGACCTCCCGGCGTTCAAGTGCATTTTTGTCAATCGAGATGATTTCTTCTCAACTTGGGTTCTTTACATCAAATATAGCCAACAATCAGGGCTTTCAAAAGACATATTAGGCGTGTTATTTTAGTATGTTTTGATACCTCAAATGTGCCTTTTACAGATACCGATTTACAAACTCAGACTTAGTGTTTAAGTTTTATTATTAAGGGTTATCTTAGTCATTTGGTGCTAGGGTATTTTGGTCTTTGACCTATTTTGTAAACAATAGGGTTTATGTACCCTCTTTTGTAGAAAGAAATGCAGTTTTGATGAATTAGAAAAGAAATCCCTTTTTGAAAGTGTGAAAACCCTGCGGACCTCCCTCCTCTTGCCCATCCAATTTCCTCCCCGAACTTGCTTCTCTTTGTAGCGTTTTCTTGAGCAAGTTGGAAGGGGTGCTGTCCCTTCCAAAGCATCATTCTTGTGGTGTTTTTGTAGTGTGGAGATAGGATAAACGTTAGACCCCATGGAGAGTGCTTGATCCTTGATTAAGCCAAATATATCCGATCCTCTCACGGTAGGAGGACAAATAGGGCTCCACGGTTCATTTGGTATTTTCGAAGATTATTGTTGGTATGACCTGGTTATTCTAGATCTATTCTTATTATATTTGGTTGTCACCATTTGTGTTATGAGATATAGTCGTCGTTCTTTGTGAAGATGGAGATATTCTGGAATTCTTATTAACCGCAAGAATCTGTTTTCTGTGTGATCTGATTTCTGCAGTCGATTGTTGATCTGTTTTTGAGCCCTTACATTGGTTTTCTTGATTACGTTCCTTCTAGAGATTTATTCTATATTGAGTGATGTTGCTGCTTGCCAAATTTGGTAATTGTTGGATTTATATGGAGTGAGATCTCTCTATTTTAATTCTGGTCGCCAGATCTGCTCGGGTGAAGCCCTAAATTTTGAGTTCTGTTGTTTCGGCCATAAGTGGAGATCCAGAGTGGATTTTGTAATGGATTTTTGATACAATTTATCTGCGTGTGTCTAGTTTGAGCCTTCCAAATTGCAGCTCAAATTCACGTAAGAATTGGGAGTTTGATTTGTTATATTGTTGATTGCTGGGATTATTCACAGTTTCTGGACATATTTCATAAAGAGTGTTCTTGGCGATCTTGAATCCTATCACATGTTGTCATTTTTCAGAGTAAATATGTCCGTTCAATAACAACCCTCTTCATTCCAAAACAATCAGGAAGTTCGGACTGGGTAAGAATGTTTAATCAATGTTTCATACACTGTTATTGAAAATAGATAAATAAATGAATGAGGGACTACTAACTCTTAGTTGGATCTATGTAAAACATTTGTATTCATTCATGCAATATTTTTTCATTGTATAATATATGGATTTTATTTCAGACACACCCAAAGTAAACATATTTCATGTCATCAATTGACATTCACATACAGTATGGGTACCAAGTGATGTTATCGAAGTCAATTGCAATTGTCATGACACCTACAGATAAAAAATAGTATATTTTCTGACCCTGCATTTTGAAAGAAGTGACAAACTGATTTTGCCTCCCAATTGTAGCCCACATGGCATATTTCAAGTCTCACGCCCTTTAGGGGAGTCGGTGATTACCCAGTGTCTGCATAAGGCTTCCATCTTCACGACCTGCACAAATCGGAGGACCTTTTTTAACACAACTTATGTCGAGATGAAGCTTGACTTGTAGTTCAAGGTCATCGATATCCGAAGCAACCTTGCAAAAACTACAAAAAATGCAAAAAATACAAAAACTGCAAAAACTTCAAAAAATATAATTGTTAAATTACATTTGTCCAATGGAGATTTTGTCTCTCTATTTGTTGGTTTTAGTTTTTGTATCTCTGTTTGTTGGTTGTTGTATATCTGTTTCTTGGTTTTGGTTGCTGTTTTTTGGTTTTGTTTGTTGCACTTTGGATGTTGTTTTTTAGGGTTGAGGGTCAACTATTTTACGGCGAGGGACGTCCATTATAGTGATAGAGACGTTCGTTATACCAAGGGGCTCATCAAACACTAGAGGAAAATAAGACATATTCAAACATCCAAATTAAGAGGGACGTTCATTCTTCCATTTCCATCATTCGTTATACCGAGGGCCTGAAGGAAAATAAGATAGATTCGAATGTCCGAAGTAAGAGAGATGTCCGTTCTTTGATTTTCATCGTCTGTTGTCTCAGTTCGTCTTTGGAAGCCTGTAACTCTCTCGTTTTATAAGCTTTGAATTTGACATTTGGAACACGCCTTCTTTGATGAAAGAAGAAAGAACCCTTTCTAGAAGGATGGAAAGAATCTTAACAGATTAGGAAATATGCTTGAAAGAACATGAATGGTTGGAAATATCAAGCATGCACACTTATTCAACTCCAAGTAATATTCCTAACTCTAACTCCAACTCCAACTCCAACACATTCACAGGCATAACATTGAAATGATAATTTGGAACATAATATTCCTAATTTACGCAACATATCACAATTCTAACACATTCAACTCACTGAGTATTGAAATGATAAAATATTAATCTTATACTCATCACGATAAAATTTGGGGTATTACATATTTACCATTAGGACACTAACAAATACATAAATAAATAAAATAGCACTCATAGAAGTAGCATGGTTAAGGATGCGGGTGTGGAGCGACAGACTACTACAAAACACAAACGCAATAGTATGTCATATAAAGCACTTATAGTTAGAACAATGTATGACAGCGTAACAATCTACGCACCTATGTATTGGCACTAACGGTAAAACCCATGAAGGTGACTTGTTCGGGTGTAGGGCGACTAACCCTACAAAACACAAATGCAATACTATGTCATACAAAACGCTTATAGTTAGAACAATGTATGAAAGCGTAACAATCTACGCACCTATGTATTGGCAATAATGGTAAAACCCATGAAGATGTCTTGTGAGTGTTTTGCTCTGCTACTGCCACATACCACGCCAGTGGCTGATCCTCCACCTTGACAAGAGCAGATATTGTGGCTCACATCCTGACAATGGTTGCATGTCATGGGGACATGTCTCATGCTGACTACCATGCGGCTACAGGGCTCATCCGCGTCCTGCACTCTTCATTTTTTAGGCCGACCAGTGAGTCTCTTAACTAGCGATAGCAGAATTGGAGCCTGATTTGTTTCAGGCCAGATGTAGTGGCCACTGACAGGTCGGGCAAAGTGGGAATACATCCTCATAAATGTGTCTCAATGACACTATACATGCACATAATCCTCTACTAAAGTCCTCATAAAATTAATGCACAGGATGACATGCTTGCATGAGATTCTAGTCAGCTCCAACCGGTAACAGTTACAAGTGCGTGTGTCCAAATCGACTACGTACCGTTCATTACCATCATGGACCTGAAACCGATTATCTCCTGTAGGTGTTGGACACCAATTCTAAGCCGTATGTTATAAATTGGCAAGCTTCTTTGTGGTCTTTGGACACAATAGGTCCGTTGACTTGGCCATCTTGTCATATTTCTTAGCGATCTTACACATAATGCTTGTTCTAATCATCTCGAGCATAGTGAGGATCGGTTTGTCCCATGCTGGCAAGAGGTAGGCGTTGTAGCACTTGCTCAAACTATTAAGGCCTATGTCGTACTTTGGGACGGAACTGAAAGCATGTTTTGACCAACACGTCAGATTGATTTTTTGCAAATATGTGTGTGATGTCTGGTCGAGCACAAGTAGTTTATTCATGTCTTTCTGAAATTGCGCTAATATTGTGACCCTAGCTGCCTTCCACCTGATTTCTTTGTATAAATTGCTTGGAAATTATTTTTTGAAATTGGCATACAAGTGTCTGAGGCAGAAGCGATGCTCAGTTGCTAGTGCATATTGTTCGATAGCAATCACCAACCCCTTATGTGAGTCGGAAATAAATGTTCATCCCTTGCCCTATATCACTGTCTAAGTCCAAAAGCAAGCAACACAAAAATCAGGTCCAAGAGTCTCTCTATTCTGATTCAACAAGTGTCACAACAACTGGATAAATTTCATCATTGGCGTCAATACTGACTGTCACGACCCGGAGGGGGGCCGGACAGAAACGCCGGGCCAAACGACCCGGTCTTCGTAGAAGACCCGGTCGTCCAGCCCAAGGCTAGTTAAATTGTTGCGGAAGACTTGTATAAATATCCAGCCGTGGCCCACTTGTGATGGGTCACGGTCCATTTAGTGATTGCGAGAATAATTAATAATGCAAAGATAATCAACCTTAAATCCAAATAAGTACTGTACATACAATCCAGAGTATTCAACAACCAAGTTAAGTATTTCTTCTATAGTCATCCAAATTAAAAGTTAAAGTCATCCAATGTTACGCTTACCAATAAATAAAGGTTCAACTAAAGAAAACGGGAAGAAATGGAACAAGGTCTACAACTAATCCGTGCAAGCTCTGCTACTCTTTCCTTTACCTGGAGTGGTGGGAGTCGTGAGGTGAGTGACTAACTCAGTATGGAATTTATACTAAATACTATGCATGTGTAAAACTTATTTTATCTTTTCTTGAAAAGCATGAGTGTCGGGGAATCATGCACATTTTAATAAAACGTTTAAATCCTTTTCGTCTCAAAGAAATCAGGCCCAAGGCCTCCAACGAGGTTTAAGAAAACATGGTTGTATATATAGACAACTATAGGTTTAAATACTCTCGTCGTGTTTTATACCAGAAATCATAGTCCGTGAAAAAGGAGGGTCACTCATGTACTCCTCCGAACAAACGCATAGAAAGGCAGCCTTTAACGCAAGCAACACCTCATGAGGCAAGAGGAAGAAAAAATGACGGCGGTCCGTAGACCCGGCCCGTCTTCCGGGGTGTCATGAGCAAATTCCGTCAACAACACACCCGTGATTCCAGGGAGTCATGAGCAATTTCCGTCAACGACACACCTGTGATATACCCTGATCAGGTTTAGGGATTTGCAACCCACGGAAGCGTCAGCACCTTCCCAATGTCTCCTATTTTCATACAGCGCGCAAACAAAACATCTCTACGCAGCAGGAGATGTATAGGGGGTGTCCCCTTGATACTCTGACGCCAATACTGTACAAAGTGCCAAGAGGATGTAGCCCAAACAGGTTATAATCATCATATAAAAACATGAAACCCAACGCACGAAAATAAACGTGTAAAACTTTTGTACATATATAGTATAAAAAGCTGACGTGCTGTCAAACAGTCCCCGTCAGGTTTTTCATGTGTGGTATTCCACAAAATAGGTTTTATTTTGAAAACTATGCAATGCGATGCAAGCAACTAAGTATAAAGCCCCTACCTCGATGGCAGTCCTTCCTCGTACGCGAAGGAACAACTATCCCAGGTGTCGGCTCGAAATCCTCAACTTGTCCGAGCCTACAATACGTCAAATATAGAAAAACAATCTCATAAATACATGCTGAGGAATGATGGAAAGATCTCATATCAAATTTAAGCTTGACCTCTATTCTTTTGCTTATTTTTGTAAACAAACTCATCTAAATATTCAACACAATCTCCTTACTTTATCACTTAGTAATTATCCAAAGTGTACCAAATATATCTGTCAATTCTAGCTATGTACAATTTCCTCAAGATTTCAGCAATTATCGTCAAAGTGAAATCAAGATTACAAATCCTTGAATGTTATTAACCAACTTCAATCTCAAATCCTCAACAATTAACAGTGAGCTAATATCCGAACATAAGTAAGAGTGAGCAATAATCTAGTTGAAAACCCATTAAAATAAAAGCCAAAATTATAGCCCTTAGTCCTTTAACAAATAGTGTGCAGAAACTATACCCAACCAATTTGCAACTTTAACCCAAATTTTCCTTTCTAATCAAAACCAACAGCCAACTCCTATCAACTCAACAACATTGACATCGGCTTTTTAAACATTCAACCTAAGTTCTTGTTCTGTAAAACCGTGACAAACAGGGCCTAGTTTCTAACATTTTTCCTTGGCATTTAAATCCAACAACAAACAGAGAGCAAATTTCAAACCAACACAAAAGGGCAGCTCTATTTGTTAGGGAACCGTAACAAAAACAGGGGTCCTTCCTTCAAATAAACCAACAAACTCCTCCAGACATTCAACAGAAACACAACATCGAATTTTATCAGTGCAAATCAGGTATTATCCATCCAAATCAACGCAACAATATTGAATGCAGAATCCCCAATCATCAGCTTAACTAAAAAAAAATCGTAACAGACAAACAGGGACAAACTACAACAACCAACAGAGCACTTTTCTTTCTATCCAACAACAAAACTTAAACAGATCCTCACCAAAAATCGGAGGAAAAATCACCACTCAACGAATAGGTTGCTCTCGCCGGAACCGTCCATTAGCAGTTCGCCGAAGGACTACTTCTCGTCCAACCAAAAGGTCCTCGGACGGAGCTCGCAGTGGCTGGAAGCCCAAAATCGTGAAAATCGCAGCAAACACGGACGAAAATGATCAAGCTGAAAGGCTGAAAACAAAATCAACAGAACCCTCACCTCAATCGGAAAATGGAGAACGGCGGAGCGTGGCTCTGTCCTTGCCGTCCAGAGGCGTCGCCGGAGTCACTGGTCCATCGCGATTAGACGCCGTCGCTGAAGCTCGCCTCTCCCGTGAACGGCGAAACTCTTCAGTTCATCCATCTCAGAAAGCATTCATCTCAGTTCATGTACACTACAAGCAATAAGCATTCATCATTCATCATTTCTCTATCACTAAGCATTTCAACACTATTTACAGTAAAGAAAAGTCACAGGAATTATCAACAAACTAACATACAATTGCAGAAAGGGAAAGACACAGAGCACTAGCATAGAAACAAGCAAAATTTACTTGTGGGTAGGGCCTCCACTGGCCAAGACTCTACCCAAGTCCTTATCTCGAAGCTTAATGCGTATTCATATTTAATCTTTATTATTATTCTTCTTTTTTTCAATACCTTCATAATTAAAAACATTTATCATTAACAACTTCTCATAGAATTCTATAAACTTTAACACTCAACAATTCCCATATTCACAACTTATCACCAACAAAGCATTGACCATAACAATTCCATCTCTCATCCATTTTCTTCAGTTCATAAGCATCAGTTATTAACAAGAGAATTCAATATTTTCTACAGCCAACATTTTCTTTTACTAAGCATTTATGAAATTGACAAAACAATAACTACCAAACCACAAGGAGCATACTTCTAATCGTAACTGCTAATTCAAGTGACAGAAACCAAATGCACATACTTCACTTTATCAAACCAACACATATTCAGAGAGCAAATCCAATTATTATCCAAATAAAACCAAGAGGCAGTGATTAAAGCATTATCATTTACCAGAACACTAATCCATCAACAGCAGAGTATTCCATAACCAACAGGGAATTAAATCCAACTACAGAGAGTATTTATCCAACAACAGACAATACAGAGAGCCTAACATCTTTACAAATCCATAAATAGCAGTGAATATTCATTTATCTTTGGCATCTGTCACAATCACAAGCAAAGAACCAACACCCAATAACGCAGTAGAAACATCTAAAAATCCATTCAGAAGATGAGAAAGTCAAATACCAAAGACAATCAAGACAGTGAGGACCCGAGAACAGGGAGCTCATCCCTCACACTCAGTCCATCACAGCATCCTTCTCCTTTCTCCAAAAGCTCAACACACCTGATAGCATTCTCCTCCCACCTTTCCTCTCTTCTGCATTTTTTCTGCCAGTCTCCCATCTCCTCTGCCTTCCTAAATCACCGAAGACTTTTATCCTGCCACAGACATGCCTGGACGCTCCAAGGCCATGCCCTGCCCTCGCCATATCCATCACGTTCCCCTGTCGGTTCTCCAACGCAAGTCATATAGGTTGGAAACGTAAGCTGGACCACGGACTTCGGCCGATCCAGCATGAACCGCTAGCCCAACCTCATGAACCGAGGCCAGTTTTTGCAGCCTCGCTGACACCATACATCATTAACACCATCGCCATTCCGTCACCATTGTCAGCCACCAGAATCGATAGAACATTGGAGCTGGCCATGACTCGACGCAGCCCCGATGACCCAAGCCTTAAACTCACCACCCGACCCATCCCGTGAAGCTACACTGCACGAGCTCACAATCACTCGCCATTCGCCGGACGACACCCACCGCATCACACTCCTCGCACTTCCCTCATCTCCCTCGTCTTCGTCGCTCTCCTTCCTCATCGCCATCACTCTCCCTTCTCCCTCTCTCTCGTTTTTGTCTGTTCATTGCGAATCGCTGAAGGCCATTTTGTCTTCACCCAAACCAGTTCAGTGTGAATCGGTTCACTTCACTCCCTTTCTTCTCTTAATTCCTTCGCTTATTTAATTTTCTTTAACTTCTAATCCCCTTTATTTTATATTAAATTAATCCTTTCATATTTTTAACCCCAATAAATCATATTTCTTCCTTTTTAATTTTTCCTTCTAAATTATTTATCTTCCAAACATTTTAATTCATTAAATTAATATTTATTTTAATTACATTAATTTTTCATAAATTATAATCTATCGCATACGTCCTTGGTAATACCCCAAAAATTTTCCAATTAATCCAAATACTTCAAATTACTTTCCAATTATCCTTATTAAATTATATTATGAATAGTCGGGATATTACAACAGCCATCCAAACAAATGATGAGTCTACCAAATTCTCTCAGACCTCTCTTGCACGCATCCAAACACATATACATCCTTTTAAATATTAGACTTGGATGGGGCGTAAGATCAGGCATATCTACCACCACCAACAATGTGCCGTCGAGAATCGATCTTCGAATCTCTTTTCTGTAAGACCACAGTTGCTTGTTGTTGCACCAGTGGAAGGGATAAAGAAATAACCTGTAAAATATGTTGTTGAAGTGTTGTTGCAAGTGTTGAGGAAGAAAGAATGTTGGAGAAACTAGGTGGTATGCTCCTAGAGGAAACACGGTTCACCTCACTTTGGACAGAGGAAAAAATAAGTTGTCCTAATTAAATTTCCCCAACTGGTGGTCAACTCTTTCCTTTTTTCCTTAAATTTCTGTTATTTCAATTATGGAAACTCTAAATTTGGAAGCTTATAACTTCTTCGTTTTAGAAGATTTTGAGCTGAAATTTTGACTATGCCTTCTTGAATAAGATAAGGAAAGAACCCTTTAAGAATCACACAAATATCAGCCATAGATTAGGAAATATGTGTGATACAAAATACGTCGCTAGAAATAGAAAGTAGTGTGACGAATGTTCCCGTATGGATGATTTGTCGATGACACGCCTTTAGAAAGTTGGACACCACTTCACACCTTCTTCCTCCAAGGATGAAGAATGCAGATACCAATAAGAAAGGTTACCCAACTTACAAGTAACCTTAATCTCGTGATATAACGCACACGAGAGAGAACTTTGGATACAAGTCACCAAAGGTTTGAAAAAGGAATCTCACCCATTTTAAAATAAGCAAAAGCTTTTTTTTATTCAAACTCAATCTTCTTAAACATAAGCATTAGGAAGCTTTATATAGCCTTTTACAAAGCATAAAATAATAATAAACTAATTAAGTAATAATAACCCTAATCGGCTCATAAAATAAGTTGTCCGATTTTCTACTTAATAGGAATTAGGTTAATTAACTAAAAGATTATTTAATTAATATCTTCTTTTCTTCTTCTCCAAGTCTAGAGGTCTTTTGGCAGCTATTTCTTGTTGAAATCGTCCACTTAGATGGTTTCCATATCTTGATTTTTCTTTGCTCTCCAAGTTTAGACAATTAGACTTTCCTTAACTTTTACTCTCTGTTCTGTGGGCTTTTGACATAGCAAATGAAGTCCACATTTAGGGCTCCAGCTCATGCTAGAAAGCTTAGGAAGTGACCTACAATCTTCATGAAGCACGCTTTTTGAAATGACATCATTTTGACTACCAAAATAGTCAAATACACGTCAGAGGTCAAAAGAAAGACAGTTTTTGGAAAATCTTTCCATTTCTCTTTCATTGCTTTAAAACGTTCACTTATGCTTGATCTTGAATCTTTCCATGATATTATTTGTAACTTGATTAATAATAAAATTGACCTGTTGTCCATCACTTGTATTGTTTGTCACCATTCCCTTCATTTAGCTTCAAGACTAAATTCCTGGCTCTTCTTGCAAGACTCGGGGTAATGTTGACATTAAAGTCCTTCCTGGCAGTCATAATAATGGAAGGAATATCCCACGTGGGCTGACTTTTGAACCTATCCAAATATTGGTTTGCCAGCCATTTGTAGGAAGCGTGTCGACTTTTGATTTGTTATGCACATGTGTGCACCTCATTATAGCTCTTAATTGAAAAGGTAAGTTCACCTTTCATTTTTGAAGCGTGAAGCCACCAATTGCATCCATCCGTGTACATGACAGTCAACCGATGAAGTTCGCTCTTGATGAACTTTATCTGTGTCCATTCTTCAAAGCATAATCAACCAC
The DNA here is from genome assembly GCA_022433065.1 of Begonia loranthoides. Taxonomy (NCBI): domain Eukaryota; kingdom Viridiplantae; phylum Streptophyta; class Magnoliopsida; order Cucurbitales; family Begoniaceae; genus Begonia; species Begonia loranthoides. The sequence goes on along the minus strand of CM039468.1, from coordinate 39,759,040 downwards.
TTCTTCTCTAATTTCGTTTAATTAACTATACTTCTTCCCCAAACAGAGCTCTGAGGATGAACATTCTAGTTAAGGATGCATACTCTCTGGACAATCATCATCATCTGAGTCCCGTATTGAACGAAGCACTGAGTCTAGAGATGGTGAGATTGAATGCACCTTTGTACCAGGTTCGTGATAGAACCAACGCTGCTCATCGGCCTCAACTGCCGAAATAGGATCCACTTCCATTCCGCAGTTAATGGATTCTTCAAAAATGGATGGTACAACACTCCTCGACGCTATGTGATGTGCAACAATAAAAACTATGTTGTTAGATTGAGTTCAAGGAATTAGCGTTGGTTGCGCTCGCAGAGACGTCCTTTGTGATTATATAGTCAATCGAGATGAGAGACGTCAATCGAGATGAGAAACATTGTTGTTTAGCGTTCATAGAAGGACCTTTGGTCTAAAAAAAAACGTCCCTCGTATTAAGAGAGATGTCTGTTATGGCCTGAACAACGCCGTCTTAAGACAAGAGACGTCCATTGTGAGGCTAGCAACTTCCATAATTGGCAGAATGACGTCATCTTGGGTCGAGGGATGTTCGTTTATGGACGAGAGAAGTCCAAAATTGGTCGAGTAACGTCCATTTTGGGAGAGGGACGTCCGTCTTAATTGAGGGAATTCGCACCTTTTAAAAATGTGTACCTTACACGCAACTCTTCAACGTTAAAGAATTTGGAGTTCATCCTGACCATGGATTTCGATCCAGGGACGTCCCTCGCTCGATCCAACAACCATGGACAATCGTCTGCCATTGCCTTTAGAAAATGGCAGATTCAATCCTATCCGTCAATTCTGATCGAGGGACGTCTCTCCCTCGATCCAACAGCCATGGATGATGAGGGAAGTCTATAAAATAGTTTCATTGCATCATAGATTTTGCTCATTACAATACATCCATCCATTGCATTACCAATACAATACATTCATATAAAATTATCCAAAACTTAATTTACAAATTTAATTTACATACATAAATTACAGATTGAATTTATAAATACACATAAACTAGATTATGCGGTCTGAGAG
>CM039468.1:39718975-39757958 GCA_022433065.1 Begonia loranthoides | reverse complement strand
ATGTTGATGTGTTTGCTTTGACTAGCACTTTTATTATTCTTAGCCATAAAAACATCAGCTGAGTTGTCACAGTACAATCTTAATGGCTTAGCAATTGAATCCACAATTCTAAGCCCCAGTAATAAAACTCTTCATCCATACACCATGCAAGGTAGCCTCAAAACATGATACGAACTCCGCTTCCATAGTGGAAGTAGCAGTTAGTGATTGCTTTGCACTCCTCCATGACACAACTCCACCAGCTAGCATAAAAATGTATCCGGAAGTTGATTTATAAGAATCAACACAGCCAGCAAAGTTTGAATCAGAATAGCCAATCACTTCCAAATCATCAGTCCGTCTATATATAAGCATGTAGTCCTTTGTCCCTTGAAGGTACCTCATAACCTTCTTAGCAGCTATCTAGTGGTCAATGCCTGGATTACTCTAATATCTTCCTAACATTCCAACTGCAAATGCAATGTCAGGTCTAGTGCAACTTGAGCATACATAAGGCTTCCAACAGCTGAAGCATATGGAATGTTTTTCATTCGCTCACTCTCAAGATCGTTCTTTAGGCACTGATTCCAATTGAACTTGTCACCCTTCAAAATGGGAGCTATACTAGGTGAATAATCTTTCATCCGGAATCTCTCTAAAACTTTATTGATATAGGTTTCCTGAGATAAACCCAAAATACCTCAAAATCTATCTCGATGTATCTTAATTCATATAACATAGGATGCATCACCCATATCCTTCATATCAAAGTTTTGAGAGAGAAATTGTTTTACCTCATGTAACAATCCTTTGTCATTAGTAGCAAGCAAAATATCATCCACATATAAAATTAAGAAACAAATCTTACTCCCACTAACCTTAAGGTATATACATTGATCCATAATGTTCTCTACAAAACCAAATGAAGAGATAACATCATGAAATTTTAAATACCACTAGCGAGAAGCTTGTTTTAGTCTGTATATGGATTTTTTAAGCTTGCATACTAAATGCTCACCTTCACTAGAGTAAAATCCTTCAGGTTGTTTCATATAAACCTCTTCCTCTAGATCTCCATTTAGAAATGCCATTTTCACATCCATTTGTTGCAACTCAAAGTCAAAATGTGCAACTAATGCTAGAATGATACGAAGAGAATCTTTCTTTGATACAGGAGAAAAAGTCTCCTTCTAGTCGATTCCTTCTTGTTGAGTGAATCCTTTAGCTACGAGTTTAGCTTTATATCTCTCAATGTTGCCTAATGAGTCTTTCTTAGTTTTAAAAACCCATTTTCACCCTATGACTTTTACACCAATAGGCAACATGACGAGATCCCAAACTTTATTAGAACTCATAGAATTCATCTCATCTTTCATAGCATCATACCATAAATTAGATTCCTTACAATTCATGGCTTGTGAAAACGTTTCAGGATCATTTTCAACTCCAATATTATAGTCCGATTCTTGTAAATACACGACGTAATCACAAGAAATTGTTGATTTCTTTTCTCTAGTAGATCTCCTTAAAGTTGTTTCCACATCTTCTTGAGAAACATGTTGCTCATTTCATTGATCAACAATATCAGGTATATTCTTAAGAACTTGATCTACTTGATTATTATTAGCGATTTGTGGAGCATCAATGATTGATTGTTCAACACTCAATTGGTCTTGAGGAGTGTCATTGATACAAATCAATCTATCACTTGATTTATATGGCTAAACATCAGCGTGATCTTTTTCAAGAACAATGTCTTGAAATCGATCACTCCCACTAATCAAGTGAGTCTCAAGAAATTTAGCATTTCTTGATTCCACAATTCTAGTACTATGAGATGGACAGTAGAATCTATACGCTTTAAACTTTTCGGCATATCCAATGAAATACCCGCTAATAGTCATTGGGTCTAGTTTCTTCTCTTGTGGATTATATATCCTTACTTCAGATGGACAACCCTATATACCTATATGTTATCAAACTGCATGTGCCAATAGCCTCCACACGTGAATGCATCTCGCTGCCTGTATAGATGCATTACTCACTTTCCACTGGCTTCCTTAGATTTCTCATACCCTACAAGGTATTTGAAATATGGATTGTAGAACCCGAATCAATCCACCATGTGTCAAAAATAGAATCAACCATATTATATTCAAAACAAACAAGTGAGATTAACGTACCTTTTTTCTCGAGCCAACCCTTATATTTGGTGCAATCTTTGTTTATGCGTCCCTTCTTGATTCCACCATCTTGGACAGTATTTTACCTTTCCCTTTATTTTTGGCCTACCGCTGGCTCTTTCCTTGTGTTGCCACATATGCACTTTCACCCATTTCCATAGCTAATCTCCCTTTCTCTTGAACACACATGGTCAATAATTCATTAATAGACCATTTATCTTTATGTGTGTTGTAGAATATTTTAAAGGGTCCGTATGCTTGTGGAAGAGTGTTCAAAATATAGTGCACAAGAAAAGAGTTAGACAAATCAACCTCAAGTGTTTTGAGCTAAGCTGTAATGCCCCTCATTTGCATTATGTGCTCACTCACACCTCTCACTGATGTGAGGCTCAATGATGAAAACTTCATTATCAAGGTGGTTGCAAGTGCCTTATTTGAAGTCTCAAACTGTTGATCAATAGACTTCAGCAATTCTTTGACATTCTTATGCACACCAATCGAACCTCGTATACTAGCACATATCTTAGTCATTATATACTTAATGCTAAGACAATTAGATCACTCCCAATGCTCACTAAGAATAAGATCATCTTTAGTGTTAGTAGGAGTAATAATTAGCTCATCTTTCCTGATAGCATAATCAATGTTAATAAGCCCCATTTTGAGAAGAATCTTCTCTCTTCATAACTTATAGTGTTCACCATTCAGTTCAGGAATATCACATTTAAAATCAGAGAAATTGCCAATATTTATAGCTGCAAAAATAAATACAAATGCTTATAGTCCATAATATAAGACTAACAACATAAATCATGTTTTACCAATGTAAATCATGCTCAAATAATTATGAATCAAGTGACATAAAACTTACTTGTGGGTTAAAGTTTTAATTCAATAATCATATAACTTTATGATAAAACTATTGAATTATGTTCTTTTTCTTAATACCTGTGGGTAAATAAAGAAATAAAATCTAATATTTTATCCTAATTAATTATACAAATATAATAAAAATTCCTGTTGGATAAAATCCATTATATTCATATAATTAATCATAATAAATGTTATTATATGATCCTTAAAACTTTAAATATAAATTTGGATAACTAAAGATGCTGTGGCTACTCAACAATTAACCAAAATTATACGGATCATTCAACATTTGAATTAATTCACTAAAAATATTCATATAAAAACAATAGCATATGAATATGAATTAATATTAACAAAAAAATATTCTATTATTTTATTTGACATTTTCTACAATATAACAATAGTAACAATTTAAATCACAATAGATGCAATAAAACTTTAAATGCTGTAAATAATGATATATTACCATTAATACATAACTAAACATATTATGTCAGCAAAAAAACTTCTGGCAGAGTGGTCACCCATCCTACCAAATACCGTTTAGGTTATGGGTTCAAATCCCAAAATGTAATTTTATTGGAATCTTTAATATAAAGACATAATATATTTACTTTAATTCCAAAATCTAACAGTAACAGAATCTCAGCTAAGTGGCAACCCACTCAATCTAGCAACCTAGAGGGCGCAGGTTTGACTCCCCAAACAAGCGCAATTTTGACAAAAATTTTGCCACCAAAACGGCATCGTTTTGCCCATTGGAATGCTACTTCCTTATTCTCGAACTACATGTAGTTTGACAGTGCGTAAACTAAATGTCGCTCAGACTTAATGCATTCTTTCACAAAACAAAACTACATGTAGTTTCTGACTTTATGAAACTACATGTAGGTTGAATCATCTTCAACCTTTTGCTGGAGTTCGTAACTCGCATAAAAACCCATAAGTGAGCCGACTATTCCTTATGATTTCGGACACCGAATTCGAAGATTCAAAGTGCAGTATGTTTGTAATCAAATTTCTTAATGATTCGTAACATAAAATCGATTCAAAAACATCTATAAAGTAAATTTTAAAAATCAAAATTTTCAAAACTTTACATTCGAAAAAGTCAAGGCAGAGGCTTAACTGCTCTGATACCAACTGTAAACTTTAAACTTTATTGATCTAACATGATCTTAAAATAAAGTCGAGTCATTTAGATCTAAACGCGAAAATTTGAAATACCTCCAGCCATTGACGATATAACAGGGACGACTGCTTTCCTTCCTTGAAGAATCATTTCTAAACCTTTCTTTTCTCAAAGCGATGGTGTATTTCCTTATGAGAATAGATGGCTTAGGGGACCTTCAGATTAACCCTATTTTATTAACTCTTTCCATCAAAGAGTTATGAAGAGAGGGGTGCAACATGAATGGTTGCCTTGATGGTGACTGTTGAAAAACTAGACCATACCATATGAGAATTGTCATAATCCAAAAGCCATATTGGATTACAATTTCTAACATACTAAATATACAGTTTATAGTTTGTTGTTCTGTGGCGGAACATTACATTTTTCTCTGCGGAACATCAATACTAATTAGAATTTCTTCTTGTCTGTCATTCCCCTACACGAAAGGTCATACTTTCCATCACGGAAGGACAGTTCCTGAGCGAAACTTCATACATCATTCTACCTTTTGTTGCCCTAGTATATATAAATTGACATTTCACACTTCGGTGACAGCAATGATTTCATCAGCAAGCCCCAAACTCTTCGTATTCTCAAAGCGATTTCCTCACTATTTCATCAATTTCAATGAATTTTAGGACCACTAAATTGACTTTCAAGCGTAAAGATGCTCCGTCTCAGCCTTAACCTCAACCTCAACAAGAAATAGACTCGGCCCATGAATGTAGACGAAGTGCAACTGAGTTCATACGAGCTCAGTTTCAATGCAATGCACCGGCCGTGGTTAAAGCACAATCCAAGGTTGAAGCGGTTCAAGCACAAGCGCAAGCACAAGCACAAAAACAAGCACAAGCATAAGCCGAGGTTGAAGCACAACCTCAACCTCAATGACGACCAAAAGTTCAATTGATTTGAACCTGTTATAGATAGGTTCCACTCCCTACACTCCAAGATTGCAGCAACGAACAATATGTATGAAGCTGATATGAAAACATCGTTTGATTACTGTATCTAGAAGAGTAGATTTTGATTCATTGGCTGCAGTGGAAATTGAAGAATTGGTTGAGAGTTTGCTTAGCTGGTTTGTGGAGATTGGATGGAATTTTCTAGGAATGGATTATGAAACTATTTTATGCCAATTTGGAACTGTCGAAAAAACCATTAGAGGTCAAGACTTACATGTTTGGACAGGAGTTGAGGCTAACTCCCAATGATATTAATGTGCTCCTTGGATGTCTCATGGAGGAACTAAGGTAGGAATATTACCAAGTGTCTCGAGAGCTAGATTTCATCAGACGAAGAGAAGGTTTGACAGTACTTAGACAGTTGCACTATGATCCCGAGATTGTAGTGTTCAAGAAGCTAACGTCCAATGACTTGAACACCAAAGCCCGAGTGATCCACACCTTCATGATGCACACCATTTTACCTCGGGATAGACATCGAAACCATGTTAGCTGTATGAATCTCTATATGCTAGAGAAGATGTTCAACCGAAATAAAGTAAACATCGGCTATGTGATTTTGAGCCACATGTACGAGGTCCTCAACAACTCGAGAGTCTACCTTTAATTGTCTCATTCAGAGGCATGTTGAGCATAATAGGGTACTAGTCTCAGATGAGGAGCTAAGAATCTAAGAGAAGGCCAGCGATATCTACAACAAAATGAAAGTGAACCACATGGGGATCTCCAAAGTCAGAGGGGAATGAGTATGCAATTCTCCATCCATACCAGCCTCGAAAACTTGACCAAAATTTCCCCAGCTTCCAACCCCCTTCATTGTACAACCTCTAGCTCCCTCAATCGTACAACCTCCAGCCCCCTCAGCGGGACACCTTCCATCCACCTCGGAGGGACAACTAGCATTATTGCCTCTATAGCACATGAAGGATGATACTCTTTAGTTAATGACTCTACCTCCTACTCAATCATCTCACTTTACGTCAATGCTTGAGGAGATTTTTGGCTGGATGTAAAGAATAGAGGAGCAAGAAGAGAAGTGGCATCAAATGTTGTTGGATTGAGTTTGAAAGATGGAGGACCGACTTCTAAGGGTAGAGGGTCACCATCAAATGAGGCTGCACAAAATGCAAACAATAGAGAACTAAGCAAAGGAGCGCCATCTTAAGTTGTTGGCGGAATTGCAAAGAATGAAGCATCATGCAGTTCCTCCAGCATTCTCTCTAGTTGCCTCTCCAACAGCCTCTCTAACAACCTCTTCAGCAACCGAACGCAAAGAATGCTTGTAAGTTTTTTACTTTATATGTGAAGTCCATTATTTACTTTATTTTTATGTGATGTAATAATGTATCTCAAATTTACAGCATTATTGGCCTCAAATGCCAACCTTCACCTCTTACTATGGTTGCTAAGGTGCAACAAGTAGTGACTCTTATTCCTCCATCGACATACACGTTGGGTGGAAAAAGCCTCCTCCACTTAAAACTGTGCGCGTGGTATGTCTTTGATTTGGTTATCTACGCGTCTTACATATTCATGTCTTATTAGTCTGATGGTTTGAAAATGTTCATTGCAGCCAGGTGAACTGTTAGATATTTTTACGAAATTGGTTGTGCAAATACCAAGAAAAACCTGGTGACATGTTCAATTCTCACAGGGATTATGGTCAGTTATTTTATTTTTTGGCTTTAAGTGTTTTGGACTGGATACTTAGGATATTTCACTTCTTGTTTTCATTTTCAACTTCATGATAAGTACCACATCACTGATCTCATCTTCTCGAAGCAAGAAGCGATATCAGAGATGGTGAGAATTACGTTATGTTACATTAAGTAGTTTAGAAAATTTTATTTTATTACTCATCCTTGTGTTCTTTGTATGCAGTGTGTTGCATTGAACGAAGAAAAATACTTTAACGTTCAACTGGAAAAATCGCTTATTACAATAAAGTGGATTCACGCAAGTAAACTTAACACTTTTACTTGTTGTAATTCATGTTTGAATTGTAATATCCCAATTTTCCATAACGGGATTTAATAGGAATAATTGAAAAGTAATTGGGGATAATTAGATTAATTGGATAATTATCAAGGTATTACCAAAGACGTAATTGGAAATTATTATCAAGCGACATTTGGAATTGAAAATTTTAAGCTAGACCTGTAATTACCATCAAGAAATATTCGGAATAAATCGAGAATCGAAATTGGGTTGAGAATAATTTAATTAAATGAAGGATTTAATTAAATTATTAAAGAGAAATTTAATTGGGTAAAAAAAGGATTTAAATTAAAAGAAAAATTAAATAGAATTAGTATGAATTAAAATAAAAGAAAAATTAGAATAAATGGGGGAAGGAGCTGAACTGGGGGGAAGGAGCTGAACTGGTTCAGCTGAACCGGTCCAGTTTTGAGAAGAAGGGGACAATTGTCCCGCTCGTGTTTCTGTAGTTAAGGAAATGTGTGAGGGGAAGAGCGACTGGAGTGGCTTTTGGAGAAATGGAAAATAGGGAGATCGAGGGAGTGAGACCGAGCGATCGGGAGATCGGGGATGACGCGCGAGCTCGGGTATGCAACTGAAGACGGTGGATTTTTGGTGAGCAATTGTGGGTTAGAGCTCAAAGATGCGGGGACGAAGGACAATCGATGAAGTTGCGATTCTTTCCGTGATTTACTGAGGTAAGTCGCGATTTTTGGTTCCTTGTTGATTTTGGAGAACCAGTGGCGTTTGGCAAGGATGGAATGTTATGGCGGCGATGGTGAGGCTGTGTACGATGCGATGAAGGTAGGGGCTAGGGCTTCGGTTCATTGGGGATTTGATTTTGGTCCGGCCTGCAGTTTGGACCAAACTAGTCCGCTGGTTCCTACTCTGGTAAAGACGATAGTGTGCGACTTCCAAAGAGGATGAGACGGAGAATCTGTGTGACAAAAATATGGCCGATAAATCCGCATTCCCTTGTTTGAATCGTGGGATAAACTGCAAAGGGTTGTTAAGCATTTCAACCTAACCATCTGTGTTTAAATACAGCGAGAGATCGAGATTAAGAAAAAGATGGAGGGTTGAAGAACAGAAAAGGGAGGAGCCTCCTCTTTGAACTACGGTGAACTCGGGTGATTGGGCTACGTTTGGCGAAGCTTCAATGTGAGATTGAACCTCCGGACGTGATTTCTATTGGGCAGCGCCTTCTCCGCGAGGTAAGGCTTCTACAAAATTTGGATTTCTCAGCCACTAACGACGAGCGGTATGAATTGGTTGGATTTTGATATGGTTTTTTCTTTGTCTGTCTTCGATTAAGGTGAATTTCTGCGATGTTGAAGCCGAACGTTCTCCTGTGTGTTGGAGCTGCTACTGCTCCCTCGGTCTTTCTTCAGGTAATAGAGTCTTTCTCTGTTTGATTGATTGGTCTGCTAACGTGTTAGGATTAAGGTTCTGAAGGAATTTTTGGATGTTAAAGCGTGTGGATAATAAATACCATGTTGCTATTATTTTGGATGATATGTGTTGTATGCGTTGCGCTCTGTTTATTGTTGGTGTTGGTTTGTGCACGGTTATTTGGTTGTTTACTCTGTGCGTTTAGATGATCTGGTTGGTAGCTATTGTGGAACACTTGCCCTATTAGTTCCATGTGTTTATTTCAAGTTATGACTATGGAATTATTGGGTGTTGTTGGAAATTACTTCCCTGTTTTGGTTTATTGTTTCTTGGTCTGGTAAGTGGTTGGCTTGGATGTCATTGTCTACTCTGTTGTGTAGATCATACTCCCTATTATCGTTATAGCATATGGGTCATTGTTGGATTAGTGCGTTGGGTTGGTTCACTGTTGGTTATTGTCTGGACGAATAAGTATGGTTAGGAATTGGAAATATGCTTTGTTGATTTTGTGGGTTATAACCCTCTGTGATTTGGAATGAAGTCGGAATATCTATCAATTGTGCTTCGATAAATAAATATGCTCTGTTGGTTTAAGCAATCGAGGTAAGTGATACGTGTGTGCTTTGGTCTTCGGGCCCTACATCGTGAGAATGGGATGTACATGTTTCATTGTTTACTGCTTTAATAAATGTTGAGCATATCTACAATATTAAAAGCATGTTTATTATTTTACAACATGTCTACAGTATTAAAAGCATGTCTATAGTTTTTATAGCATGTTTACGGTTTTTACAGCATGTTCTATGAATTGAATGTTGGTTGCGCTATTAGATTCCTTTATTATATGTTAGAAATTGTATGCATTAACAAGCATCATGCATCATGATTTTCAAATAATACGAAAATGATTTTTATGTATAGTTTTGAAAGGAAACGAAAACGCAAAGAAAGTACAAATGAACTATTAAGAAAGATAAAAGAAAATGGGTTGTGTGGTTCGGTAGGTCAAGCCCGGCACATAACCCAACGAAAGAAAATATAAAGGTTCTTGTGGTTCGGTAGGTTAAGCCTGACACATGAACAAAATATAAAGAAAGATAAAGGTATCTGTGGTCCGGTAGGTTAAGCCCGACACAGGAACAAAAGAAAAGACAAGTAAAGAAAAATAAATAAAAAGAGAAACAGATACAGATATGAGAACAGAAATGGAAACTGATACGAAAATGGTACGAGAATAGATATCGAAACGGAAATGGGAACGGAAACATAAACATATTATGGAAACAGAGATGAGTTCCATAAATGGAAACAGATATATATATGGATACAGATATGGATACGGATACAGAAACAGACACGAGAATGGATACAAAAATGTGTAAAATCATGGATACCGAAATAGATACAGAAATAGGAACAAAAATAGAAACAGAAAGAAAGTACGTAAATGTGAAAAGATAAATGATAAAAAGAAAGAGAAAATGCACATAGTTTTAAAATGGCACAGCATGTGCATGTAGCATATTAGGTATTATCACTTATTGAGTGTTAGACTCATAGTTTATAACGTGCAATGTAGGTACAAACACGAGAGAAACTGATAAACAGATTAAGGAGCAGTCGATGAAGGATTGGCACAGGTAAAACTTGTGGCATGCTAGGCTAAAGAATGTAAAAGAAAAAAGATTTTTGTAAATATAAAGTAACAATTTATTTATTGTCTTTTAAATAAATTATTTATGCTTCCGCTGTAATTTGAGAAAAAGAATTTTATAAATAAAGTCTTCCGCTGTTAATAAAGATTTAAGTAACGAGTTTTAAGTGAGATTTTTTAACGATCGGGTTTTTAAGAAAAAAAACTCTGATTTCAATTTAAAAGGTTTTAACAAATATTTCAGTCATTTTATAAAAGTTTTAAATTTCACGCATTTTTAAAGTAAATAAAAATCGGTTCGTTACATGAACAGTTCTAATGCGTCGTTTACATTTTAGTCACACCCAATGCAACCATATTTTTTGTTGTCCGTTAACCTGCACACTTAGTACTCTTACCTAGTGTTGTTTGTCATGACCCAAATTTTCGTAATTCCTTGAAAATGTGAGAAATTTAAAATTTTAAAAAGACTCCTTTATAAACGAAATGGGAGTTCGACGCTAAAACCGGATTCCTACTAACCCTTCTTTTAACTCGTTATGAAAATCAATTAATGAAAATGCGAAAGCGTTATAAAATCATTTGTGCAGAAGCGTAAATAATTTAATGAAAAAATACTAAATAATTAAATAATGCGCTTAAGAAATGAAACTAAACAATTAAATACAATTTATTTACAACCGTTATCTCTTTTACTCTCTTTAGCCTTGGCAGCCACAGTCTCGCTTGTGCAAATCTTTCATCTCTACTTTGGATTATCTATTCATCAATTTTGCATTGACTCCTAATTCTTTACATTTATTGTCACGTACACGTACCTACATCTACACTATAAGTAACTGTAAGCCTAAAGGCTTAGTAAGGAAAAAGGGTTTAATGCACATGAATGCCACTCTTTAGTCCATTTTGGAATGGAGCCACCCAAACCAATCCTTTCATTATGTTTGTTTGTTTATTACCTTACTTTTACTTTAATCCATTTATTTCTTACTCGTACTTCGAGCTAGAATTGGGAGGTGTTTCTCATGCAATGACATAGTGATCAGATCTAACATTTTTCTTGCAAGCTAGAAATCCCATACCCTAGGAGGGAGAGGCTTCGCCTAGTTGTAGACTAGCTTCACTACCCATCCACTCCCAATTCCCCTTTCTTCTTCTTTTTCTTAACATTTTAGCTCACTTATGCATGCTTGCGTAACACCACTAAGGTGGCTCTTCCTATGATTTCTATTAACATGATACATGACCATACATTCTCAACGTATCATGTTGCATGATGCGTTATAACATAACATTCATAAGAATTGAAGTGCGCATAAAGAAAGTAACTGTATAACAGGAATTAAACGAAAACTGAAATTGAAAGCGCATATAAAGAAGTACAACATATAATAGAAGGATATAACTAGGCACATCAGAGAACAATTATAATATTTTGAATCGTAAACAACGAAGCACATAAGAAAATCAAGCAATGATAATAGAACACAATGATAATCGAAAGGGAAATCGAAACATACTATTTATTAACATGGTGATTTTCTAATCATTTTACATGCTCCCTTCATTTATTATTTTAGGTGATTAACCTAATCACTTAGCATATTTAAGAAAGGTTTCCATTATTATTCTAGTTAGTTAATTAACCTGTCCTGGTAATTACTTTAGTTAATTACACTAGTTAATTAACATGCTCAACTTCTAATTAAGTTAGTTACTCTAGTCAGATTAACATGCTTAGGTTAACTAATTACCCTAGTTAATTATCATGCTCTTACAATATTAATTAACATTTAAACATGCTGGACCTAGCTAAGTTAACATGCTGGTTAATTAACATACTTAGCTAATTGATGTATTTAAGTAATAATTAGCATGTTTGGGTTAATTGCATGCTTAAGTTGATCATTTACTCTAGTTAAGCTAATTAACATGCTTAAGAGATCATTCATGCTAGTAAATTGAACATGTTAACTAATTAAGCATGTTGGTGAGTTAATTATAAACATACTAGTTAATTAGCTCAACATGCTTGAATCTAGTTGATTATTCTAGTTAAGTTAATTAACATGCTTTAAGTTAATTAATAGGCTTGAGTAATGATTAGCAGGCTCAAGTTAACTAGTCACCCTAGTTGATTACCATGCTGTTAATTGATTTAAACAAAAGAAGAACAGACATGCTAATTAACATGGTACAACTTAGTTAATTAACATGTTGTTCAGATTTCATGCTTTCGTTAATTACATGCTTAAGGATTTGTTATTAATTAAACAACTAGTTAACATGCTCAAATCTAATTAATTACTCTAGTCAAGTTAACATAGTCTCTAGATGATCAAACATGCTTATCATGCATCAAGTTTAGTTAATTACTAAATTAACATACTCAACTTCTAATGTAAGAGTTGTATTAATTAAATGTGCTTGATGAGAGTCATTGTTATTCCAAAGGAAAGTAGTTCATGCAGAGCAATATATGTATAGCATTAAGGAAGGCAGTAAAGGAAAGCAGTAAAGCAGTAAAGAAATGGACAGGGTCTTTATCAATGAACTCTTCGCTCTTTTTCATTCTCACGCATTCCTCTTTCCAATTCATCCTTCTCTATTTCTCAACAACCATTACTAACAACTAGCAATATCATGTAGCAGTAAAGGAAATCACACACTTAACAAAGAATATCATCAAGGGAATATCACAGAAAATCATCCAGGGAAAAGAAATAACTGCAGAGTATCAATCATAGAGCTATCAACACAAGAACAAAATTAAAAACCCAAGGAATACCACACTCATGCACTCTACTTGTGGTGTAGGGCCTCCACAGACCAAGACACCCCTAATTCCTTACCTCAATTCTTTATTGCATGCCTGAACTTAATCTTTATTCTTCTTCTCTTTCCGATACCTTCACAATTAAAACATTACAACTTGTCAATGAATCATATTCTAACTTGTATAAATTCTAAGTACTCCTTTGACACCTAAATGGAAAATAACGCTTAATGATTCCAACATGCTCAACTTAACAACTTTGTCGTAATCTACACCCTTAAATCCTTCTTAATTACCATCATACACACACACGTTAGAAATCAACAAAATCATTAACAGGACATGAACTCTATTTGCTCATCCTTAGTCATCATCAGAGACATTCCTTAGCAACGAGTAAGAAATGCTAATCCAATACATACACATGCTTCACATGGAGAAATAAGGACAGCAGCTCCATCAACATATGATCTATATTATCCATCACAACAGAGCACATAAACTATCCTCACAGAACCAACGACAGATAAACAAACCTTTTCAAAAATCCTTAACTGAAAAATTAGTAAACAGAAACCAATAACCAAAACAGCTAAGAAGAAATCATTACCAGCATGCAGGGAAGCACTCAACCCTCAGCTCCCTCCATGGAGCTCCTCGCCTCCTGCAGCTCATGGTTTTCTTCTGCCTTCCTCCATGGAGCTCCTCGCCTCCTGCAGCTCACGGTTTTCTTCTGGCTTCCTCCTTCCTCGGCTGAACATCTAGAGAGCAAATTTTGCTCTCTGCCCAGCTCATATGCCCTCGTCCTTCCTCCATTTCATTTATATGTCTTCTAGAGGGTACCCATCACCCTACCTCTGCCACAAGTCGTGCCTCGCCATGCCTCCACCATTCCTCCTTGTCCACGCTGTCGGTTTCCAGTAGAGCATAACAAGGGAAGAAAACTGGTTCTGCACTGAAGAACCAACAGGCTGGACCATGGCCTTCGGCCGGTCCGGCTTGAACCGCCAACTCTCCCATCGACCTGAGGCATTGCTCGTAGTCCCCCGATGCCAAATCCC
Source organism: Begonia loranthoides (assembly GCA_022433065.1). Classification (NCBI taxonomy): domain Eukaryota; kingdom Viridiplantae; phylum Streptophyta; class Magnoliopsida; order Cucurbitales; family Begoniaceae; genus Begonia; species Begonia loranthoides. Next base: position 39,743,924 of record CM039468.1, on the reverse strand, counting down.
CATTGCCGAGTACTACGCCAGCCATCCCATCGCCATCCACTACCGTCGACAACAGAAATGGACAGAGCATCGATGGTTGACGCCAAATCCGGCGACCCGAGCTTCACGCCCCATCGACCCGCGAAGCTCGATGCTTCAATTGTTGCCATAACAGCTCGCTTTGCCACCCGTCGCGAAGGAGCCGCCCGCTCACGAGCTTCGCCATCCGTCAAACACCCTCTCCAGATCTCCCTCCTTCTCCTTCGACCTCTCTCTCTCTCTCTCTCTCTCTCTCTCTCTCTCTCTCTCTCTCTCTCTCTCGCTGCTCTCTTCTTTCCCTTCTCTCTTGTTTCTATCTTCTAGTTCGGCAGAACAAATGGCTACGACCATTTGTTTTTTCATCAGCCAAACTGGTTCAGCGTGAATCGGTTTCTTCCCCCCTTTCCTTAATTAAATTTCTTTAATTTAATTCTAATTCTATTTAAATTTCATTTTAAATTTAATTCTCTCTCTTTACTTTTATTCAATAAATCTTTAATGTAAAAAAATTATCTTAATGTAAAACAATTATAAGTAGTCCCAAACATTATAATTTAAATTCATTAAAGTAATATTTATTTTAATTATAGCAATCTCCATTTAATCTTAATAAATGAAAATCTTACGAATACGTCTTTGGTAATACCCCGATAATTAAATAATTATCCAACTTAAAAAATCGGGGTATTACATTGTTGCTATAAGCAATTGCAATTGTTGTAGCATCAACAGACAAAGCGAGGTATATCTTTTCACTTATATTGATTTCCACTTATGTGTTGATTTTTCCCATTCCATTTCAGCCTGCACGACATATTTTGATGTATCAGTAGGGATTTAGGGCTGCTCTGAAATTGTGAGGAGAGATGCTTCCACCCTCACAAAGATCTACTGGATAAGACTCTCTTGTACAACCAAGATTCCAATGTATACGTGAACTCGAAAGTTGTTATTTGAAATCACTGATCTACGGAGGAACTAATGCAAAAGGGCGGTGCCGACGTAGTTTAGTTGATGTATAGAGATACTGTTTGTTTATTTGCATAGTTAATTGTTAGAATACTTGTTGAGAAAATATTTGTTTTGATGATATCTATCTGTTTGGAAAATAGTTGAAAACCTCATTGCTTGATTTGATTTTGAAAATGCCATAAGGGAGAGACTAAAACAAGGGAAAATTTTGTAAAATTTTCATTTCTTTGAAAGAGAATGAAAGAAAATTTGACGCAAACCAAATTATTTATTTTATTCATCATCAACAAACAATTAACATATTCATTACAACAATTTAAGCAACATGTGCATTACAACAATCTATATAAAATAGAGGGACTCTGACGTTTCGCTTAGGAACATCAACATTTCGTCGCAGAAAGCAGGCATTCCACGGGGAAAAGTATGATGTTCTGTGGCAAAGAGTATACTTTCCGCACTTTCTACCACGGAACGTCATCTTTCCGTGGCAGAACAATGACGCTTACTAGTTCTAAAATTACCTGAGGCTAGAAAATTCTAATCTATCTCGATTTCGGTTGTCCCATCCAGAACGTGTTTTTTCACATGTGGATTTAAGCACTTTGTCCAAAATTATATTTTTATACTAATTACTCTATATCTTATTATCCATCTAGACTTTTCTCAATTCATACATAATAATACATTATAACATTCATTCATCATTAACAAACAATTTTATCATAAAAAACAAACAATTAACATGATCACTACAACAATTTAATGTACATGTGCATTACAATGATCTAATCTAGGCTAAGGTCCATATTTGTGTTTGTTTGTGTTTATAGACTTTTTGTAGCATACTTCTGCATAACACATTAAAAATAAAATTAGCTTAGTTAAAATAACAAATGAAAACAAAATAATGTGCTGACCTACATCTCGAGAACTATTTCAAGAACTATGAAAGCCATAAATTTGTCCTGCAAGCTTCCTTTCCCGCTTCAGCCTTTGGACTTGTGGTTGCCATCTGCACTTGACTCTGTGGTGTCTAGGCCTCAACCTTGACATGTGCGGGAATTGTGCCTCACACCCCCACACTGGCCACATGTCATGTTGAGATGTCTCCTAGGCAGCACTGTTCAGCTTGCGGCCTCGTCAACATCCCTTATTCTTTGTTTTCGCAGCCTTCTGGGACATCTCTTAAATGGTGGTAGCATAATTGGATCAAGATCTGTTACATACCACATGATTTGTCCACTGACCAAATGAACAAAGTGAGAGTACATCCTCATGTATATTTCCTAGTGGTAGCACTCATTCACCAATTCCTTGGGTGATCTCCTCATAAAATGCATATAGGGAGTGCATGCACACACAAGATGTTAGTCAACTCCCACTGGTAACAATTACAAGTACGTTTGTCCAAATCACATAGTACTGTTCATTGACATTGCTCACCTCAAACTAGCCAGGGCCTACAAAAATAGGACTCCAATTTCGACCTATAAGTTGTAGTTTGGCAATCCAATTCTTGATCTATAGACATGAAAGTGTTGGATCATATGCATGCCTATAGAAGGGGAGTGAATTAGGTAAGCTAAACTTTTTTGTACGATATTTATTTTTCTAGCCCTGTGATTTATCTATATAAATATGCAAGCAATAACAAACAATAATAAAGAGTTAATGGATAGAGGAATTGCAAACCAATTTTGTTTACACGGTTCGGCAACTCTGGCCTATGTCCACACTCCAAGTTTTCAACTTGGAGATCCTTAAACCCAATAACCTCCTCGATTATTGTTGATTGAAATGAGCGTCAATCAAGCCTTTACAGACTATTCTAGGGTGTCACCCTCTTATCTTTGACTATTCTCGGGGTGTCACCCTTTCGATTTGAGTTTGAGTACAAAAATAGAAAAAATAAAATTTCTAAGTCTCCCAAATATAAAATCTCAAGTTTGGGAGTTGGAGAGTTAGGATTGACACTCAATTATAAATGAGAAATCATATATGAATTTTTATAGAGCTTCGCTACGATTTTCCTTTGATTAGTTTGAGGTTTGAAGTGTCTTCTATTTATAAAAACTGTATAACCGGAGTATCTTTATGCTTGAGGAACAATTTGCTCATCTTAGAATCTATTGGAATTTATGAAATAGTGAAGAAATCACTCTGAGAGTACAAAGGGTTCAAGGTTTGTTGAGGAAATCGTTGATCTCACCAGAGCGCGGAATGTCAATTTATATGTACTTGGGCAACAGAAAGCAGAACAATGTATGACGTTCCTCCCAGGAATGATGTCTTTCAGCGGTGGAAAGCATGACATTCCACTCAAGGGACCAACAGACAAGCAGAAATTTTAATTAGTATTAACATTCCTCGGAGTAAAGTGTAACGTTCCTCTATGAAATAACAAACTATAAGATGTATATTTAGTACTGACGTTCCGTGGAGGAACGTATAGTGTTCAGCCATGGAAAAAAATTTAAATGTTTAATGGCAAACGTGACAGTGATATTTTGCAAGACGCGCTTCAAGTGACTTTCAGTAGCTAGATGTGAAATGCAAATCTTTCAAAAATGCCGGCCTCTAGACAATTTGCAGTTGACAAAATGAGTAGTAGCGGTCAACCCGATGAGACAGTTTGTGAATTCTGAACCCGTATTTCGCAATTTTTTTGAAACTTTCAGATTTCCCGAACCAAACCTTGACCCAAAAAATCAAAAGAATTCCTTCACCAAAATCAGAACTCATTTCCAAACACCAAAGAACAATTTCAATATTCAAATGAAGAGAAATACAAGGAATAACATATAAAAGAAACGTAGATGAGTATGGAAACTCACTATCGTTCTAACCGAAAATAGGTTAAATGGAGATTCCACTACCTCCACACTCAAACTCATCATTTTTGAATAAAAAGGTAATGATTTCGAGAGGTAACCCTTAAGAATCCACTACAGGGAAATTCAATACTCAAAATTTAACAACCAAAAACACCAACTCTAACTCTAACCTAAAATAGGGAACCCCAATGGCAAAACTGTAAATAATTCAAAATTTTGAAATAAATGATTAAAAATAAAATAAAACCAAATAAAAAGAAAATAATGAGCTAGGGTAGGGACCATGGCATATCATCCTCCTAAGGTTGAGAACAATTTGACCTCAAATTTGATGGTTCCTCCAATGTTGTCTTGGTATTTAATAGGTGGGCTTGTTTCCATTTTCATTCTCTCAAACCCAAGAATTAGATACCCTTAATGAAGTGGTATTGGAGATAATTTCACCTTTCATCCACTGAAATCAAGTGAGTCATACTATCAATGTCTTCCAAGCAAAAAAGTGCCAAGCATCCATGAATATAACGTCGCACGTAATCTCATCCCAGTAGCTTCCTATAGTGAATAAGAATGTCACCTGCTTATTTACTCTCATTCCTTCCTTGTTGTCTAACCACCTCAATTCATATGGTTTTAGGTGCTCGATGGTTCATAACTGTAGTCTGTCAACCAAGAAAGTCGAAGCAACATTAATATAACTACCACTATCAATGATGAGAGAGCATACATTCTCTTTGATCAAACAACGCAAGTGAAAAATGTTCTCTCTGATCAACTTCCTCTTCAATTTGTGTGGTAAAAGTCTCTTTTTGATTCAATAGCAAAGGACCCTCCTGTGGATAAATAATCTTCTCATTAGAATCCTCTTTCACATGTTTTTTTGGTGTCTTCTTCACTATCAATCTCAATAATATCTCCTTGCATTACAATTACCTCTGATTAGGGCACTGAGAAGCATTATGTCTCTAACCCAAACATTTAAGGCATTTGACTTCTCAATTCCTATAGGAAGATGAATCTTCTATGGCTTTACCTTTTTCTATGGTGATATTACAATTCGATGTCTTGTCATCTTGTATTGGGTTTGTTAGGGTTGTATCCAACTTAGGAGGTTTATTAGGAGAGAAGTCTAAGTCTCGTTTCCACTGTCTCTCCACTCGAATAGCCAACTGAAAGACTTTGTATAAGGTCTTGTATTGTTGTAACTCCACTATATCTCCAATTGGTTTGTTAAGTCTCTAAACAATACAGGCGATAGCCTGCTCTTTCGCTTCATCGATCTTACACTTGATCATTAGGTTTTTGAATTCAGCAATATAGTCATCAACACACAAACCTCCTTGAACTATGCTCTGCATTCGGAAATACATCTCCTGTAACAACCCGATCCTAACTTTTTCGTTAAACGATGTAATCAACATTTGGAGGAAAGAATTGGTGTAATACATGTATTTACATCGTCTCTATACGCGTTAAATTATGACTCGTAATTTCGTGAAGAAATCAATTCGGATAAAAACTTGGTCGAACACGCAAAGGAATTGGACTGTCAAACCATTATAAAGCATGCGGACGCCTTTGCGGACGAGAAGTGTTGTATGTAAAACACATGGAACATCGCCCAGGCCTTGGGGACTTGGGACGCAATCTGGCGTCCTAACCTCACTGTGCTGAGGTGTTGCGGACGCGGATGCGGACCTGAACAGGACACGTCCGCATCGAATCTATTAAGTCTGGAGACTTTGGGATGATTGCGAATGCCTGCAGACAAAGAAAGGAGTCGTCCAATTTGAATCTGTCCCATTTTTGGACACTTTTGGACGACACGTGCAGACACCAAATGGCGTCAGAATCTAGGTTGTGGACGGTACGACAAACGTGGGGACTCCAAATTTCGTCCGAAAGCAGACTTTACCTGGGAAAAATATGGTCTTGCAGATGCAAGGATTTCATCCGCGATCGTCTGAATCATCTCAGTTCAATGACAGAATAAAATTAAATCAGAACAAAAATGACGAAAAACCAATCAAAACGCAGCCCAACACCTCTCACTCCCACATCCCCGACCAACAGAGGATTTGTCACCTGCACCACCTTTGCCATATGTACCAGATGTTCCCCCAAGAGCCCTATTTCCTTCTCAGCTTCTTCCTCTTCTTCATGTTTTCTAGTTAAGAGGATTTCGAGAAAATTGTTGTGTGAGGAGTGGGGATAGAAGGAAGCTATAGCTGAGTGATTGACTCATCGTCAAAGGGTAAGGAAGTGGGTAGTCGTTGGCTTGAGGAATCCCTACCCACAAGTATAATATGTTTGTTGCGTTGGCTTTGCCATTTCTTTCTGTATTCTTTTGTTGTTGTAGTTTTGTCTGCTGTGGTTTTTATTATCCTTCACTAGTTGGTATGACTTAGTTACGTGCTATGGATAATAAGCCTTGACTTTTCTTTGTCATTATATTTCATACTTGTTCGATGATGAAACTACATTATGATGTCAAGCTTAGTAAAGAAAAGTATGAGACATGAATGATTTCTATGAAGATGAGTTGAACTAAAAGTTGTATTTCCCTGTACTGTGAATGTCTATCCTGCAAAACTTCAGATTTGTGACATTTACTTGTTATGCTTTGTTGCCACACTGTATACTGCACTCCGCTGTTATTTCATTCTAAGCATAATCGCTTTAATATTTTTCATCTCTGCTATTATATTGTTGCTATAGATACCTTGCTTCTATGTTGTGGTTACTACTATAAGAACACATCATATTAAACCTTAACCCAAGACAACTCTAACGAATGATAACCCAAAATATGTAGCTTCCTTGCTATTAAGTTTTTGGTCGCTATTTATAGTCTTCAAAGAGCATGTCCTATTGTTCCTATTCGATGTTATCTTGCTGCTACATATGATCGATTTGACGCCTGTTCGTTGTTCTATTTTTTTTATTACATGTCGCTGCTTTAATGGTCGATTTAAAAGCATGATTTACATTTATTTACTTTCATTCATCATTATTTAAGAAGCATGCCTCGTTATTGATTATGCGTCGTTGCTCTTTCTGATGATTCGTTTGCTTTCATGTGTTTAACAAGCATGCTTAGCTGTTTAAATTCCGATGTAATTCGCGGCTAGATTTAACCATTTAATAAGCATGTTTCATCGTTCATTTGACTCCTAATACTGCTGTGTTTATAATAGTTCGACAAGCATGTTTCGCTGTCTCGTTCTCATTTGCTATTATGTACGTTTCTCTGTTTTATTCAATTTTATTCGCTGCTGTTACTATCTACCCTGTGGAAAGATTAATCATCAATAAGCACGTTCCGCTGTTATACCTTCGATATTTTGCTATCATGGTAGTCATTCAAAAAGTATGATTCATAGTTTATATAGTCGTGCATCACCCCTGTCTTCAATTGTCAAAAGTAGGTCTAGATGTTGTAATTAATCCTATTTTGATTGATTCAAAGCATGTTCAGGTGTTGAAATTTGCTACTGCATTAGTGGGTTAAAAACATGTTAGATTTGTTGTTGTATATAGTCATTAGATCACACGTTCCGCTGTCTTGCCTTAAAATATCACAACTGTTTAATTCCTCTTTAAGAAGCATTCTTCATTGTTCTATTTTGGCTGTCCTATTGTTTTAACATTTCACTGCTTAATAGTCGATTTAAAAGCATGATTAACATTTACTTTCTGTCATTTATCATCATCTAAGAAGCATGGCTCGCTGTTTATTCTTCGCTACTATATTTGATCAATAAAATGCAAGTTTGCCGTTCTGTTTTGTGATACATCACGGCCGTATTAGACTTATATTTGTAAATTGCACGCTTCATTTTCTTCTGATTTTACTGTTTATTTCCTCTCTAAGAAGCATATTCCCTTTGCTTTTATTTCGATAGTTGTATGCTGTTGATTTCCGCGATTCATTAAGCATGGTTAAACTTTGTGTGTCTGGATAATTAGGCTTAGTTAATTTTAATTTAATCGTTGGCATGATATTGTAGCATTCTATGCCTTGTTTTCTTTACGTGTTATGTTATGCTATTATAGATTCTTTAAAGTATCGTTGTTTGATACTTATGTATGTGCTAGTTTAGATACGTGTGTCCTCATACGTTCATATAATAGAAACAAAGTTGGGAGTACCCTCTCGGGGTGGTACTCTGATGTGCCCCAGGGCCCAATCACTCGGGCTCGAGCCAAGAAGCTTATCTCTTTCCTAACTCGTTTTTATTTTTCAGGTAATATCAAAGTTTGGGATTCTTTAGAGTGTTGAAGGTTCAAAATGCAATATTAACATTTGGTTACCATCTTTGTTGATTTCGAAATAGGTTTATTTCTGGATATTTTAATTGGTTTCTTTATGTTGTTGTTATCTTTTGTTAAGTGTTTGAGAGGTGCGCAGTTTGCATGCAAACCACGCCCTCATGCCGAAATTTTCACGTTAAGGTTATTTTGGTATTTTGGCATTATTTTTGTAATCACTAAGGGTTTATATACCCTCTTTTGGAATGAGAAGTGACTTTTGTTGAAATTAAACCCTAGTCTTTTCCTTTGGTGGAGAAACACTCTCGGCACCCATCCTCTATAGCCGATTTCATCCATAGCCCGAGGTCGGCTGTCTTGAAGCTTCTTGGCCGAGTTGGAAGGGTTACAAACCTCTACAATACTCTCCTTTTCAAGGTGTAGATTGTGGTGTGAGGTTAGAAGAAGATCTTCCAACCCTTGGAGAGTGATTACCCCGCGGTCAAGCCATTAGTCTCCCCTCTCACTGGGAGGCTCGCGGACTCCACGGTTCCATCTTGGTTTTCTTGAAGTTCTGGCGAGTGGTTCTTGTTTCTTGCTGTTCTAATTTGCTGATAATAGGTTGTTACTATCCTATATGTTGAGTATTGTTGAAGGAATTATGTCAAGATCGTTTCTTTAGTGGATTTCTTGTTATCGCTAATCTGTCTTTGGATTTGGGGCTACTGGTTCTTTGCAATTGTGACTGATATTCGAAGCCCTTACGCACGCCATTTCGACTTCATTCCTTCTGATGATTTGTTCTATAATTAGTAAAGTTCCTTTCCTCAAAACTTGGTAGTCTTTGGATGTATGAAGAGAGAGTTATCACCGTTTGATTACAGGTTGTCAAATCTGCTCGGGTAAACCCTAGATTTCGGGATTGTATTGTTTTGATCATATCTTGAGATTCTGAGTGGATTTTGCATTGGATTTTTGACACGACATTCCTGGATGTGTTATTTTGGTGATCTCTAAAAATCAGCTATCGTTCACATTTGGATTAAAAGATATTTTTCGTTTGAGGTTGCTGGTCCAGAAAATTACAGTTTTGTGGCCGATTTTCTATAAGTGCTCCTAGTAATCATTGGAGCATATCATTTGGTATCAGAGCCGTGTTCACATTTTCTTGCTGTTATTATTGGATTTGTAGTGGTTTATATTGAGTACTAGAAGCGGAGCTCATTATCATAACCCTAGAGAGATGAGGAATGATCCTAGTGCAAGTGCACCACCCGAGGAAGTTCATGAGCAAACCGAGCCAAGTATACGAGAGATGTTTGACATGATCCTTAAGCTTCAGCAAAAGATTGAAGCTTCGGATAATGATAATGTACGGGATCCTAGAACTCCAAGGCCTAGAAGAAGGATTAGTACGTCAATTGATTCAAGAGGTCGAGATGCTAGTTCATTAGATGATGATTGGGAGGAACCCGAGGAGAGGGAATCACCTAGCCCAAGAAGGAGACCTAATGGCAAGTATGACATGAGACATGTAAAGGTCTCTATTCCACCTTTTAAAGGCTCTAGTAATGGTGGTGATTTTCTAGAATGGATTGAGAAAGTGGATCGAATTTTTGAATGTTATGATTATTCGGAAAGAACAAAGATTCAAATGGTGACCTTAGAACTTTCGGGCTATGCTAGTATATGGTGGGAGGACCTTAAAGCACAAAGGCGGAGAGAAGGAGAAGTTGAGGTCCGAAGTTGGGAAGCCTTGAAAGCACTCATGAGAAAGAGATTTGTCCCTCCACACTACAAGCAAGAGTTGTTCTTACAATTGCAAAATTTGAGACAAGGTTCACTCACGGTGGATGAGTATTTAACGAAGTTTGAGATATTAAAGATTCGTTGTAATGTGGTAGAACCAATAGAGCAAAATGTAGCTCATTTTATTAGAGGGTTGCACAAAGAGATCGGTGACACCGTGGAGTTGCAATCCTATGTAACTCTGGAAGATGTTATACAACTAGCCTTGAGAATTGAGAGACAAAGGAAAAGAAGGGCAAAGGAGGGCTTGTCTCGGCCTTTCCAAAAAAAACATCACCCCTTCTAAACCGATTCAAAAAGGAGAGAGCAAGTTTAATACCGTCAAGAATAATGAAGAAAAGAAGCCTTTTTGATAATAGCAAACTGACATCCAGAGATATCAAGTGTTTTAAATGCTTGGGATTCGGTCATATCGCCTCTCAATGCCCGAATGCAAAGGTGATGATTCTAAAATCAGGGACTAATGAAGTAATTAATGAAGACGAGGAAGAGGTTTTGGTTTTAATAGAAGAAGAGAAAGAAGAAGAGACTTTTTATGCTCCTGAAGGTCCTTTACTTGTTGTGATGAGGCGCTCTATGGCTATTCAAAATCTTGATGAAGAAGTACAGCGGGAAACTATCTTTCACACTCGATGTCAAGTTAAGGGTAAACTTTGTTCATTAATTATTGATGGCGGTAGTTGCACCAACGTTATATCTTCAGATGTTATTAAGAAATTGGGGTTGGTCACTTCGGCCCACCCCACTCCGTACAGGTTGAATTGGCTGAATGATAAAGATCCAATCAAGGTAACCAAACAAGTCAGGTTGACCTTTTCTATTGGAGGTTACAAGGATGAGGCATTGTTTGATGTCGTTCCAATGACTGCTAGTCATTTATTACTCGAGAGGCCGTGGCAATTTGATAGGAAGATGAAGCATGATGGTTTTTCTAATTTTTACTCCTTCAAATTCAAAGGGAAGACTGTGAATTTAGCAGCCCTTAATCCGGATCAGATCGCTAAAGATTATGAGAGCATGAACAAGAGTAGAGTCGAAACTTCTCTTATAATCACAAAAGGGGATCTTAAGAGGTCCTTAATGCAAGGAGGGCCGATTATTCTAATGTTATTCAGGGAAAGAGTGGAGGAGTTGGGACACATCCCCGATTCTGTGTTGGGGTTACTTAAAGAGTATGAAGACATATTTCCGGAGGAATTACCTCAAGGTTTACCACCCTTGAGAGGAATTGAACATCAGATAGATCTTTTACCTGGAGCTTCGTTACCTAATAGACCTTCTTACAGGTTGAGTCCAGAGGAGTCTAAAGAACTTCATAAACAGGTTACTGAATTACTTGATAAGGGATACATTAGAGAATCGCTTAGCCCTTGTGCAGTTCCTACGTTGTTGGTTCCTAAGAAAGATGGAACGGTACGAATGTGTATGGATAGCAGGGCCATAAATCATATCACTATTAAATAGAACTTTCCTATTCCCAGACTCAAGGATATGCTAGATGAGCTCAGCGGAGCTGTTATCTTTTCTAAGGTTGATTTGAAGAGTGGTTATCATCAAATTCGAATGCGTGAAGGAGATGAATGGAAAACCGCTTTCAAAACAAAGTATGGCCTTTATGAGTGGATGGTCATGCCTTTTGGGTTGTCCAATGCCCCTAGCACCTTTATTCGTGTGATGCATCACCTTTTACGAGAATTCATGGGGAAGTTTGTCGTCGTTTATTTCGACGATATTCTTATCTATAGCTTGGATTTTTCAACTCACCTCGCACACTTGCGTTTATTATTTGAAGTACTTCGGAAATCTCAATTATTTGGCAATCTCAAGAAGTGTTCTTTTGCTCAAAATCGAGTTTATTTCTTGGGATTTACAATTACTAAAGATGGAATGGAAGTAGATGAAGATAAAATAGAGGCAATCCAAGACTGGCCGATCCTGAAGAATGTCTCAGAGGTTCGAAGTTTTCATGGTTTGGCATCCTTTTACCATTGTTTTATAAAGGGATTCAGTTCTATTATGGCCCCTATAACCGACTGCACTAAAAAGGGAAAGGAGTTTGTATGGACTTCATCTTGTCAGTCTAGTTTCGACTCCATCAAAGAAAAACTATGTAATGCTCCACTTTTAGCACTTTTGGATTTTACCAAAGTATTTGAGATCGAGTGCGATGCATCAGGGTTAGGTATCGGCACGGTGCTTATACAGGAAGGCAAGCCTATTGAATATTTCAATGAAAAATTAAAAGGGGCTACTTTAAATTATTCTGCGTATGAGAAGGAATTCTTCGCTATCATCCAAGCATTGGAAGTTTGGCAATACTATCTTTTGCTGAGAGAGTTTATTATTCATTCTTATCACCAAGCATTGTGACACATTCGGAGTCAAGGAAAACTTAACCGTAGACATGGCAAGTGGGTAGAATTTCTTGAACGCTACCCTTATATTATCAAATACAAAAAGGGAGAAACTAATCAGGTCACAGATGCTCTTTCTAGGTGGTCTGTTTTGTTTACGGAACTTAATGCGAGACTTTTTGGTCTAAATTGGATCAAGGAGTTATATTCTGAGGATAAAGATTTGCGAAGTATCTACCATAATTGTTTGAGCAAGCCTGAATTTCCTTACTTTTTAGAGAGCGGATTCCTTTTTAAGAATGGAAATTTGTGCATTCCTATTTGTAGCCTTCGAGAGGCTCTTATTCTAGAAGCTCATTGTGGTGGGCTAGCGAGTCATTTTGGCAATAAGAAAACCGTAGAGGCAGTTCAAGTGCATTTTCATTGGCCTCATTTGCATCGTGATATGCAAAGGATAGTGGAACGTTGTATCATTTGTAAGAAGGCAAAGAGTCGAGTTATGCCGCATGGCTTATACATGCCACTACCCATAGCCACCCATCCTTGGGTGGAAATCAGCGTTGACTTCATCTTGGGCATTCCTCGCACACCTAGAGCTAAAGATTCTATTATGGTCGAAGTAGATTGTTTTTTCAAGATGGCTCACTTTATAGCTTGTAACAAGACTGATGATGCCTCTCATATTGCTGATTTGTTTTTCAAGGAGATTATTCGCTTGCATGGAGTTCCGCGCTCCATAGTATTGGATTGAGACACAAAGTTCTTAAGCTCTTTCTGGAAGACTTTGTGGCGAAAGTTGGGAACTAAATTATTCTTTAGCACTTCCTTCCATCCCCAGACAGATGGACAAACAGAGGTGGTGAATCGGACCTTGGGGGCATTACTCAGATCGGTGCTTAGTAAACGATTAACTGATTGGGATGTACAGTTGCCTTACGTGGAATTTGCACACAATCGAAGTGTGCATGGGACTACTCAGCATACTCCATTCGAGTTAGTGTATGGATTTAATCCTCTTACTCCTATGGATCTTCTTCCCCTTCCAGTGACCGAATATTTGAGTGAAGATGGAGCTGTTAAGGCTGTGAGAATTAAATCATTACATGAGGAAGTCCGGAAGAGTATTGAAAAGAAGAATTTTGAATATGCTAGACTTGCGAATCGGGGCCGGAAGGAAGTCATATTTGAGGTGGGCGACCTTGTATGGTTGCATTTACGTAAAGAACGATTTCCACATCATCGTAAGTGCAAGTTATTACCAAGAGCTGATGGTCCTTTTAAAGTGCTAGAACGTATCAACAATAGTGCTTACCGAATTGAGCTACCTGAGGACTATGGTGTTTCGACTACCTTCAATGTTCAAGATCTATCATCGTATCATGGCGAGGATGAGCTTTCTGTAGGGGATTCTTAGGAGCAAACCATGGATTTGTGGTCAAATCCTCAATCACCCCGGGAGGATGATGTGCCCCAGGGCCCAATCACTCGGGCTCAAGCCAAGAAGCTTATCTCTTTCCCAACTCATTTTTATTTTGCAGGTAATATCAAAGTTTGGGATTTTTTAGAGGAAACATCTCACGAAGACAAGGGAATTCCTTTTCACGTTATCACATGGGTGCATTCACCACCGAACGGATAACTTGTTATTTCCACCTCGAAAGCTCCATGAAGTGTTGAAGGTTCAAAATGCAATATTAAAATTTGGTTATCATCTTTTTTGATTTAGAAATAGGTTTATTTCTGGAGATTTTAATTGGTTTTTTTATGTTGTTGTTGTCTTTTGTTAAGTGTTTGAGAGGTGCGCGGTTTGCATGCAAACCACGCCCTCATGCCGAAATTTTCACGTTAAGGTTATTTTGGTATTTTGGCATTATTTTTGTCATCACTAAGGGTTTATATACCCTCTTTTGGAATGAGAAGTGACTTTTGTTGAAATTAAACCCTAGTCTTTTCCTTTGGTGGAGAAACACTCTCGGCACCCATCCTCCATAGCCGATTTCATCCATAGCCTGAGTTCGGCCATCTTGAAGCTTCTTGGCCGAGTTGGAAGGGTTACTAACCTCTCCAATACTCTCCTTTTCAAGGTTTAGATTGTGGTGTGAGGTTAGAAGAAGATCTTCCAACCCTTTGAGAGTGCTTACCCCGCGGTCAAGCCATTAGTCGCCCCTCTCACTAGGAGGCTCGCGGACTCCACGGTTCCATCTTGGTTGTCTTGAAGTTCTTGTGAGTGGTTCTTGTTTCTTGCTGTTCTAATCTGCTGATAACAGGTTGTTACTATCCTATATGTTGAGTATTGTTGAAGGAATTATGTCAAGATCGTTTCTTTAGTGGATTTCTTGTTATTGCTAATCTGTCTTAGGATTTGGGGCTACTAGTTCTTTGCGATTGTGACTGATATTCGAAGCCCTTACGCATGCCATTTCGACTTTGTTCTTTCTGATGATTTTTTCTATAACTAGTCAAGTTCCTTCCCTCAAAATTTGGTAGTCTTTGGATGTATGCAAAGAGAGTTATCGCCGTTTGACTACAGGTTGTCAAATCTGCTCGGGTAAACCCTAGATTTCGGGATTGTATTGTTTTGATCATATCTTGAGATTCTGAGTGGATTTTTCATTGGATTTTTGACACGATATTCCTGGATGTGTTATTTTGGTGATCTCTAAAAATCAGCTATCATTCACGTTTGGATTAAAAGATATTTTTCGTTTGAGGTTACTGGTCCAGAAAATTACAGTTTTGTGGCCGATTTTCTGTAAGTGCTCCTAGTAATCCTTGGAGCATATCATAGTCACATGCATGGTGAGGAAAGCAAAACGATAAGAAAAGACAAAGTAAAGTAATTAAGGGAGTTGGGAGGTGGATGGGTAGCGGTCCTAGCCTGGCAATTAGGAAATGCCCCTACCTTATCGAGAACGGGACCTAGTTGCCCATACGAGGTTAGGTCCAACCCACTATAGCATCCCATATGGATCTTCCAATCTCTAGCTCGAAGTATGAGTGAAGAACGAATGAAAGAACGAAACGTAATGAAATAATTGATTTGGGTGGCCCCCATTCCAAAGGAAACTAAAGAGAGACATGTGCATTTGTTTTCCTCCATTTCCTTACCGGGCGAAAGCTCACGTCCTTACTTGTGGTGTAGGTAACGAAGTGATTGTGCCAGGTGCTGCAGAGGAGGCCATTTTGGTTGAGCCTGTAGTAGATCCGATGGAGAGGCCAGCGGAGTAGTAGTACGACTCTAAGTAATGAAGAAGAAGAAGATTTTGTAAGGGCTAACGTCAAAACTTATTTTGTGAACGTTAATTCTCCTTTTACCCTTATCGAATGTTTATTCAGAATAGTATGCCGATTTACCTTGAAAACTCAACATTTAAAGTTAAATTATCACTTTACATGATGCTTTAAATTACGTTTTCCCTAAAATGGTTAGTCATAGTTTTCCTTGACATATGATAGTTTTCGTAAGTTAGATTTCTGTTTAGTTATGCTTCCGCAACTTTCATAGATAAATTTTTATATCACTTCTGCAAACCGTAGACAATAGTTCTTCACTATTTAATGAATAGTAAAATGAGCTTTTGGTAACGATCGGATTTTGGCACTCTGATAACCCTTTTTATGAAATGAGTCGTTTTAAAAGAAGAATTTTAACTTTGAAATTTGTTTTAGTGAATATTAATGCACTCTTAAAAATGGTTAAAAATCTGGGTCGTTACATCTCCTCTTTGAAATGTATGTGCACAAATCATTTTTTCGTTAATTGTTTCATAGAGCTCCAGGTAGTAATCGGTTCTTCTCCATCTCTTTTCCTCCAAGCTTTTAGACTGTCCCACCATCGAGTAGCATAACCAATAAATTTGAGGGTGGCGAATCAAACATTTGCTATCTCAGAATAATCTTGGCATTCAAATATTTTCTCTACTTGCTGAACCCAATCTAAATATTTTTCTCTAGAACTTGTACCTCTAAAAGACAGAATTTGTAATTTTAGTCCCCTCATCTTGTCATGGACTCGGGGACCTCTTGTCGGAAATTCATAAAAGGCATCATCATTAAAGTCCCCTCCTTGATCATTTTTGATGAACTCATTCGCTCTTCTACCCCCTCGATACCAACCTCTACCTTTTGGTCCTGCAACTAGGGTTAGGTTTTCCCCGCAAAGTAGATTCTAAATTTGTTGCATATGCTGAGTCAACTAGTCTATGGAATTCTGTGAATTATTAAACTGACCTTGAGTGACATACTCATGATCGTTTGGCGATGCTTCTCTAGATAAACTGACTAGGTTAGAATTTTAGGCAACCCCACTCATGGTAGTAAGCTCTAGCTCTGATACCAAATGACATGCTTCAGGTGACTTTCAGAAGCACGCGGTCGACCAGTAACAAAATTTTGGTCGACCAAAAATTACACAATTTTGAATTAAACTACTTCTAGACTAGTTACGGTCGCTTGAATGTTGGATGCAAACGACTAAAAATGCAAATCATTGAAAAATGTTGACGTCTAGATGATTTACGATTGACCGGATGAGTAGTAGTGGTCAACCTGGCATGCCAGTTTGTGAATTCTGAACCCGCTTTTCACAATTTTTTGTGATGTGTCACGGATTCTTTCTATTTGCAACCAAACACAGAGATTCACTAATGATGTTTTTATTGTGTATTTAGAATCTGTACTTCAACTGTTCGACCACCCTCCAAATTCTGATAGACCGCTATTCCAAAGTTTGATCGACCGCCTAGTCGAGATCGACCACATAGACTTGAGATCAACCACCCAGCCTCCAAAGTTCTTTCTAAAACTTTCATCTTTCCATCATTTGGTATCAGAGCTTCCGTTTTTGCATCTTTTTAGGAGACTTTTGGATTTCCCGAACCAAACCTTGACCCAAAAAATCAAAAGAATTCATTCACCACGATCAGAACTCCTTTCAAAACCCCAAAAAACAATTTGAATATTCAAACGAAGAAGAATACAAGGAATAACAAATAAAAGAAACGTAGATGAGTATGGAAACTTGCCCTCGTTCTAGCTGAAAATAAGTTAGATGGAGATTCCACTAAATTGCCACACTCAAGCTCTCCACTCCTGCATTATAAGATAATGATTTCGAGAGGCAACCCTTAAGAACCCACTAGAGAGAAACCTCTAATTTCTTAGTTCAATACCCAAAATTCAACAATCAAAAACATTAACCCTAACCCTAGGTTAAAATATGGAACCATAATGACAAAATTGTAAATAATTCAAAGTTTCAAAATAAATTATTACAAATAAAATAATGAACTAAGGTGAGGCCCGAGCACATCACTCGCATGAGATGTATTCACAGAAATGTTGGTGACTGCGGATGTAATTGTGTTCGTGGATTTTTTTTTTAAAGACATGTAGCCGCATACGAGTGGTGTTTCTGGAGTGATCGGATATCTGCAACAGAAGTGTTGGTATCCGCTAAATGAGGTTTGTCTGTAGAGAGATATGATATGGCAAATTGTAATTGGCAGACAATGTGAGCAGACATTCATAGTGGAAGTGTTGGTGTCTACGGATGTAAGGCGGAATCTGTGAGATGAAGTATGTGGCAAATTGTGATTGGCATATAATGTAAGTGAATATCTACTACAAAAACATTGATGTTCACAGAAGCATCGGTGTACGTGGATGTGAGGTGAAATCTGCAAAATGAGATACATGATAGATTGTGATTGACAAGCAATGTAAAAGGATATCCAAGAAATGAGGTTCATGGCAGATAATAATGTACATGGTAGACACGTGCATGGCACATGGGATTGAATGCGGTAGCAAAAACGAATGGAGAAAGGGGAGTCCGTGGAAAGAAGGATGAACATATGGGTAACTCACGTTAATTAGGAAGGAAGCGGATATTTGTGAATAGTGAACTAGAAAGGAATGTATCTGCAGATAGGAGGAATCACATGCACGAAACTCAATTTAATGAGAAAACAAAAACAAATGGAGAAGGGAATATCCGTATTGAAAATGAATGTACATGCAAGTAGCTCACATTAATTAGGGAGGGAGTGGATATCCGCAGCAGATAAGAGGAATCACATGCACGACACATGCGATTTAATGAAGAATCATAAATGAATGGAGAAGGGGGCATCCATAGAGAGAAGGATGGACACGTAGGTGAATCATGTTAATTAGGGAGAGGGTGGATATCTGAGCATAAAGGAGCATGTTGGCAGATCCCAATTTAATGAGGAAGAAAAAATGATTAGAAAACGGGCATCCTCAGAGAGAATGATGGACATGTGGGCTGCTCGCATTAATTGGGGAGGGAGTAGATATCCATAGCGGAAATGAACGCATCTGTGAATAGGAGGAATCACATGCACAACACGTGCAATTTAATCAGGAAGCAGAAATGAATGGAGAATGGGGTTTCTATGGAGAGAATGATGAACACATAGGCGGCTCACTTTAACTAGAGAAGAGGTAGATATCCATGAACAATTAAGCAGATATTTGCAATGGAAAGGAACATGTCCACATATAGGATGATGTCCATTTTTGTTTAAATGGGTATACACAGACGTTTGTTATAAGTACGAAGGCCCACCTTTATCTAATAAAAGGGGTATAATCGGACGTCCATGAGTGGCCTGGACGCCCAGGAGACGTCTTCTAACGAAAAATGTAACTGAGAGGTTTGTCTCATTCATTTTCTGTAGTTCAGAGTTTTAGTTGTTAGCGAACTCAGTTTAAGGGTTGACTTAGTATTAGGCATCTTTAAAAATAAGAGATATGTTTTAATTAATTTTTTTTCATCATTATTAAATTTATTATATGAAATAATATTTTTTGTATTTATTTTATTACTTTTCGTATACATGGAGGTGATTCAATTCACATTTTATGGTATCAAGTTATTCTTTAAAATTTATTTCAAATTTTATTTTTAATTATTATAGATTTGCATAATTATAATATTGAAAATATTTATGATAATGTTGAAGAATTTCGAAAGTTAGTTTTTACATTTTCAATGGGATAATAATCTACACAAAAAATCCACATCTTTGTCTAAAAAAAAAGAAATTAATGTCTGATATATGGAAATATTTTTGAGTTAAAAGAAATTAAAATTTGTAAAAAAATAAAAATTTGAGCTCAACATAAATATTATATTAAAAATTATGCATATGTTTTTATTAGTTCAACTAGCACAACTGATAGACATTTTCAAACTGTCATTTAAATTAGCAAGTAAGAGATCCTACAGAAATATAATTAAATGCTACTGATAGTTGCACTTTTACGTAATCACAAAATAGAATAAGAGAAGTAATATCAAAATTTG
Organism: Begonia loranthoides; assembly: GCA_022433065.1. Classification (NCBI taxonomy): domain Eukaryota; kingdom Viridiplantae; phylum Streptophyta; class Magnoliopsida; order Cucurbitales; family Begoniaceae; genus Begonia; species Begonia loranthoides. Next base: position 39,724,353 of record CM039468.1, on the reverse strand, counting down.
TAAGACAATTTGAGTTACCATTATTATTCACTGAAAGTAAAGTATTTGAAAATTTTATAAAAAAATATGTTACTCCTACTTCTAAACATATACTTAGAAATATAGCGATAAATAACATTATTAAAATATTTAATGAATTGAAATATGAACTAACTATATTTTTTGCAAATGGTCATTCAAGTCTATTTATATTACATTTGATTTATGGAGTGCATATAATATTGTAGGTTATATAATTGTAATTTCATATTTTATTGATGAATCTTGCAATTAAATATAAGAATTTTGTAATTTTGTAATTATGAATATCTTCACACTAATATCACTATATATAGATATATTGTGATAATTTTGCAATAATTTTCTATTAGAAGTAGAATTTTTAGTATAAATCTTGATAATGTTATTGTTAATGATGTTGTTATTTCTTATTTTAAAGATTATTTACAATTAGATATTCATAATTTTTTTTCATACGAGACGTGTGTCATATTTTACATTTACTTTTTAAAGATGGTATGAATTTTATTTCGTCTCATATATAATTAATTAGATTTGCAATTTCTTACATCATTGAGCCTAATTCGAGACAATAGGAATATAAAAAATTTTGTGCAACTATCAAACTTAACCTAAGAAAATTAAAAATTGACGAATATAATAAATGGAATTCAATTTAGTTAGTGTTGCAAAATGTTAGGCCATATTAGCAAATTATTTGTACTTTTTTATTAATGAAAAACAAAAAAGTTTTATTCTTAATAAATCTAGTTTGGATATTGTTAATATATTTTTTGATTTTTTAAATCTTTTTATAACACTACAAATTAATGTTATGAAATTTATTATCTCACTTCTCATCTTGTTCTTCAAATTCATGTAAATTTAACATGTAAGTTTGCATATTATCGATATGTAGATGAATTTCATAATATTTTTAATAAAAATAAAACAAAAATTTTGAGAGAATTGGCATGAGATTCTTCCAATTTTTTGTTATGCATATATCATGAATCTAATAAATAAATGTTTTTAAAAAATATGTTTTATGTTTAGTAAGATTTCTACAAATTTATGTATTACTTCTTTAAGTACTAATGATCACATAACAAATAAAATTGGTAGTTTATATTTTTCTTATGAACTAAAGTATTCTAATGTTAGTCGTCTTCATGTATGTAACAAGATTCTCCTAGTAGTAGTAGTGGTGGTAGTGATTTTATTGCACCTTCACTATGTAGTATGCATGATATATGAAGTGAATTAGATACTCAAAGTTATTTGACTTTGCAAAATGAATTTAATATTTATTTTAAAGCTCTTTATCAATTTTCTCAATACAAAGATTTTGATATTTTAGATTTGTGAAAAAGGTACTTTACAACGTATCTCATTCTTTTCTATAATGGTATGAGATCTACTAATATCTATGGTCTCTACTGTAACATCAGAGTCTGCTTTTAGTATAGGTGGAAATATGTACAATGAACAAAGAGGATGACTAGCAACTAATCTCATGGAGACACTCATTTGTATTAAAGATTGGACTAACATCGAGACGAGAGAACAACAATGCAACGATGAAATACATGAAGAATTAATAAATTTAGATTTTGAAGATTAAACCCTTTTTTCACTTTGTATTGTAATTTGATGTAAATTTTTTGAACTTGTAATTGTTTTGAATTGTTGTAAATGATTGACATTTAGATGGATGTCAACTTAATTGGGATGTATTATGTAGTTATGCAACTATAATATATTTGTAATGATATTCATGTAATATATTTTTTTATTGAATTATCTCAAATAATTTTTTTTCTTAACACATGTTATTTTATATACTAAGAAAACAATTTTGTTAGTTAAACGAGTAACTATTATAAGCTGACATTATAATGATAAATAACTATTATAAAAAATATACATTATATTAATATAAGTTAAAAATTGTTAAAAATCTAACTATGATTGAAAAAAGAAAAATGAATTAAGACACATAGATTTACGTGAAAAAATCTTTTCGGGGAAAAAATCATGGGCATAGAAAATATCACAATGTGAAGATTGAAATACAAGCGTAAGTTTCTCAATTATATTTTACATGAATTTATAGAGAAAAAAAAAAACTCTAAATGAGATTTTAACCGTTCGCCCACTTACCCAACCCAAATAGAATTTGGGTCATACTAAACTTGAACAAACACAATAGAAACTTATATATAATTAGCTCGTTAAGCTCTACTCATTAAACTCTGCTCGTTAAGGCTCGTTTAGTGCATTCGGATCAACTTGTTTAACTCATGGCTTGCTAACTAGCTCGTGTTGAAATTTTTTTTGGGATAGTTCTTTAAGCTCAGCTCGTTAAACTCGTTAGACTCGACTTGTTTAACTCGTTATGTTTGGTGAGCAAGATTTCTTTTGACTCGACTCAGCTTGGCAGGCTCATTTGCCACCTCTACTTAAAGGGTCATTAAAAGCAATAACCTAAACTAAGTTTTAAAATAGGCCTTGAACTGTCCAATGAATAATATGGCACCCAACGCTACAAAAATCGCTAAAAAAGTTAGTGGGGTCCACCCTCTCTCTCTTATTGGATCGATTATAAGCTAAGAAGAGGTGAATTAGATTACATAAACTTTTTTTGTGTGATTAAGTTAATCTTATTTGTTATCTCTATAAGAATATTCTTTCTAAATTAGATAAATTTAATTAAAGTGCAAACAACTCAATAATGTAAAAAGAGAAAGGAGAGTGAATGCAAATGATTTGTTAATGTGGTTAGGGCAATCTTGTCTATGTTGACACTTCAAGGTTGCTTCGTGAAGATTTTATCCACTCTAACCCTTCTAGATATGATTAATTGAGCTTTTGGGTGTCAATCAAGTCTTAGACGATTCTTTTCGGGTGTCACTCTTTAATTGTTCCACACCAAAGTAAATAGGAGTTTTGAAAGCTTAAATACAATTGACTTAACTATCAAAGAAAATAATTCAAAAGTTAAAGAGTAAGAGTGTAACGATCAAAATTCATTTTGGGTGAATTTTAAAATAATTAAGGATGTCGTTCAGAGTATTTAATAATTATCAGATCGATCTATTAGTAAGGTATATTATTTTATGATTATGGAGATTTAATAGGAATTTGTGGGATTTGATGGCAGGATTATTATTGACATAGGAAGTACTAATTATAAGGGAAAGATAAGAGATATTTTAGAAAAATATTGTGGATTATAACAATTGAAATTGGAAGAAGGGTTGGATTTTAATTGGTGAAAAAAAGAAAAGAAATAAAAGGAAAAGCTTTAATATGACTCTTTGTATTAAAATACATGAGATTCTATGGAAATAGAGGGTTATTTAACAAAAGCGGGAATGAGGCGAAAAGAAATACTGAAAGGCTTAGAAAGGGGTATATTTGGAAAATGTTGTTAAGAATTGTTGTGTTTTATTTTGGTTGATGTTAGAAGGGGTTACAGGTTATATGGGTTATTAACCCTTTTGGTGGAAAATAAGGGACTAGGAAGAGAAGTACTGGAGCTATGCGAAGGGGAAAAGAAACGCGGAGGGTTGGAGAAGGGAGAACTGACTTCCGCCGCCAGAAATCTTCTTCATAAAAAGGGATGCGATCGTGCGTATGGAGGATGGCATCATTGCGTGCGGGTGAAAGAGGAACGTTACCGTCAACTTGTTGAACCGCGGAGAGAATTGGGTGAGTGTCTCGGTCTCTGAGAATGAGTGCTCCCGCTAACCCATGAACCTTCTTCCCTGGAGATTTAAGGTAAGTAAATGTTGAATGTGTTTTGGCCTCTCGACCCTACAATGCAAGGTCATTTCTTTTACTATTGATGGACATTGTTGTGGATTTATGCTTCGTTGTTGAGTTTTGTTTTGTATTTCAGTTAAAGTTTGATAGACAATAATGAGGATTTTTGTTCTGTCGATTGAGTGTTATTCTTCATTTTGGTTACAGCTTACTGGATATTGTGGGACGTTTATGCTTGGGTGTTTGGGTTTTATTCCCTATTTTGATTATTGTTTTGCTAGACATTATAGAATGGTCATGCTCTGTCAATGGGATTTGGGTTCTCCATTTCACTTACTATCTTATAGATACTATGAGGATAGTGCTCTGGGATTTGGGTTTATTATTCTCTATTTTGTTTATGGCTGTGATAGGCAAATGCTAAGGATGTTAGCTCTGTTGAATGAGTCTCTTTTTCATTTCAGTTATGACATTACTAAATATGGTGGAAAACGTATGCTCTATTGATTGAGTTTAGTTCTCTAATTTGTGTACCACCTTGGTAGATGTTGAGGATAATAAACTGTTGAATTGAGTTTTATAGTTTATTTCACTTATTGCTTTGAAGGACATTGTTGAGGATGAAAAACTGTAGATTGAGTTTTGTTGTTTATTCCAATTACTGCTTTGAAGGAGATTGTTGAGGATGAAAAACTATAAATTGAATTTTGTTGTTTATTCCAATTGCTTGTAATACCCCAACTTTTTAAGTTAAATAATTATTTTTATCGACGTATTACGAAGGACGTATTCGTAAGAATTTCATCTAATAAGATTAAATGGAATTTACGAATTTACTGTAATTAAAATAAATATTAATTTAATGAAATTAAATATTTGGGATTACTTATAATTGTTGTACATTAAGGATTAATTTAATTGTTTTACATTAAGGATTAATTAAACAATAAATTTTAAGAGGAGAAAATATATACTATGGTTAATTAATAATTATTAAGTGTTATATAGAAATAAAACAGAATTTAATGGAAATTAGAATGAAAATTAGGTGGGGTGAACTGGTTCACTAAGTGAATTGGTTTTGTCAGGCCATTCCCAAAAATGGCCGAAGGGCCATTCCCAAAAATGGCCGAAGGGCCATTCCCAAAAATGGAGAGACAGCGAGAGACAAGAGACGAGGGAAAAGGAAGGGAGATCGGGACCGGGCGAAGAGGGAGCCTGGAGGCAGGGTTGACGATGACAACGAGGAGAGGACAAAGGCTCAGGGGTCGCTGTTTGACGTCCAGGAGAGGTGGAGAGGCCATTCGCAGCTAGGGCTCGTGTTTGGGCTCCATCAAGCGGCAACTTCCAGCATCGATTCAGGGTAAGTTCACCAGGTTTTCTCTTCCTTTGTTGTCTGCTATTGGATTGTTGGCTGGAGGTTCGTTGCAAGGGTTCAGAGCTGGCGATTTGGCGATCTTGCGTCGGGCAGGGGCGAATTCATTTTGACCGCATCCAACTTGACTGGTTCGGGTGGATTGGTGTCTGCTATGCAAACAACCCATCATTCCTTCAGGAATCGTACACGGCGTGGAGGGGGCGTGCCCGGGGGGGATGCGGGAAGTTGCCGC
>CM039468.1:39657353-39718575 GCA_022433065.1 Begonia loranthoides | reverse complement strand
ACGCTCTGAGTGGCAGGATGTTGTCTTTTGGCAAGGGCAGGATAAAAATGGCAGAGGATAGTTGAGGGAGAGGAGATTTGTTCTACCGATTCATTGTGAGGCTGAGGGCGTCCTGGAGCTGGGTACTGCTCTCGGGTAATTCTTCTGGAGTTCGAGAGCTGAAGTGGAAGGTTGAAGCTGCTGTCCAGCTGCTGAAGCATGGAGCTGTGGTGTGAGCTGAAGGAGCTGGAGCTTGCCATCCTTGCGTGTGTCTTTAGTCAATGGTAAGACTTGGGTGTGTCTTGGCCATGTGGAGGCCCTACACCGCAAGTGTGTGTACGTGAGTGAGTCTTTGGTGGTTGATTGTCGTTACTAGTTTTCTCTATATGTGTTGATAATTCTCTGGAACGTTGACTGTTGATGCTGATAGTGTAGAATGCATATTCTGGTTGTTGTATTTTTAGATGCTGGTATGATTAGTTCTCTGCATGTTTTCTAGGAGTGAATGTTGTGTATATTAGTTCTCTAATTCTTCCTTGCTATAGTGTGTTGGTCCTGCAGGTGTGAGTTCGTTGATGTTTCATTCTAATCCCTTATTATTGCTATTGTTTGTTGATATCCTTGGTTGATTTTGGTGCCGTTGGTTTCCTTAGTTTCCTGTAATTATTTATCGCCATTATAGGAAATGAAAATGCTTAGAAAATGCTTAGGGAAAGTTAATGGTACTTGCTGTGATATTCATTTGGAGTTACCTCTATTTATTTGTCAGATTGTGATAGTTATCGCATGTTCTGTGGATTTCTATTTAAGTGTTAATGCTCTCTAATTAACTAAGAATGTTCTGTAACTGATACAAGTAGAGTAAATAGTAATTTAAGCATGTTAATCAAATGAGCATGTCAATCCAATTATTTGTTAACCAGTCGAGTGCATTAACTAATCGGTTTAGTTAACTTATACAAGTTAATTAATATAAGCATGTTAATAAAATAGGTTTTGAACCTTCAAGCATGTTATTTTCTTTAATGCATTGTCTGATTAAATCATTGGTTTGTTGTTGTCGTGCATGCTTATGTTCGTTAAGTTGATATATGAACTCTCTTGTTGCTGTGTGCTTAACATTGTTAGTCCTAATGCTTATGGTTGTGTTAGTTCTGGAGCTCATTGTTGATAATCAAAGCTATTGGTTTGTTTGTTATGTGATCAAAATCTGTTAATCAATCCCTTGGTGTAATTAACTAGCATTCCAAAAACGTTAATCAATTTAGTATGTCTCTTGTTGTATCTTCTTGAGCATGTTTAGTTGTTGATAACCTTGAATATGTTAATTGAAGAAATTAATTAGGAGTTAAGCATGCTAAGCAACCAATTTAACTAACTAAACATTAAACAACTAAATTCGAGTATGTTTAGCTAGTTGGTTAATTAATAACTAACTCTTGAGCACGTTAATTATCTAATCCAGCATGTTTAAATTATAGAATCTTGTCTTGATGCATGTTTAATAAGTTAATTAACTATTAGTCTTCAAGTACGTTAATTCAAGCATGTCAAATAGATTGGAATCCCGAGCATGTTAATCAACCCAGCATGTAAACAATTTAGTTAGTATAAGTGTGTAAATAGATGTAGGTTATAAACTTCTCAAACATGTTATTGTTCTTTAATGTATTGTTGGGTTTAACTATTGGTTTGGAATATATGTTATTGTCGTACATGTTCATATCTGTTATGATTTCTAGATGAACTCCTTGTATGATGTGTGTATCTTAGGTTAGTCTTAGGCATCCTGACGATAGAAACAATTAGGAACACCACCACAGGGTTGCCACACATCTTAAATAAGGAAACGAATTAATCCTTCCCATGTCGGGATCACAAGATCAATTAATATAATTAATTAGAAAACGTAGGATTTCCCGAATTCCACGCCCCATGCCTAATGTACGTAATTAAAAGATTGGCTTGGGGCGGATCCATTCCAAAAAAATTAAAGAGAGGCATTTCATCCCACATAAACTCATTTTCTTACTGGGCTTTTAGGCTCACGTCTTACTTGTGGTGTAGGTACACGTACGTACAAAGTCCTCGAGCAATGAAGAAGCAGTTGATGAGGGATTCGCACGCGCAAGCTCGTGGCTGGCTAGGCTATGAAAAGCGAGAAATGATTAAGTTGTAATTTAATTGAATTTCTAAATAGTAATTAAATGTTTAAGTTATTTTCTTTAAATTATTTACGCTTCCGGAAAGGTTTTATTTTCGCAACGTTTCAAATAAATGATTTGTTTCTAACACTTCCGCATTTTTATTAAATTGGATTTTTATACAAGTTTTAACAAACGTTTGGTAGCAGTTCGGTTTAGGTGCACTCTTATTTGCTTTTAAAAGAAATTTTCAAATTTTCTCGCATTTCTAATGAATTACAAAAATCTGGGTCGTTACATTACTACTTTAAAGGACATTGTTGAGGATGAAAAACTGTTGGTTGGGGTTTTGTTATTCATTTCGGTTACTACTTTAATGGTTAATGTTAAGGATAGCACTCTGTTAAGTGGATTTTGTTATTTATTTCAGTTGCGGGTTTTGATGAACATAGTTGAGGATAATAATATGTTGAAGTGAGTTTCGTTGTTTATCTCACTTAACGCCTAGATGGATTTTGTTGAGCTTGATAATTTGTTGATAGGGGCTTTTTTATTCATTTCGGTGACAGCTTGATGAACATTGTTGAAGATGATAATTTGTTGTTTTGGGTTTCTCTGTTATATAAGATTATGGGGATTGATTTTATAGGCTATGTTGATGATGTTCTATTCTTGGAAATTTACTGTTGTTGATTTCTTTAATTGTTGAACACGTGGAGGATTTACTGTTATTGTGGTTTGATAGTTGCATATGATATGTGAATGTTCATGTTGCATTAGAATATATGTTCATGCATGAGTCAACATTTAAGAAAGATAAGAAAAAACAAAAAAAATGTATGTAAATGGGTATTAAAGACAAGTTGTTTCGAAGGGAAGCCAAGGGGTGAATGATTCCCATAGTTTGCTCCGTTAGTTTCTTCTTTTGAATGATTTCAAGTCCACATGGTCTTTATTGCTGAGCGTTTATTTCAAAGTGCAACTTTTATGGCACAAACATAAATGTATTCACCAAACCTAAATCATGCAGAAGAATGGAGTAAAAATTAAGTCATCCACTCACATATCAAGTTTGAATTAAAAGCTGATATGATAATTAAAGTGACGAATCAATGGGTGGGTGAAAATTTAATTAACTTTCTATGACTTTGTTAGAAGCTAATATTTCCATCGGCAAATTAGCATGATTTGTCATTTTTTATAAACTAAGAAATCATTTTGTTCATTGTAAATGCTTGTTCAATGAAATGCAATCAATGAAATGCAATCGTTTAACAAGATATCTTTGTTTGAAAAAGACATGACCCAAAACAATGTTTAGAACATGTACACTCGAAGTAGCACATATGTAACATTCTAGGGTTTAGTCAATTTTTAATTTGAATTAGAATTATATCTTAAGTAGATTATTTAATTTTGAATCAGAGATTAGCTTTTCAAATTAAAATCTTGTCCTAGCAAATTAATTTTGAATCAAAATTTGAATTTACCCCAAATCAAAACCAATTTCAACAAAATTCAACCCCAATCTGTGAATTTTCCCTAAAAATCTCCTAAAAATTATGAAGAAATTTTATCTCCACATTAAAATTGTTATCTTCTAGATAACTTAACAGATTCAATCTGTTAAGAAATCTAGAAACCACTCGGATTATGTGAAACTCTCACTTGGAATTCCCTTTATAAATTGGACTTCACCCTTGAAAGAAATCACTCACCTCTCAAACTCCAAAGCTCCTTTGCCTTGAGTTTCTAGTCTCCTCCACCGATCAACCTCTCTGGTGAAGAACTCTTCTCAAGCAAAGCTGTAGTGACTAAGTTTTTCTTACATTTTAAAAAACGTGTGAAATTTAATGTCTATGTTTCTAGGCCTTTTGGGCTCCAACCCTCATCTTGTAACGCATTCGTTCCTAGGCCTTTTGACACACAGTCTCATCCTGTAACACATTTGTTTACGTTCATTTCCATTTAGTATCTGTTTCCATTTCCTATTTAAAAACGTGCTTATAACCATTTTCGTATCATTTGAAAACCATGATGTGTGTCATGCTCATGAATACATACAGTTCAATCTCCTCTATAAGGCCTCAAAACATGCTTAATATCATATTCTTAACTTAAAGAACTTAAAGCTATAAACACATCATTAAAAAAACATAATTCTAGTAAACACACTGGAAACATCAATACAATCCTCGGAATATGATCACAACCTAACTTAATAATCTATAAAAGCAGTAAACAGTCAACATACAATTCCTAACTCTTGCGATGTAGGGCCCCAAAGACCAAAACACATACATTATCACTTGTTGTCCATAACACATTCCGTACTCCAATTCAACCTTCACAATACCTTCACAATAAATAACATTTAATCATTAACAACTATCCCACAGTCTTAGACTTATAATTCGGCCCTATGCATATACATTATAATTCTATTCCATATTTCCTTAAACTTTTCTTACCCATTTTCTTCTGTAAACTGCACAGCCATATATCCATAACTAACTAACCACCATATCGCTATCCACAGCAATATACATATATCCAAATATGAACACTTCACTACTTTCAGTAGGCCGTAACCCACAACCAAACTGTAAATGCATAACCCATCAATATTCTTCACAATCAACAAAGCAGTAAACAACAGGGAGGCATTATCCAAACAATAGGACACTACATTCTTCATCCTTTTATCTTTCACTTATTATTCCCATAAATCCATAAACAAAATACAACTCTTCCCTAATATCCATGCTCAAAAGACCATTAACCAAAACGGCCGTAGAACATACATCCCAACAATATACAATGAGCATAAACCTAACAGAGGAGCAATATCAAAGCTGTAAATAAATAGAGGACCATTTCTAACTCCTTGCATCCTTCATTTTCTACATTTAACAACAATCATAACATAACCCATATAACAGGGGAGGAAGTGGAATACTTGAAGCTCACCCATGAAAAACCCGAGAAGTAGGGAGCTCCCAAGGACAGACCCTCCTTCTTTCTCCATCAAGCTCTCGACCACTTTCTCTTCTCTATAACCTCCAGAAACTCCCCTCACAGAACATTCACTTTCTCAACTCACAACTTTCACTAGAGAGCATTCTCCTGCCATCTCCCTCACTCTGTCTTTCTCTTCCCTTTCCTTGGCTTTTCTTCCTTTAATAGGAGCTTCCCCAAGAAGCTTCATTCATCCCCATAATTCTCACCTAACACTCAATCCCACTTGCCATCTATAAAGGGAAGCGACGTGGAGAAATCTCAGAAGAAAATCACATCTCGGGATATACATTTCTCTTCTTTGGGCTGCAAAACTGCGTGGGAGCAGATGATAGGAACATCAACTGGTAATTCCCAATCGATAGACAATCAGGCGCTCCCACGTTAAAATATCAACTTCTAATTTTAAGGTCAATCACCTACACAACCTTTCCCATTGCCTCATTAGCAGTCGATCAGGCTAGATTATGTTTTGAATCTATAATTTTAGTGGTCAACCTCGTCTTCTTTGCTAGATTCGAGGTCGATCTTTTGATCGACCCTTTCCTTCTGCCAATCTCCTTAACGCCTCTGTCACTTTTGCAGTTAACCTTGGGGTCGACCAATTCCTTCAAGCTTCAAATTCTGATTCGCCACTGTGAGTTTCGCGTTCGACCTAGGGGCCAACCATTTCCTTTTGCTGTTTGTTGGGGTCGATCATTTGATCGACCCTTTCCTTTGTACTGCCTTCCCAATTGCCTTTAACCACTTATGTACTCTCCCGACACTTAACCAATTTATAACCCACTACCATTTACTTATCAAGTACTATAATCTCCCAATTTCCATCCAACGGATCCAATTAACGTCCAATGTAGTTCTTAATTATCCTTACTTAATAAATTCCAATATCACCTTAATTGGCTCTACAATCATCACCAATCATACCAAACTTATTTCGTTTACTTAACTTATTTTCGGGGTATTACATCCCATAATAAAATCATCCTAAAATCTCCAAAATTCATAATTACTAATATCCTTAGTTCAAGTTAATTTTGGGGTATTACAAAAGCTCTACCTTGCAAAGCCAAAATTCCTCTCTGACCGAGCTTCCTTCTAAAACGGGGAACCTCCGGCGAACGACAAACCTCCATCGACAATGATGATCGATGAGAGAGAAGGAATCTCTCTTAGAACTCTCGAGCACTCATGAAGAAGAAGAAGGAGAAGAACTAGGGAGGAACCGGTTCTTTTTAAGTTAGAGTGACCCAGACCAAATCGGTTATGCCCAAACCAGACCAGCAAATAAGACCAGACCTACTGAACTAGACCAAACCTGCTGAATCTGTACAACCCACTTTTCATATCCTTAAAAAATCAAGATTCAAAGCACATTTTCTTTTGTAAAACATAACGTAGAGGAAGACTTTTCTTAAATAAAACATTTGAGAATAAAATGTTAATCATAAAATTGTTTTCAATAACTCTTTAAACTTTACAAAACAAGGCATAAATTCAAAACCCTTTACATATCATTTTCTCTTTCCATTTAGCCTAGCCAGCCACGAGATCCACAATGCATAAATCCTCCATTAGCTACTCCTATCCATGTTACCATGCTTACCTACATCACAAGTCATAATCTATAAGCCTAATGCTTAGCAAGAAATGATATGCAATATGAACATGATATGCATTACATAAAATATTTTCCATTTCAATTTTCCTTTTCTTTTTCTTAACACTTTAGTTTTGTGTGTAATGGTGAGCATTAGCCATTACACCTTCTTCTTAACATTTGTTCACTTAAGGAAGGGTCATGAACTTCGACCATAACGGTGAACTTCGATCGTTCTCTTTCTTCTTAACATTTTAGGAGTGAGTGGTAAACTCTAACCTAACTCAAACCCTTTTATAGATTGGGAAATCGTAATGGTGATCTATAACCATAATGGTGAGTCTTGACCATCATGGTGAACCATAACCATAACAATTTCCTTTCATTATTTAGAGATTAATGGTGATCTTCATCCAGCTAATCCTTTCTTATTTTCTTAATTTCTTATAATAGTTCATAAGTTCTTTTACAATTCATGATGCATGAGCATAATTGAATGCATACAATTCCTCATATTATCTAGCACAATATTAACATGTAAAATGCCCAACCAACAATACAATCATTTGAACTCAGCATTTATTAAGCATAAACATCATCAATATAACATCCTCAAAACATTATCACAATCATTTAACTTAAAATCTATTAAATACAAACAATAAAGAGCACATCAAAAACTTATTCTCTATCAAACAATATATCAAGAACTTAACTTATATCAAACAACTTATCAAGAACATAACCTTTATCAAATATAATCATCAAACTATAATAAACCCTAGCTCTTGTGATGTAGCCCACAAAAGGGAAAAGACAAGCATCATTTCTTACCTTAGCATCCTTAGAGAATTTGAAAAGAAATAGACTTCCTCAAGGTGCAGTTCATCTTTTTCCTTTTTTCCTCTTCTTCTTCCTCACAGTTTTTCTCTTTTTCTCTCAAACTTCTTTCTCTTTTCTCTCAGGTTTTTTTCTTCCTTCCTCCCAAGCTTTTTTTCGTAAAATAACCTAAATTTCCTCCTTCAGCCAAGTCAAGCAGGAAATGGCGTCTCCTCATCAAAGGAATGATGAGTAATCCACTTCTTTATCCAATAAAAACATGACATTCAGCATATTTCTGGTGACCCTTCGCATTACCGGTCATTCACCAACATCAGATAACCAACCGCAAAATAGCCCTAAGCAATACTCTGTATACTTTTCGAAATATTGGTCAATCACTTCTTTCAATTGATCGACTGCAAACTCACAAATTTAACAATCTGTAAAGAAGTCGGTTGTTCACTGATCATCCTCAATTTTGAATCTGTAATTAAGTCGAATGCTACACATCTTGATCGACCACTCCTCCAAAAAACATCCCATAATCACCTAAATCACCACTCCTCCATAAACCATATCATAAAACTCTCATAATAACATCATATATCATAATTCCAAACACATTACCAATAAAACTTATACGATAAAACTCGCAGTATTACATAATCAAACCAGACCAGATCAACCGAACCGACTTGTACCCGACCTGTTTCAAATTCAATCTGAAATTCTCTGAATTTTTCTAGATCAATCCGATTTCAGCTCTGCTTCGTTTAAGGATTTTATCAATAAGGAATTTCTGCCCAATTTCTTTCAAGGATTACTTTTTAGAAGGAATTTAACCACAATTAATCCTTTAGGCATGTTAGATTATATGAAAGCTACGAAAACCCTAGAATTTCTATTTTCTCATAATTCAGGTAAGTTAAGATATTGGTTTTCAACGTTTTAGCCATTGGCCCTACATCACAAAGCAAATCTTTATTTAATTTATTTTGCAACTTTATTATATTGTTTTTTATCATGATATTTTAATTGTAATTGTATGATTAGATATTGACAAATAATGAAAAAAGATAAAAATTGATAGGTTATCTTGTATGCGAGTATGAATGCATAAATTTGATAAAATTGACGGAAAACATGATGTGACAGCTAATGAGAGCCTGAACACATGAATTTTTGTGACAGCTAATAAGATCTTGAACGCATGAAATTTTGAAATGGCTAATGAAAGCTTGAACGCATGAAAATTCTGAGATGGCTAATAAAAACCTGAACACATGGAAATTTAATAAGGCTAATGAATGCCAGAACGCAAATGCGTTCCAAAAAGTATGAAACTTCAAGTATGGAAATTCAGTAATGCATAAAATTAATTTAATTATACATATATTTTTACTTACTGAGTTTATTTTATCTTTAGTTTTGTGATGTAAGTGAATTTTTTACTAAAGAAGAATTTGAGTTAATCGAGAATATTTTAGAGATAGATGAACATACAGAAGAAGGTGTTATCGAACCAGATAAATAAATTTAATGTTTAGTTTTCATATTGTTTTTCGCTGAAATTTTTAAGAATATTGTGATGAAATTTTTATAAACTCAATTTGATATTAATAAAGCTTTTGTTGGATATTATTTCATATTTAATGTCGTTAGTGAATAAAATTTACTTCGGTTTAGTATTTTTAATAGAATTGTTTAATGAAAGTAATTTATTAAATAAAGTTTCTTTAAAGTTTTAAATAAAAATAAATTAAATAAATACTTCTTAATAAATAATGTTCAATTTTCTTGTTTAATGAATGATTTTGAAAATTTTAAGGATTTACAAATGTTAATTAGGATTTTACAACGGCTTAATCAAACTTAATTTAGTAATTGATTTGAAAAAATTTTTAGGTTTTTTAAATTTTAGAGAAGATGAATTTTAGGGCATTACAACATATCATATGTGTTGCACAAGTTACCAAAGTTATCTTCAAGGCAACGTAGATAGTTTCAAAATACTTACAAGGCAACAAAAATTGAGTTCTAAAAAAAAAGTTGTTAATTACAACTTGTACGTTTCTTTGCATTTGGTTTTGATCATTTATTTTGTAATATCCAATTATTTATGCAACCCAACAATTGAATTGATAAGGGAGTGATTTACTAATTAGAGAAGAGAGTGAATGAAGAAGTCAATTATCCAGACATAAAAGTGTGGGAGCTAAGAGTGCTCACAAAGTCAATCACACCTATTAGAGTTTTGTGTAACATGAATTCTATTTGAGTCGTGTTAAAGAACCCGTATTGTAGATCTCGTTTAGAATTTTCTTTTTTCTATAAATTCATGTAAGTTAGAGTCGTGGTTGAACTTCAATTTTCACAAAGTAGATTTGTTCCTATGCTCATAATTTTTTCTCCGAAAGAGTTTTTTCACGTAAATATGTTCTCCCACTTTTGTATTTCCTTTTTTTTTTGTTATTGTTCGATTTCTAACAAGTTATATCAAATTTTGGTTGGTGAGAAATTTAAGAATCTGAGTTTTTAAATTCACCAAAACATGAAATCTCTCTAGTTGTTATGTTTTCATAATTTTTCAGAAAATTACAATTTTTAACAACAAAAAAAAGAAAAAAAAAAAGAGAGAAAATTATTCTCCTTGCTATTTATCTTCTCCATGAAGACTTGTTTTTTTCTATCGTCCAACCGCTATTAGAAAATGTTGCCCTATTTGTCGTAAAAGCTTTGATTTTCTCCTGTTTTGATTTCACTAAAGTCGTTGTCCCTCCAAGCAACAGGTTGTTGTCATAGGGTTTTCTATTCATCGTCATCCACCACATATTTACATTTTTTTCTCCGTTATTGTTGTCAAACATTCAATTGAGGTTGTCGCAAAAGTGTCCTTTGCAAAGTTGAATATTTGCCAAAAATAAAAATTGTTAAAAATGTTTGGGATTTTTAGAAAAAAATTTTGAGATTAAATTTGATGATTTGCGGCATATTTGGAATTGAGAGAATATCTCAATCTTAGAGATTATTTTTCGTTAAAATTCAAATCAGGGTTTGAATTTTGTGATATCTACGATTATTCTGTCGATTTGATTTGATTTTGTGGTTGATTTGTTATTATGAAAATATCTAAATTTGTGGGATATCTTTTTTAATCTTATGATATCCATGATTTTATGCTCCAATTTTTTCGGTGAATATTTTATTAAAGCCAGTGATTTTAGGTCAGATATTTTATTGAAGAATGTGTTTTTTTTGGGCAATAAGATCTTTGAAGTAAATCTTCCATTTTCAGATCGAGATACAATATTATGTTATGGAATGATAAAGATAGTGCAATTGTAAAGGGTTTTGAAAGATATATTTGATATGACAGGTCAAGATACAAGATATGATCACTTAGATTTGGATAACGCTTTGTGAAATTTGAAGATGTCATCATCATAGTTTAAATATTTTTAAATCTAATCAATATCAATTGTTTGGTAATTTGTATGTTGGTCAGGTGGGCCCTGCTACAGATCTCAAAGGGTTTTGTGGAAGAGGAAGATTTGTTAAAATTTTGAAAATTTGGCCATTGCATTGGAATTCGTTTTGAGATGGAGATCGTCAAAGTTCAGTGTGGTAGATTCGTTTTGGGTCGGGTTGACGAGCCCGTGTGTTTTGAATTTCCTTTATGGAATTCGTGTCAAGATGAATATTATTAGAGTTCAATGTGACTCAAATTTTTTTTGGATCATGCTGATAGATCTGCATTGTAGATTTCATTTAGTGTTTTGTCTTCTTTATATATTTATATAAGCTATAATCGCAAAAACTCACGGCTGTATTTCTGTAATATCCTGATTTCCTGTAACAGAATTTAGTAAGAATAATTGAGAAATTAACTGGGTGTAATTGGATTATTTGGATAATTATTTAAGATTTAGTAGAATGAATTATTAAAAGTGGTTAAGTGAGAATATTGGTTGGATATTGGGGAATAAATTAAAAAGGAAGAAATTAAATAAAGAAATGAATTAATTAAATTAAAATAAAATAAAAATAATAAAAGAAAAGAATAAGTAATGGCGAAATAGCGATGTTCAGTGCAACGGGCGTAAGGCTTTAAGGACTGGGTGACAGACCGATCGACTATGCACGTCGACCGGTGTGACAAATTTTGCAAAAATCTGGTTTTCTACAACGTCTTCTACCAGTGGTTTTTCACGTGGAACTCCCAATGAGATAAGTCACTTTCACGTGGCATGCTTGCATTGGAGCACCTTCCTCTTTATTAGTAATTATCTGTCAACCATCACTTCTCCTTGGAAGCTTCATCTCTGGCTTTATAATCAGCAGATGTGAGAAAGGATAACACCCTGGTGTTTGTTTACAGAGAGAGAGCTAAGAGAAGGAGTGTGAGTGTAGGGGAGTGGAGAGTGAAACACTCTGTCATTTCTTTAACAGAAATCGTGTGTGTGAAGGAAGCAATGAAGGCCTTGGATTTCTTACTGCTGCTGGTCGTGGGTGTGGAGGACACCGTGAGTTCTCTGGAGTTCCACCGCTTGATGTTTTGACTAAGGTAAGAAGTGGGTTAAGTCGTGGCTAGAGGAGGCCCTACACCACCAAGCTTGAGTCTATTCTATTATGTGTGGAATGATTAAATTGCAACTCTAACCTGTGAGCCGAAATTGGATTCTCTGTACGATTATATCTCCCGCTACATGATCGCTCTATTAGTTTAGGGTTTTACTCACTACTTGGTTGCGTTGGCTATTTGGATTTTGGTTACTCTCTGGCATTGTCAACTCCTAATTATTTATTGTTAAATTAACTCCCAACATGTTATGCTTGTTGTGTAGAATATTAAACTGTCAGTATAGGATTTATCCGGTTGATTGCTTGGAATACTAAGCTACCAAAATGAATATTGCTCATTAGTGTGCTTTAAGCCTTTGCCATGTATAGAATACTAACTGCTGACTTATTGATAGTTGTTTAGTTGAACTCTTACTACCTCTTTGTTCCATAATCTGCCTTCGTCGATGTTAAATTCTTTGTATTCATAATATTACTTTGTCCATCTTTAAATTATATATTATGTAATACCTCGATACCATTCTCCTCGTATACGCGATGTAATCAAATTTTTGGAGATAATTATATATGACATTGCGTATCGATACATGTTAAATTATGACGAGTATTTATGAAGATAATTATTAGGGTATTACCAAAGAAGTACTCGGCAATCATTATTATCGAGCGATATTTGGAATAAATCGAGAATTGAAATTGGGTTGAGAATAATTTAATTAAATGAAAGATTTAATTAAATTATTAAAGAGGAATTTAATTGGATAAAATAGACTAATTGGGATTAACCATGTAGGGGATTTAAATAAATTAAATTAATTGGATTAAAGAAGATTAAGGGGTGTTATGGAAGGCATGAACCGGTTCAGCAGAACAGGTTCAAGCCATCTGGTTTGGTTCACAAATTAGAAGAAGGGAGAGGGATTTTCTTTTGGGCATTTCACGAGGCAGAACCGAGAAGAGAGGGAGAGAGAGAACAGGGGCGAGAGAGAAGGGAGAAAAAGAAAGAGGGAGATGAGAGGGAGGGAGCGTTCGGGATGGCTCTTCCACGACGGTTGGCAAGTTGTTGCGACGGTGACGTGCGAATGAATGGCGCGGGATGAATTGCAGCCAGGGCTCGGATTCGAGACTCCCGCGAGCTATGTTTTTCAGCGACGGGTTGAGGTAAGTCTAACCGATTCTTCTCCTTTACGTTGTAGTGATCAAGCTTTCGCTAGAGGTTCGATTCGTGGGACGAATTGGAGATTCACGATCGACGGTGGCATCCTCACGTTGGCTGGGCAGATTCAGTCGGGTGAGGATGGCGACCCACGACCTGGTTGCGTCTGAACCCAATTTGGACGGTTCGGGTGAATGTTGTCGACAATGCAGACAACCTCCACCCACTCTTCCAGCCTGGGATCGAACTCTGCATTAAAATGCAGAGTGGGGATCACACTGTAAGGTTGGCAAGAATTTATGAAATGTTGTCGCCAGTGGGAGTTATGATGGTTTGATAAATTGGGAAGGCAGTGGTGGATTGCTAGCAGAGAGTATTTTCTTCGTGGGCTACAAAACAGAGAAGGAAGGAAGGAAGTTGAGAGTTACGGTGGAAAGAACTACGAGTGTGGTCTGGAATTCTTGTGCAATGAGTCGTCTCCAACGAATTTGAGTAAGGATTGGGTGTGTTTTTGCCGTCAAAGCCCTACCCACAAGTGAATTGTGTGTGTGCGTGTGATTTTCTCTTGCAGTTGAAATTCAATAGTTCCTTTTGCTATTTGAAATTTCTAGTTCCTTTAACTGTCTATAATTCCTTGGGAGAAACCTTGTTGGACAATCTTGCTTTAGAGTTCGCTTTCTGTAGAATTCACTGTTAGTTCACTTAAATCACGTAATGATTGATTTCATTTACTGAGGATGTTAAAGATCAACAATGTGATGAACGTAGTATTGAATAATGAATCAATGAACATGGATAAGCTAAACTAAGAAGTTCTGTAACATCTCGATATTTTTAAGATAGATAATTATCGGGATATTACCAAGGACGTTCGGAGCGCTAAAACCATAAACACTTCAATAACATTTTTCTCCGTATACGTGATGTAATCAAAGCGTTGGGATTACGAGGATATTTCATTACGTGTTTACACGTGCCATGTGTGATGTGTATCTATGAAGGAAACATCGTGGGGATCACGTTGAGTGTGAAAAGGTAGTGAAAAGTGAAGAAAATGGACTTGAGGACCCCTCGGGAAGCCAATCTGCATCCTAAACTTGTTATTTTGAGAAGTTACGGACGCTGGATGTGGAAAGTACGGACGGTACGGACAAGGCAGGCCACATCCGCAATGAATCTATTTAGATCTGGAGTTTTTGCGGACGATGCGGATGACTCGATTTAGCGTCCGAATGAATCTGTCAAATTTTTGGGACAATTCGGACGCCACATGTGGATGATGCGAACGACAGCACGGCGTTCGAAACAGGACTGCGGACGGAACGGACACAGTGGGGACGCCATTTTTCGTCCGAAGCCAAGAATTCGCTTTGTGATTTCAGGTCATGCAGACGCATGCGGACGATAGCTCAACGTCCGCACAAGTCCGAATCGCAGTAGATCTACGAAAATTAAGGAAATAAAAGTCAGAAAACTTGACGTTTATCGAGTTAATACTCGCACTTTCGGCGAGAAAATGAGTCTCCTCTTGGCAGTAACCCACAAAGGCATCTCCCTACATGCACGCCTTGTCTCTCGCTTGTCTCCTGAGGTAAAACCCTCCTCTATTTTAGTCGACAGCAAAACTCCTCCTGCATCTCTTGGTTTTTCTTCTTCGTTGCTGCATCAACGGTTGTGGTGAAAGTGGGAATTGGCTGTTAGAGCAACAATTTGTCAGTTGAAGGTAAGGAATAGGTTGTCTTGGCTATTTGGAGGCCCTACACCCAAGTATTGTCGTGTGTGTGAGTTGTTTCGTTGTCTGGTTTCGGTTATTTCTGTAGTTGCCTCAATTTATATATGATTGTTTTCTTTTGGTATGTTACTAAGCTTGAATAAAACATAGGAGAAATGTATGTTACTGAGCTTGAATAAACAGAGAAGAAACGTTTAGAACGGAAGAAAAGTATGAATGAGTTCTTTATAGATTTTTTTAAGTGATGACAAAGAAGTTATGATGTAACAATTCCATGGTTCCTTTATAGATTTCTAGTGATGTTAAAGAAGTTATGATGTTAGATAAATGATCAATGCTTCCCGTTTTGCTTTAGATGACTTTGTTGGTGGTGTTTAAGCATATAGAGTATTCCAAGTGTTATTCCTTTGCCTGCTGTAAGATTTCTGATGAGCTCTGTTGATTTCCTGCAATAGTTGTTACTGCTTTTACTTTCTGCCTTGTAGATATTATCTTTGTTATTTCTCTTTTATGTATGTTACTGTTATGCTCAACAAGTAAATACGTGAAACAAGAGAAAAAGGTCCAGACACTTCTAAAGGGAAAGTGAATAGAAATGAGAACCATGACTAGAATGGGAAGGAAAAATGAAAGGAATGAATGACTATGTTGATGACTTGATTATTTCATCTTAAGATAAGCCTATTTCATTGATATGTTTATTTTCACCGCTGTTGGTATCATACGAGAAGCATGTTGTAGTAGTGTTGCTGCTGTGATTATAGTATAGAAAGCAGGATTATCCAAGTATATTCTCTTTCATTGTTATGTGTTAATTGTATATGTTTTTCCGCTATTTCGTATAGTCATTAAAAGCATGATAAGTTCCCTTGTGTAGTCAATTTAGAAGCATTCTAGGTGTTATAAATCTGCTGTTATTTGGTTGTTAAAAAGCATGTGTAGCCCGGTGAGATAATGAATCATAATCTGATATAGTTCATTTGTTGTATGTTGTCCACCAAAAGAGCTTGTTTAGTAGTTAGTTTCTTGTTGATTAAGTTGGAATGAGAGCATGATTGGTTGAGGTACGTTTTCCATTGTTAAGCTTGATTTAGAGTATGATTTAATTGGACAAAATACTGCTGAATAGTCGTGTAGAAACTATTAGTTGACGAATGAGTTTTGTGAAGCATGAAGCAGTTGTGGAAAAGTAGAGAATTATGAACTGAAAAAGAGAATGTATGATGAGCATGAATGAACTTTGATTTCCCTATTGATATTCCTTTTATTCTCTTAATTTCTAAGTGATAGATTTGATGCCTATTGAATGAGATATGAACTACTATGATGTGAACTGTAAAACGAAGGAAAAATGTTTAGTTAACTAAACAAAAGAAGGAAAAATGTTTAAGGAGTTAAGATGTATGAACACTGTCATGAGTTCAATTAAAAGTATGATTGGCTAAACGTATTTCTGCTGATTAGTCGAATAGAAACACGTTTCGATGATTTGTATTTGCTGCTGCATAGTCAATTAGAAATATGTTATGATATCTTATTTTGTGTGATTCATCGCTGTTCACCTTAAGTTACGAAGCATGTTCGTTATTCTTAGCCAGTGTTTACTTTGGATTTTCTAAAGTGTTGATATTACTTCTCACATGTGCTTATGTATTAGGAAGAAGTTAAGTTGAGTTCATGTTAATAGAAACCAAGTAGGGGGTAATCTTCGGGGTGGTACCCACATGCATGAGTGAGGAAAACGATAAGAACAAGTATGTTTAGGACGAGCAGGAAACGTCCGTCACTGAAGAAACCCTAACGGCGGGATACGCTGGAAGGGAAAAAACTCTAAAGGGGGGATACACCGGAAAGAGGAAGAACTCTAAAGGCGAGATACGCCGAAAGAAGAAAGAACTCTAAAGGCGGGATACGCCGGAAAGAGAAAGAACCCAGAAGGCGGGATACGCAGAAAAAAGGGAACGAATAGGGAGTTGGGGTAGATGGATAGCCCAGATCTAGCCTAGCTGCTAGGATACACCCTCACCAAATCGGGAAAGGGACTAGTATGCACACAGTAGGTTAGAAACCGACAAACTAGGCCATCTCAAAGGACAACCCTCAATCTCCAGCTCGATGTATGAGTTAAGAATGAACAAAAAAAATGAACATAATGAAAGAGTTTGGTTTGGGTGGCTCCCATTCCAAGAAGAACTAAAGAGAGAAATGTATAAATTGGTTTTCCCCATCTTCTTACTGGGTGTAAGCTCACGTCCTTACTTGTGGTGTAGGTACAACGACGAACAGATAGAAACGGATAAGAAGTAAATGAGAAACACATAATGAAGCAGGGGTGGATGATTTCATATACACGGGATTCGGGCTGGCAAGGCAAAGACAAAGGAGAGTAAACGGTTGTGAATCAACAAAGTTAATGGTCAAGATTTATTTGATAGACGTAATGTTTGAATGGCTTAGTATTTCTTTTGAAAGATTTCTTACGCTTCCACAAGATTTTAAATAGATGATTTTCCTCACAGTATTTACGCTTCCGTACATATTTAATAAGTTGGTTTTCACAATGAGTTTTAAAAAAGAGTTAGTAGCGATTCGGATTTACGTACTCTGATTTGTCTCAAAAAGTAAAATTCAAATTTTTACGCTATTTTAACGATTTACAAAAATCTGGGTCGTTACAAGTTCCCTCTTAATGATTTGATCTTGTACATTTCATTGTCTTGTTGCTGTAGTTTGTTTCTCACTTCGCTGTAGTTTTCTCTAACTAATGATAACCTCTGTAAACTTCATTATTGTAGTCCCTTTTACTACAATGACTTATATATGACTTATATGATGACTCATGTGATGGAAGAGTGAACGATGAACTGATTTATGGCTTGAACTGTCGAATTAAAACTGTCTAAAAGGGAAGGATATTCATGAATAAATTGTTAGTAGATTTTTGGAATATTAAATCTACTCATCCTACTTGTTAGATAGTAGACTTATATTATAAATGCTTCTATACTTGGATCTAGTTAGGAAATATAAATATCTTTGTTTTTAAGCATCATTTACATGTTTTAAATTTGTTAAATGGTTTAGTCAGCATGTTTTATTCGCTGTTAAATTTGCTGCTATGTTATTGTTAATCTCTGTCAAATCCAAAGAATATTAGCATGTTTTATTCACTGTCATATTTAATGATACGTTGTCATTAATTTTCCACGATTCTGGAGCATGTTAGCTCATTCTAATTTGCTGTCATATTTCTTAGTTTGCTACCAGATCTTATATCATGTATGCATGTTTATTTAGCTGTCATATTTTGTTAGTTTTTTAGATTTCTAAAGCATGATAATACGTTCTAATATGTAGTGAATTCGCTATTGTTTTTCTATCAAGTTTGAGATATTATAGAGACTTGTTGCTAATTCGTTGTTACGCCCAGTAGTTACTGTCAAGACATTGAGCATATATGCACGTTTTGTTTCACTGTTATATGCCGATTAAAAGCATGATCCATAGCTCTATTTGTTAGTATTATGCTGGTGTTATTTTTGCCATTTAAAAGCATGATCTATGGTTCTATTTCGTTCATTATATGCTTCTGTATATTCGTCGTTCAATAGCATGTTCTGTTATTCATCTTATTCGAATGTTGAGAGCATGCTTAACCTCTATTTCATTTTGTTGTATACTGTGGATATATTCGTCGATAAAATCGGGTTTTACTGCTTAATTCAACAAACATGTTTGAAAACCTTAATACACAAGCATGCTATTAACAATCACGAGTTTAAATCTTCAATGTTGTTAACAATTTATTGTTGATTTTCAAGCTTGATACTTTTTGAGGCATGTTTACTTTATTAGCATATTCTAATCCCTGTTTCCATGCGTTTATTTCATAATTATTTGAAAGTGTCCTTTTGTTCTCTTGACATATTTTAAATGTTGTAAACTGTTGATTCCTCAAATAGTTGTCATTCACTTTCTATACATGCTCTGTTATTTACTTTTTATATGCACTATTTAACTGTCATCATGCATCATGGTAATAGAAACAAATAGTGAGTTCTCCTTGGGGTGGTACTCACATGAGTTGAGTGAGGAAAATGATAAGAAAATGAAAGAAAGGAAAAAGAAAAGAAACGGGAGTTGGGGGGTGGATGGGTAGCGGATCTAGTCTGTGGCTAGACGAAGCCCCCTACCTTAATGGGAACGGGGACTTAGTTTCAAGTAAAGGGTTAGGTCTGATCAACTATTCCATCCCCTAAGACCCCTCCAATCTTCAGCTCGAAGTACGAGTAAAGAACGAATGATACAAATGAAAGTAAGGAAAGATTGGTTGGGGTGGCCCCCATTCTAGCAAAACTAAAGAGAGGCATAAACATAATGCATAAACCTTATTTCCTTACTGGGCCATTAGGCTTACGTCCTTACTTATGGTGTAAGAAACGAGATGATTGTACCTGGAGTAGAGGAGGAAGCCTTACCCATGGAGTCTGCAGGGTGGGTGTCTGGATGAAACACAACCAGAGTAGAAGTATGGCTCAAGAAAAGAATAATGTATCTATTTTGTAAGGGTTAAACGATAAACATGTTTTGTATAACGTTACTTATTGCCCTAACTCCTGTTTTGAATATTTATTTCGTTTCGAGTATTAAGTATGTTATGCTCTTAACCAGGATCTTTAATCAATGTTTCGAATGATATTTTTGATTTCGTTTCTGCTAATTTTATAATTATAGTTTTCCATGATTTAATTGACCGTTTTAATGAGTTAGTAACGATTGGATTTAAGGCACTCTGATTTTAAATTGAAAAGATTTTTAATAAAGATTTTAGTCATTTATCAACATTTTAAATTCTCCACATTTTTAAGATAAAAGAGAAAATTCAGGTCATTACATAATAAATGGATTGCCTAAGATTTAATCATTTCTTATGAATTGATACATGCCTCTGCAATTTCTGTCCAATAATTTATCATGCATTTAATCATTTATTCATATTATCCCTAGAATAGTTCACTATTTATTTTTGTTAAATTCTCACCCTGTTATGTAAAATGATGTCCTTGTTGTTAAATAAATATTCATTATTTAATAAAATAAATGTTACTCTATTGATCTAGAATGATTTTGTTGGATTGTAGATGACTGATGAATATGATTCATGTTATATTGTTATTCCTCCTATTATATTATATTGTCCTTCTATGTTAGATTATTGATATTATTGTGATTAATATTGCAAAGCATTGTCATGCATCATGTTAATAAACATAAGGGTGATGTCATATTTGGATTGGTATTCACATTGCATGTGAGAGACTAGACTTAATAAATGTAATGAAAATTGTGGGTTGGGAAGGTAGTTCGAATTTTAATCGAGAGACACAAGATTAAACCCTTCCCTCGTCGTGATTCGAGAGCCTGTCTCCTGAGAGTTAGTTTTTGGTCATAAACTATTCTCCTCGTTCGGATTTTAACTAGGAGACTCGAGATTAAACCATTCTCCTTTTAGATGCGAGAGTCTATCTCCTGAGTGAAAGTTCACTCCCAATGTCCCAACTTAATGTATGAGTTTAATAATATATGAGTAAAATACAAATTGGGAAGATTCCTTTCTAACATAATCAGACATATGCATGCATCATTCTGCACCTTACTTCTTGTTGAGCGTTAAACTTACAGTTTGCTTGTGGTGTAGGTGATTATCATGATGTCAGCATTCTTGATATGGAGGAGAAGATATTGCCTATTGAGCACTTAGGTTACCCAGCGAATTTGACCTGATAGGGTTATGGCTCACGGGGAGTAAAACTAATATTTTGGAAATGATTTGAAAAACGATAAATGTTTTATAGAACTATGGATTCATGTTAAATGTTCAAACTATATTTTGGGTTTTGTTAATAAATTTCTGTTTACTCACTCTGATTTATTTTCCTCTCGTATGTTTTAAATAAATAAAAGAAAATTTTTATACAGTAATGAAAAAGAAGAGTTTTAATAATGTGTGTTGTTACAATTTCAATCTTTACAGAGTAGATTTATTCTTCTACCCTTAGTTTTTTCTTGAAAAGATTTTTTCACGTAAATTTAGTATCCTACGTTCGTATTTTTTTTTTTTCTAAATATAGTTCTATTTCTAACAACACCAATACTTGTTGGCCGATAACCAAAAGTGAGCAAATACACAAACGATGTGAGGGAAGATAACAACCTTTTAAAAGTGATATTATAATTATAATTTAATTTTACATTATATTTTTAATTTTTGATGTAATATTTATATGTCATTTATTAATTAATTAATATAATTTATTATTTGACCATAAATAATTGGCACAGCACTGCATTAAATTACAAAATTAAACTATAACGTAGCAATTGTGGCACGGACGTGTTTGCAAAGTGTTTTCCAACCCATTGCAGAAGGCAACTAAAGAAACAGAATTTGGAAGTAACAATTTTCATCCTCTTACAAAGTTTATGCAGTTATTTATAGCGACTATTCGGGATCGGATAAAATGGCTGAATTGATCATCGTTGGTTGGATAAAAGAGTGCCAAAAGACAGTCAACCACGATGGCCTATGTTCTACTCTACGGTCCAAAATGGCAGCTCCAGGGCCAATTCTACGAAACCCCAATACTGCTCTCTTTTTCTACCAAACTTCTCGTCTTGAAAGCGAAGTCCTGGGGAAAAAGAGAAGCCAGAAGTCAAGGAAACCCCACTACTGGTCAGCTCCTGATCGTCCATGCTCTGCTCTTATTTAGTCTAGCCACAGTTATTTTCTTTTAGAGAGAAAGAGAGGTGTACTCAGATGCAGAGAATCCTCTGTTTGGCCCTTGATTTCTGCTTGTTCACAAAAAGGGTTTTCTTTAGGTGCCAGGATTTCGTCTTCCATTGAAATTTCTTTGCATTTCTTTCTTTTTTTCGATTGCTGAGAAGTTTATCAGTTCTGGTTGGATGGGGGCTTGCTGGAGCAACCAAATCAAGGTCTTGAGTCCTCCTCATCGTGGTACCTTTCTCTACTGATTATGATTGTATATTGATCGCCTATGATTTTGTTTTGTGCCGAATAATCATAACTAGAACTAGGATTGTTCTGTCTGACCAATTTTAGGGTTCATACCTAGACCCACTTACGTTGATTGATTAAACAACCGAAGCTTTGATCCAAGATTATTGGGAATTTGTTCAAATGGGCCGAAAAACTGTCAGAATTGTATTACACAGCTGTTGATGTCCTTGCTAATTATGGCTCGATTTCTTTTCTTTTTAGTTTGTGGTCCTATGACCCAGATTTTGTTGGTTTCGAATTGTTGGTTTTAGCTCATCCAATGGCTTCATTGTTGGCTGTGATTCAAAATTTCTTGTTTTCCAAGTTTTTGAATCACAGAATTATCAGTGAAGTTTTAATTTATAAAGATTAATTTGTGTTATTAAAGTATTTCTCTTATCGTTTGATGTAGGAAACAATCCGAATATCTCAAGTGTGGATCAGGATCATTCAAATATTCCCAGTAGCACACCCTCGATCGCTTCAATTCCTGTCAATCCTCAGAGCGAAGATGATATTTTATTATCGTCAAATTTGAAGAATTTCTGCTTTGCAGAGCTGAAGACTGCTACAAGAAACTTTCGTCCGGATAGTGTTGTTGGAGAGGGGGGCTTTGGATCTGTCTTTAAAGGTTACATCGATGAGAATTCACTTACTGCTGCAAAGCCGGGAACCGGCACTGTAATTGCTGTGAAGAAGCTCAATAAAGAAGGGAGTCAAGGTCACAAAGAATGGCTGGTGAATTTTAATATATCTTCTCTAGTCCGTTTAACTAATTTATCGACCCGACTATGAATTCAAACCAAAGGATTATACTAATTTTTATCATATGATTGATCGGTAGGCAGAAATTAACTATCTCGGTCAACTGCGACATCCGAATCTCGTGAAGCTAATGGGTTACTGCTTTGAGGATGATCAAAGGCTTCTGGTTTACGAGTTTATGTCGAAGAGAAGCATGGAAAATCATTTATTCAGGAGTAAGTTCTTTTGTTTTCGATCGTTATTTTTTTAATTTCTCAAAAATAAATAAATTTAGCGATAGAAAATAACATGATTCGAAATAGGAGGATTGTATTTCAAGGCACTTTCGTGGAACACTAGAATGAACATCGCCCTTTGTGCAGCTCGGGGGCTTGCTTTCCTCCACAACACCAAAATGAATATCATTTATCGTGATTTCAAGACCTCTAATATCCTCCTTGATTCGGTATGCGACTTCCCGATCATGATCCATTTTGTTTTACACAGATTAATTTGAGCTTAAATCTTTAGATTTTCCTCTAAATTACAGAACTACAATGCAAAGCTTTCTGATTTTGGGTTGGCAAGGGATGGGCCTTCTGGGGATAGAAGCTATGTTTCAACTCAAGTCATGGGAACTTATGGATATACCGCTCCTGAGTATTTGGCCACAGGTATGAACGGTTGACAATTATGTGTTCAATAAGTATAAGTAATAGAACAATTTTATAATATATGAATAAATTTATGTTGATTAAAATTATATTTACATTTTAGATTATGTTTAATGTGGAAAATTTTTCATTTTTTATGCAATTCTCTAATAAATCCAGAGTGGTTACTAATTATATTATAATCTCTGTGTAGGTCATCTCACGACGAAGAGCGATGTTTACAGCTTTGGAGTTGTTCTCCTAGAGATATTATCAGGTCGACGAGCAATAGACAAGAATCGGCCGTCGGGAGAACACAACCTAGTACAATGGGCAAAACCATATCTAAGCCGAAAGCGAAGAATAAATTACATAATGGATTTGCGACTTGAAGGGGAGTACCCATTGGGGCAGGCGCAAAAGGCAGCGAACCTTGCTCTTCAATGCCTCGCAATGAAGCCCAAAAACAGGCCGACCATGGACGAGGCAGTGACTGCATTAGAGCAGCTTCCCGACTAGAAAGAGGGTGTGATTCAAAGTTGTAACAGCAATAATTGTAGTGGTTGAAAAATAGGTGAGAGAGTGAGTTTGGAAGATCGTTGAGGTCCCCTGCTGCGGGGATGGAGATGAAGGCACGTTGAAATGGAGTGTGATATATATGTGGTGCGGTGGAAACTCTTCTTGGAATTGTTCTGCAATTTACTCTCTGTCTTCACATTTACTATATCGAGACATATTTTTGGATTTGCAGTAAAAAAATAAAACGGAGAGTTTCTACGAGAAATTGATCAATGATTTTTGGTAAGATTGTTTCATTTAATCCTTTTAAGAATTATCTAGTAGTGTTAAGTTTAACTTTTAATTTTTGGTAATACCAAATTCACTTTATAATTTTACCTTTAGTGCTTATTAATTAATACAATAATTAAGAAAAATTATAAATAATTAAAATAATATTTTAATTACACTAATTAATGATGATAACTTGTAAAATTAGAAAGTAAATTTTACATTCTAATTTTACATTTTGATGTAACTCTAGTTAATTAAAACAAAGGTAATTAACAAAAAAAAATGAACTATGGGTTAGTGATAAATTATAGTTTAAACTAATTTCGCTAATAACTAAAATTTTAAACTATAAGAAATAAACGACGTATACCTTGCAGTTACGTTTTTCATTAAAAACATCTTCCGGACATCCCTCGACATTGGAGGATGTCCAAGGCTGATCCTTGGACGTCCCTCGACATTGGAGGACATCCAAGGATCGTGCTTAGACATGAACTGGTCGGTGGTTGATGGATACACTTCAAGCGCCCGCATGAAGTATATTCGTGGAAAGGTTGGTGACCGTAAATCTGTGTGTCTGCGGAAGTGTTGATGTTCGTAGCACATAAGGTGTATTTGTGAAAAAATTGGTGATTGTAGATGTAGATTTGTTTATGTTTGGGGAAGTATTTGTGTGCATGGATACTTGACTTAAAAAGGATACATGGTTGCACATGAGTGATGTTTGCAGAGTGATCGGATATCTACAGTGGAGCATTGGTGTTCACAAAATGAGGTTTGTTTGCGAAAAACCATGACATGGCAGAAACAATGTGAATGGATATCCGTAGCGGAAGCGTTATTGTCCACAACATCATTGATGTCTGCAAATGTGAGGTGGAATCCGTAATATAAGGTATGTGGTGGATTGTGATTGGCAGACGATGTAAGCAGATATCTGTGGTAGAAGCGTTGGTGTCCACGAAAGCATTAGTGTTCGCAAATGTGAGGAGGAATCTGCAAAATGAGGATTGTGATTGGCGGACAATATAAGTAGATATCTATGGCAGAAACATTAGTGTCTTCGAATATGAGGTGAAATCCATGAAATGAGGTATGTGGCTGATTGTGATTGGCAGACAATGTAAGCGGATATCCGCAAGGGACAAGAACGTGTCCGTAAATAAGAGGAATCACATGCACAACACATACAATTTAATGAGGAAACAGAAACAGATGGGGAATGGGACGTTCATGGAGAGAATGATGGATGCATGTGCGGCTCACGTTAATTAGGGAGGAAGCGGATATCTCGTGAATGGTGAAGTGGATATCTGTAGTGAAAAGAAACGTGTTCCCGGATAGGAGGAGTCACATGCAAGGCACACACGATTTAATGAGGAAGCATAAACAAATGGAGAATGAGGCGTTTGCGGAGAGAAGGATTGACATGTGGGTGGCTCATGTTTATTAAGGACAAAGCAGATATCTGTGGTGAAAAGGAATGCATCTGATACAAGCGATTTAATGAAGAAACATTAACAAATGAAAAATGGAGTGTCCGTGGAGAGAATGATAGACACGTGGATGGTTCACGTTAATTAAGGAAGTAGCGAATATCTGTGAACAGTGAAACAGATATTCACAGCGGAAATGAACGTGTCCACGAATAGGAAGACGTCTACTCCTGTGTAAATGGATATATGTGGACGTCTGTAATAAGTACGGACGTCCAGCTTTATGTAAAAGGGTATAATCAGACATCCACAGATAGTGCAGATGTCTTTAAACGAAAAACGTGATTGCGAGATTTTCGTCGTTGATTTCTCATAATTTAATGCTTTAGTTATTGATAAATTTAGCTTAAGATTGTTTAATTAAGGGAAAATGACAAATCAACCATCGTACTTTGTGATCAATGACAAGTCAATCACTAAACTATTTTCTCTATCAAATTAACCATTGAACTATGGGAAAAGGTCCCTACAACATTGCTGTCACGTTTGCCGTTAAATGTATTGACTTCGGTCCGTGGCAAATCGTCTACTGTTATGCCTCAAATTGTTATTTTTAAAAATCCGTGGCAGAATGACTACGATCCGCGGCTGATTGACTATCATCTGCCGCAAATNNNNAAATCTAATAAGTTGTTTATCCCTAAAACTAGCATGTGCATACAATATTGCATAATATGATTTCTTCTCCTTAATTTATGCAATGTATCTAACATTTAATTACATGCAAATAGCTATCCAACTTATACATTTTTCTCCCTCATTTTGTTATAATCAAAAAGAAATATTAGGGATAGAGACAAAACAAAATCAATAAGAATTTCTTCTCATTTTATACATAGTTAAACCAAATAAACCATTGGAGAGAAAAATTAAGCAAATACATAATCTCCTTTCTTCTCCCCCTATAAAATTATCAATAAGTATATAGGGAGGGAATATAAACATTCAAATCCAATCTTCAAAAAAGATATACCAATTTAGACAACCAAGAATGATAAATCAATTGTCAATTTTTTTTTGAGTGATACCAATTGAAGAAATAAGAAATTAACTAATGATAACCACTTGAATATTCACAATTAAAACCAAAACAAATTTTTCACAAATTGATACAAAATGTAAATAAAAAATTAAAATCAAATCAATTTTTCAAAAAATGATATACCAATTTAGAATGCACAATCAAAATCGAAATCAAATTTCTAAGAATGATACCACTTGTAAAAATAAGAAATAAGCTAGTGATACCAATTGTGAATTTATTTTAAAAGAATAAAACACTGTCACAAATTGATACCAATTGTAAAATCAAAATAAATTTCGAAAGAGAGATTCCAAATGTAAATTCAAAATAAAACCAATCAAAGGCTAAGAGAGATACCGAGTTAAAAGTCAAAGTCTCAAGTCAAAAAGATCTCTTCCCCTAAGTTAATCACAATTTAAAACATTTGCTCTCCCCCTTAGAGCAATTAAAAAATAACTCATAAATTTCTCCTCTTTTAAACTTGTCAACTTGCGTAATTTGAAGGAAATCAAATAATTTAGAACTATCCAAATTTAAAACCAAATAAGATACCAAATTACAAAAATCCATGGATGAGTTCAAGAAAAAAAATTTCTCCCCCTATCTCTATGCACAACGAACTAGTTGGGTATTTAAAATGATACCAAATTAAAATATTTTCATAAATGATACCAATTGAGGAAAATAGACTCCATGATACCAATTGTCGTATTTAAATCCAATTTTAAAGATACTAATTGAAATGATCTGTCTTTAAAAATATATCCAAATTAAAATCATTTCTCTTCCCATAAATCAATGTACATAATCCACACATTGGGGATGAAAATTGAAGATAGATACCAATTGTAGAAGTTTAAAACAAAAGACAATTATTGATACCAAATTAAAATATTGAAATAAATCCAATCAATATCAATGATAAAATTAAAAACAATTCAATCCAATAAAAAACAAAAACAAGTCCAATTAACAAAATCGTGTACCTCCATGAAAGCATTTTCATTTTTACCACATTAGAGACATATTCTTGAAGCTTCTCCTATTTTATTTTGGATACTGATAGGCTCTAAGAAACAAATGGAGAGCCTTAAAGAAATCTGTCCCGGAAGACTAACAATACTCGAACCAGCAGCAATAAAATGAATGAAACTCCAAATATATATGTGAACTAGAGCTGTATTTTGGAGAACATAAACTCAATATATTCAAGAGAATTGTATCAAAAATCCAACCCAAAAAGCACTCTGGATTAGAAGAACTATCAATTTCAATAACAACCCAAAATCTGTTTCCAGCAGGACAGATTTACCACAGATTAAAAACAGAATAACTAGAGTTGCATACATCGAATGAAGCTCATTTTTGGAGGGTAGGTCCCTGACTCAATCTTGAATATATCTCCAGAAGATGTCAATCAGAAAAGAACGACGTAAGTACCTCAAACAGAAGCCCTAATCAGCGCTAAAATCATTCCAGCAATAAAACAGATTCAATGCTACAATACTAATCCAACAAGATTTTCCTCCAAGTCAATAATCCACAAAGATTTCCACAACAAAGAATAAATACTCATTCACCAGAATGTTAGGGCATCCAAGTACTGAAGAA
This sequence comes from Begonia loranthoides, assembly GCA_022433065.1. Classification (NCBI taxonomy): domain Eukaryota; kingdom Viridiplantae; phylum Streptophyta; class Magnoliopsida; order Cucurbitales; family Begoniaceae; genus Begonia; species Begonia loranthoides. The sequence goes on along the minus strand of CM039468.1, from coordinate 39,690,166 downwards.
ATAACAAAGAAAACCTTCAAGAATCGTGAGTAGCTTCAATGGAGTCCGCGGACCTCCTAGTGAGAGGGGCGACTTTGTGGTTGGCCGAAAACCAACACTCTCCAAGGTTGGAAAGTTCTCTTGTCTCCACACCAAAATCTTACCTCGAAAGATGAGGATTGGAAGAGGCAATATCCCAAGGATGCAAAGTTGAGAAGCTTCAAGAGGGGCCTTGCTTGGGGGATGGATGAAATCGGCGCTAAGGGGAGGGGGAGGCCGCGGCTAGGTGTTTCAAAACTGATCGCATTTGCAGCAAAGAGGGCTTTTTAAAACCCTAAGAGTTCGTACACTAAAAGAAAAAAACAAGACTAAAACAACCCTAATTAGAAAATGACCTAAACAGCCCTTTAACAATAACAAAATAATAAATCCGATTTTGAAAATCAGTCTCTGAAAAAGGGATATTAGATATAGTAAACCACACCCAAATAAAACGCCCAATATGTCCTTGGAAAGCTCTATATGTTGGCTCCATTTGATATGAAGGATTAAAGTTGAAACGACACCGTCTAGGTTGTCAAAATAGCCTTTGATCATCTGCTGCTCAGATTCTAGGCAGATTTGGACAGCTCCTAATTTTCTTCTATGATTGCATGATATCCACTAGTCCAAATATACCAAATCCTCTCTGTGACATTGAATAAAGCTTTCCTCCAAATTGGATAGAAAATTAAACACCTACAAAACAAATAAAAAGTTAGAAATAAAGGTGCCCCGGGCACAGCTCAGGCGATAGGAACTTGGGGCACATCAGATACTCCACTATCCAAGCCTCTTAAACTTATTGGAAGAACTTACAACCTACAACAAAAAATCATTTTGTATTCTTTGGTACCCAAATCTTTTTGGGTCCTATTGTTATAGGTTTGGTTCTTTTAGGAACTCATACAAATTTAGAACCTATAATAGATTTAGAATTAACATTCAATTTTAATGGACCAATAAACGATTTATGCCCTATGCAGTTACATGTATTACAAATAGATGGGCATACAAAGAAATATTATAATTCTTCTTTTTAGCAATGGGTTAATAACCAATACCACCTTTATCAAATGTAATCATTTACTTACCTAAGAGCATATTAAAATTTTTACTACCGTTAGTGAATTTAAGTACAATAAAGTTCAAATCACCATTCTTAGCTTTCAATTTACAAACATCAATCTCAAGAGATTTAATTGTAGCATTAGCATCTAAAATAGATTTGGAATTAGCATTTAATGATCTAATTACATCTTCACGTGATTTGATAGAAATATTGTTCAACAATTTCAAATCACTACTATCATGCTCAAGAGATTTAATGGTAGCATTCAAATATTTGTTCATGCTCTTCACTTCAACAATTTGATTCTCAAAAGATTTATTCAAATTAGTATGTTTTCTGATCAAATTGTTATGTTCTTTTTTCAATAACCTATATCTATATTTAATCTCATTAAAACTTTCTAGCAATTCGTGTAGTAAATCACTATCATCATCATTATTATCTGAATCGCTAGAAGATTCGTTTACCTCAATTTTATTGGTCATGAAACATATGTTGGCCACTTCCTTTTCTTCGGAGGATGTGCTTTCCTTTTTTTGACTTGTACCTACATGTATAAGCTCAAGAATTCTCCAAATATCAGCACTAACACATGTTTGTACTCTATCAAATTTATCTCTACTTAAAGCACCATATAAAACATTCATGGCTTTAACATTTAAATTCCAATTACGTTCATCTTAATCATTGAATTCACAAGATGGTCTAGGAAGATTTATTCTATTTTCAATGATTTTCCATAAAGCATAATCTATAGATTGCAGAAAAACTTTCATTTTACACTTCCAATATATATAATCACTACCCTCCAAATAGGGAGGTGTAGAGATGAATTGTCCTTCAATGTACATATTGAGATCCATAATCAATTATATAAACAATATATATCAAATAATTTTTTAAAAAAATTATCCCAAAACTCTAATCAAATTTACCTAAATAAATTTCTAGAAGAGAATTTATACAATATGCACAAACACCGCAATATCACACAAAAATTTTAATAACCTGCTCTGATACCAATTGAAAGATCGATATACCACTAAGAAAGAGGGAGGGAGAGGGAGAGGGAGAGGGAGAGGGAGGGGGAGGGGGGTTAATTAGGTGTTCTAATATTTTTATGCAATAATTAATTTTACAAATCTTATGTGATTTAATGCATATAACTAAATAATCAATCACAAAATATATGCAATAAAGTAAAGAGAGGGTTAGAGAGTTTGACACCGGTTTGTTTACGCGGTTTGGCAAATCCCGGCTACGTTCGCGCTCCAAAAGTTTACTTAAAGATCACTCACTAGATTGGCTTACGGGTGCCAACCAAACCGTTTACAACTTGACTCTTTCTTAGGGTGTCACCCTTTAACTTGACTCTTCTGGGGGGTCAGCCTTTGATTGAACTTACGGGCGTTTAGTCGAGCCATTGACTGTTTTGGAGCGTTACCCTAAATTGACGAATTCATAGGGAGTCACATTTTACAATTTAGTACAAATGTGTTTGGGAAATTTAAAGCGCAAAAACTAATTAAAACTCTCCCAAATTGAAATCTCAAGTTTGGGGGTTAGGGAGAGTAGGATTTTACAAGCTCAATAAAGTATTTGAAATCAAGTATAAATTTTGGCAGGGCTTCGCCTCAATTCTGGGTTGTGTATAATGAGCTATGGAAGTCTATATATTTATAGAACTGTCAATTTTTGGTCGACCTAAGCTTTTCGGTCGACTGCTTCTCACCGTTGGAGAATATAGCCGTTGGAAATATGACCGTTAGAAGTTACTAGTTAAATCCATCGGCAGCGGTCGATCGGTGTTCGTACAGCGGCTCCCAAGCAAAATCCGTTTCTCAACTTCTGTGACGTTTTTCGATCAACCAAATATCCAACCACGATCGCAAAACCCCAAAAATGACAGATTCATTCTGTGAACATTTTCGGTCAACCTGCTTGACTGCAACCTCGACTGCAGTGCATCCGAAAACTGCCGGATTAAACTGTTTACCATTTCGAACACCAAACTCGACCGAACCTTCGACTACGGCACGTCTGAAAACACTGGGAACAATTTGTAAAGCATTTTGGACGCGTCACTCGACCACATGCTCGACCGCAGTGCGACCAAAAACGTTGGGAGCCATTTTTGGTCTACTAGAATTGCACCATACGCAACCACAACTCTCCAAAAAGTCGTCAATACATTTTCTAAGGCCCAAAATGAAATAAATTAATTGCATGGACTTAGATAGACACATTAGCACAATTTAATACCCGTTTTGAGGGTATTTTCAATAAATATTAATATATATAATGAATAATCAACTAAGCACAAAATCAATAACACAATAAACAACTTATTAATTCACTCAAAATATTCATCATCAAAATAATCTTAAGCTTAACACATTTAAGCTAACACTTCGCACGTGCAAGAATTGTGCCTCATACTTCTATACCAGCCACACGTCATGTTCAGATGTCTCATGGGCAGCACTGTCCGGCTTGGCGCCTCGTCCACAACCCATATTCTTCATTTTCGCGGCCTTCCAAGACGTCTCTTAAAAGGGGGTGGCGTAATTGGATCAAGATGCATCACTAGAGGCCACATTATTTGTCCACTGACGAGGCGGAGAAAGTGAAAGTACATCACGATGTATGTTTTCTAGTGGTAGCACTCATACATAAAATCCTCGAGAGATCTCCTCATGAATTGCATACACGGGACTGCATGGACACACAGGATGCCAGTCAACCCTCACAGGTAACAGTTACAAGTAAGGCTGTCGAAATCGACATGGTACTATTCATTACCATTACTGACCTCAAACTGGGCAACGCCTGAAAACAAGGGACTCCAATTACGAACTGCAAATTGTAGTCTGACAAACTGATTCTTTACCTGTGGACACAAAAGGTCCATCTAGTGCGCCATATTTTCATTTTTTTTAACGATCATTCTCATGATGCCCTTTTGTATGGTCTAGAACATACTGAGAATCAGTTTGTCCCAAGCTAGTAGGAAGCAGGTGTTGAAGGACTCACTTAGGTTGTTGAGACGTAGGTCACACTTTGGGATGAAGCAAAAGACATGTTTGGCCTAGCATCTTGCATCTATTCCTTGTAGATAGTTGTGGGCTGGTGGGTCAAGCAAAAATAGTTTCGCCATCTATCTCTCAAAGTGCCTCTCTGTTGTTGCTCTAGAAGCAGCCCACAGTGCATCCTTGAACAATCGCCTTTTAAATCATTTTTTATAATTTACATACAAGTGTCGGATGCAAAAAAGATGATCCGCTTGCCCAGCGATCTTTCTAATGGTTGGCACCAGCCCCTATAAAAAATAACAGTATGAGTCAAACATTGGTACACAACGCATATCATAAACATAGATGGCAAAAGCAATCAATCGCACCTTTTTTCGATCAGAAATGATTGTCCACCCATTGCCGGATGGGGTGTTTAGATCATCAAACAACAATTCCAGAAATCAGCTCCAAGAATCCCTATTTTCTGTTTCAACTACTGCTACAGCAATCAGATACATTTCATCGTTCCCGTCGATGGTGACAGTAGTGAGCAACTTGTAATACCCCAAAAATACTTTTCCCTTTTTGATGATGTAATAATTTTGGATGATCTTAATATATGAATATTGCACCAAATTATGCAACGGAAAGCGTAAGTTGTGCACAGAAAGTAGAGGGTTAATGTTGGAAAATGACCTATGGCAAAAACTTAAGAAAAATGCATAAGTGTAGGATTGCGGACGCCGATGGACGATGCGAACGACGGTGGATGAGGAAGAATGGCGTCTGAATGAATCTGTCCTAAACTCTGGGACAATTCAGACGATGCGGACGACGGCGGACAAGGAAGAATGGCGTCCGAATGAATCTGTTCTAAACTCTGGGACAATTCGGACGATGCGGATGATACATGCAGACGTCATGTCACATTCACAAGGCACCTATGGATGGTACAAACAAAGGCTGATGACGCATTTTCTCATCCCAAATCGACCTTCGGACGATGCGGACGAGTACTGCGGACGACTCGACTCATCCACAACATCGGGGAATTTCGAGAAACCCATTTTAAAATCATCTCTCTCTTCCGATTTCTTGTTGAAATCAACAAAGAATCCCCTCGAATCTACTCCCCGCGATGTCCAGGTCGTTTCTGAGATTGTGGAAGCTTTTCCACCTAGAGCCCTCCAATTGGACCATTTCCTTTTTGATTGGAGCAACTTGCAGCCCTTATCCCTGCAGCCTATCTCTTCCCTGCCAGCTTCTCCCTCTCCATCTCGTCTATATGAGGTAAGGGTTCCCTATATACTCTGGTCTGAGAATTTGAGGTGTGAGGAGTCACCTTGCTAAGAAGTGAAGTTGTGAACTGCTGTGAATTACTTAGGATTGGATTTTGCACGGTGAAGATTCCAAGGTAAGGTTTGAATTTGGAATTCATGATTTAGGCTTAATTGGGATCTTCTACTATTAAGGGTACATTGTTTGGAGTGTGAGATTTACATTCTAATGTCATTCTTGTTTAGGAACCGTTGGGAGTTTGGGAAACTTTGGAAAGACATTATTGTTGTATTGTTGATTTCACCACTGTTTCATCGTGTTAAACTGCAGGAGAGCTTAAGGTAAGAATTGGAATATTGTCTTGGCCAAAGGAAGGCCCTACATTACGGGTTTGAATGATTTGCTGTGAACTATTTTGTGTGTGAATTGAATCTGTTGTTTCTAGTTCTTCTGTCAACACTTGGATACTGAAATTATTTGTTTCTATTTGTTCTGTCAACACTTGGATTTTGTGTTAACATGTGTAGTAGAAACAAATGATATTTAGTGCAATATAACAACCTTGATTAGGCTGCTAGTTGTTAGAGATTTACACGAATATGTTTGCAATTGAGTAAATAACATGAATTACTATCAACCATGAGTAGAGGACAAATCTTAGTACATGGAAGCATGGATTATGGGACTGTGATATGGTTGATTTGCTATTTGGATCTGACCTAGAAGCCTTGGAATTCTGTCGCCCATGGATTGTAAACTGAAGATTGTAGATTTGAACATTTTAAACTATTCGTATGCTTACAATCAGTGTCCTTAGACTCCGAGTAGGTTCGCAATTATATATTAAATGTGGAGATCAAATGGGACAATTGAAGTAGAGATATGTTGAACTTTAAACTTAAGTTGATTTGATCGTGTTCACCTTGTTCGTAAATAATGTTCGAAAACTTGTAATGCCTTACCACCACTAAAGTCAGTTAATAAAATGGTATGGCATCAATTGTGCTATCTTTGAATCAAAATTTCATATGTCAACTTAAATTGTGATGCTTACAGTTCTATGAGTTATATTGCAATAATTGTATGGCCATTGTGCTTTGTTCCCTTGTTTTAATTTATGGCATTCATGCATCATCCTAGGATTTATGAATCTGTTACATATTGTATGTCTACCAAATATATGTAAATAGTCGTGTGGGGATTCGGGTGATCGGTGACACTTCCATACGATAGTATTCCTCCCATGTAGGGAGCGGTAGGTTTAGAGTTGGCTACGTGGAAGATGGGTTCACCTTTACCCCATTCTAAAACCCCCAACGTCTTTAACAAAAGTGAGGATACCAGCATGTGGAACACCCCCGATGAATATATCTCCCCATCGGAGTGAAATGGTTCAGCCACATGACCCTGGGAGTATTCCACCCTGACTTCCAGAAGAGATACGGCTCTCTTCTGTAATGCATTGTGTGGTCACACATCATTTGCATTGCATTAATTCTGATTCTTGTTGGGCGTTAGGCTCATTGTTTTCCCCGTAATGTAGGTATATGTGCGAGAACAGATTGTAGTTGTTGATGGAGTATTTGCACGATGGATCTTGTGGTTGGCTGGGCTAAGAGTTTTAAAAAGGGAAATTTATTATAAAAAGGGGTTTGTAATTTATTCTTTAATGCTTAGTTTTAATTTCCGCTGCATTTTATAAAAAAGGATTTCGTTACTTCTTTTGAAATTAATAAATGTTTTAAGTAAAGAGTTTTATCGGGTTTTAAAAAGAAAAGTCGTACTCTGATTTTATAAAAGAAAAAGTTTTAAATTTCACGTGATTTTAAATTAAATAAAAACCGGGTCGTTACATAACTGGCCTAGAGTCACTCCTTTCAAGTGGCAACCATCTAAACAAATAACCGATCTAGCATAGTTCAACAGGCTCATCTTACATGCAGCCAAACACATGTACATCCTTTTAAATGCACTCATCTCTAAGTGAACACGCAATGAGCTTTTAGAAGCATGTTAGTTGTTTGTTGATAATAAATGCAATGGTTTGAGTCAATTTCTCTTTCAAAAAATTGAAAATTTTACAAGAGTTTCCCTTGTTTTAAGTCTATCTCCCCTGTGACAGTATCAAAACTAGATATTATCCAAACCAATATTTTTCAAACAGATATTATCCAAGTAAACAAAAAAAAACATAAACATCAACATATATAGAGACAATGAATTTTTTTAGTGACGGAGGCTGCGATCCACCTGACACAGGAGGACCATGTTCACCTCTGAGGGCAATGGTGCTGCAAATTTGCGCCACATTATTACGTCGCACACAAATAAGTAAATAATAGAGTTTGCGTAAAAAGTAAATAACTTACAAACTGTTTGTGTCTTCTGTTGCTGAAGAGGACGATGAAGAGGCCGCTGGAAAGGCTACTGAAGGGGCTACTGGAGATGATGGTGGAGGTGCTGCTCGTTGGCCTATTCTCTGCAATGCTACATGTAATACCCTGATTTCTTATACCATAATTAAGTAAAGATAATTGGAAAATTAATTGAGTGTAATTAGATAATTGATGATTTATTTGATGGATTTAATTAAATAAATGAGGAAAATAAAAGGAGAAAGATTTAATTGAAATAAAATGTTAATAGAAGAAATAAATAGGATTTAAAGTAAAAAGAAATTGAAAAAAAAGGGAGAATTGAACTAGTTCTCCCTGAATCGGTCTGGTTGAAGACAAAAGAGGGAGGAAAAGAAATGCCCGCAGCTATTTCTTGGAAGTGAAGCCGAGGGAGAGCTCAGGGGCGATAGGGGAGACGATAGTGGGAGAGAAGGGGACGCGTACTCGAACTGAACTCGACTACGAGTGAGGCGTTTTCCGGCTGGTAGTAGTCATCGAGAGATTTTCCTCACGAACTGAGGACTCGAGCGTAAGGGACGACGAAGGCTAGGGCTTGGGTGTGAGCTTCCACGGGCTGTCTTCTTCACGGTTTCATCGGGGTGTTCGGGTCAAAGATTTGCTATCGATTCTGGCAGCCTTCTTTGCAAGGTAAGGTTGCTATGAATTTTAGATTCTCGACCTCCATTGACGAGCTGTATGAATTGGTTGGATGTTGATATGATTTCTTCCTTGTCTGTCTTCGGTTGATGGGAATTTTCGTAGAATCGTGGATTGTCCTGCGATTTGGTATTGAGAAATGAATAACAGTGGAGAAGAGGATGAATGAACGAAGGGTCTGTCCTCAGGTGGTCCTGCTCCTTGGGTGTTCTTCTGTTCTTCAGGTAACGCTTTGATCCTCTTTGTGGTTTTATGGATTTTATGGAAATGAATGTTAGTATGGATGAGATATGCCATGTAGTTGGATTTTGGTTTAGTGTGCTGGGAATGGTTCTCTGTTGATGATTATTGTTAAAGATAGGTAGACTTAACTACTGCCATATGAAATGCCCTGTTGGTTAGAAATGCACCCTGATGTTGAATTAAGCCCTTGTATAATCTGTTAATGTGTAGGCTTTTAACATGTTATCTGTTGATGGTTTGGACTTTTTAATTGTTCCAGTGAAAGAATATTAATGGGCTAGGCATTGTTATTGGACGAAATATCTAGTTATTGTGCTATGCAGAAACTATTTTGTGATCTGTTTTGGTATTGCGCTGTAATTGGAATGATTTAGCTACTGTCTTATAGTTCGATAGTGAAGCATGAACATACTCTGCGTTTTGGTTTTATTTGTGGAACTGTGATATTGTGAGAAGCCCATTGTGGCGTTGTTCATAATGGATGATTTTGTTGTTGCCTTTCTATTTGGATAAAAGGATAAAGAAATGTGTTCTGTTGGTTTTATCGTTGTTGTTTGTTTGGAGCTGGTATGTATGTGTCATTTACTGGGGGAGCTAAGTGGATTACATTATGGTTAGGTTGAGTTATACGTAAATGAAAGATGTTGAAAGAAAAATTGATAGTTGCCGATAATGGGGAAATATGGACTAAAAGTATATTGTATGTGCATATTGGTATAGGACAGAGAATTTGGTTAGTTGATTAGTTGTTAAAAATAAGTGTTTTTAATTGTGAAGGTACGAAAAGGGAAGCAAGGATAACGGTTAAGTTCTGATACGTGTTAAAGCTTTGAGGTAAGAATTGGGATTGAGTCGTGGCCAGTGGAGGCTCTACACCACAAGTAGAGTATTCCTTTATTTTTTGTTAACGTTTCTATATTATGAGTGATTCTATATTATGCTGCCTTGTTTATTATATCTATGCTCACTTCATCGATTTGTTGCCAAGCATGTTTAGCATCCTCAATATAGTTGTTGTCTCCTTTAATTACTAAGGATGTTTAAGATGTTAGTATATTGTTATTGTTTCCTTTAAATTGCCGAGCATGTCTAAGATTTCGCATATGATCATTGTCGTACATAAAATGCTGCTTTATATCTCACGTTATATTAACTCGCTGTTAATAAATAAATTAATTAACTTGTATTTAGTTAGCTCCAAAGATCCCGTTTTAGAGCATATCGCCATGTATAGCATGTTAGTAGATTTTCCATGTCTCATGCTTTATTGCTAATTTTCTATTTAAATTATGTCATGCTAATGTCAATCTTACTATATTATAGGTTGTTAGATTTCTCTTGATTATTGGTTTGGACTTGCCTTGATTAGATCGCTTCATTTCCTGTTGAATGTCATTGATATATTGTTGTGATTATTGCGTTGCATTGACATGCATTATGATAATAGAAACAATTAAGAATGCCACGTTAGGTTGGTATGCATATGCATTATGAGAGGAAAAATGGATAAAGTAAATGAATGTAAGGGAATTGGAGGTTGGGGAGGTGGCTCGAATCAAATCAGGTAGACTCGAGATTATACCCTTCCCTTGTCGGGTCGTGTGAGCCTATCTACCCTGAGGGTTAGATGCTGACTAGCGGTCACTCTCCCTGCGACGGAACCTCCAATGTGCTAGCTTGATGTACGAGTTAATGTATATATGACCGTGAGTAAAGAACTATTTTGGTGGATTCCATTATGATATAATCAGTTACAGGCATACATTGTTTTGCATCTCAGTTCTTGCTGAGCATTATCTCATGTTTGCTTCGTGGTGTAAGTGATTGTAATGATGCTAGTACTCTTTAGAGGAGCAATTGATGAAAGATTTGCGCGCGCGAATCTATTGGCTAGTTAGGCTAAAGAATGTACAAGAGAAAAAGGATTTTTTAAACATATGTTTATTGTCTTTAAATGATTTATTTATGTTTCTGCCACGTTTTGAGAAAAAAAAGGTCTTCATAATTATAGTTTTTCGCTGTTTATAACAATTGAAGTAACGAGTTTAAGAAAAATAATTTTTAACGGTCTGGTTTTTAGAAAAGAACTATGATTACAATTTAAAAGGTTTTCTGCTGTTTTATAAAAGAAAAGAAAAGTTTAAATTTCATGTGGTTTTCAAAGGAAGAAAAATCCGGGTCATTACACTACCAATATCTCATGATGGCGTTCCTTTGCTCACTCCTCCATTTTTTGCATTTGGAGCAGCCTCATTTTATGGAGCTCCTCTATTTGGACAAGTCGATCCTCCATCATGCACATCCAGCCGGACATCTCCTCAGGCATCGAAGTGAGGAGGGGGGAGTCATTGGATGGAGCGCATCATCGTCCATGTGTTGTAGAGGCAATGTTGTAAGCTATTCCTCCTAGGGGGCTAGAGGCTGAGCCACTGAGGGAATGGAGGCCGTACAACTAAGAGGGGGGGCTGGCGGCTGGGAGACTCTAGCTCGCTTCTTTGGGACAGGCTTGGATGGAGTCTTACATACCCATACCCCTTCAACTTTGCTTAGCTTCATTCTGTTCACTTTCAATTTGTTATGGACGTCAGTGGCCTTCTCTTCAGTTCTCGACTCGTCCTCCGAGATCGGTACCTCGTAATGCTAAAAAATTCTCTGAATGAGCCAGTTAAAAGGGAGACTCTTCACCGGGTTGTTGAACACCTCGTACATGTGACTCAAAATGACAAAACAGATGTCCACTTTTTTCCTGTTAAACACCTTCTCGAGAAAATAGAGATCCATACAACTAACATGGTATCAATGTCCATCCCGAGGGAAAATGTATGTGTCATGATGATGTGGATCACTTGGGCTATAACATTCAAGTCATTGGACTTTGGCTTTTGTACACTGCTATCTCTGGATCACAGTTTATCAATCTAAGTACTGCTAGCCCTTCTTCTCTTCTGATGAAAGGTGGCTTTCGAGACACGTTGTAGTAGTACTCGCTTAGTTTCTCCGCCGAACATCCAAGCAACATGTTAATATAGTTGGGAGGTAGCCTCAACTCCCGTCCAAACATGTAAGTCTAGACCTCTAATGGTTGGGTGGACAGTTCCAAATTTGCATAAAATAGTTTGATAATCCGCTTATAGTAACTTCCACCCAATCGGCACAAACCAGCTAAGTCAGCCCCTCAAACAATTCTTCAATTTCCAACTAAGCCAATGAATCAAAGTTTGCTCTTCTAGAAACAATAATTGAACGGCTTTTAACATCAGCTTCATATCCTTCCTTTGCATCACCTGTCCTAAAGAGTGGGAAATGGAAACCCGCTGTAACGGGTTTGAAACGGACCAGTGAACTTGCTACCGGTCGTTTTTGAGGCTAGGGTTGAGGTTGAGGTTGTGTTTCAACTTTGGCTTCTGTAATCGGGGAACTGCGGGCCCTCCAACGTCAACCACAACTGCTCCAACTTGAACAGTGGGTGCTCCACCTTGCACCGCGGCAGTACATTGCTGTATAACTAATTGACAAGTTCTGTTGTAATCCAACTTCGTTCACGATCAAAGTCTGTCGTTTCTGGCCATAGCCACTGCTAAGCTAGACAGACCACCCTTTCTCTTGAGCGGCATTTTTTTTGTGCGGGAATCTATTGGTATTGATTAAATAGTGTGGAATGAAGGTCTGAGAGTACGAATATTTGTCGAGGATATCGTGGTTCGTGATGAACTCGCCACTGCGAACAATCAATTCTTATATAATAGGGCACAGGAAAGCATAACAATGCACGATGATCCGCGGTGAATCATTATTAATCCACCGTGGATCGTAGTCAATCTGAGGCAGATCGAATGATGATCAGCGACGGACCATCAATGTTATAACATTATATTCAAAAATATCAATCCACGACGGAACAGTATATGATCCGCCATAGATCGAAATCAATTCATTTAACGACAAACGTAACAACAATGTTTGCACAGACCTTTTTTCATAGTTCAATGATTAATTTGTTAGTAAAAATAGTTTAGTGTAGGGGGTGAGAATCGGTTCGGTTTGAACCCAGTAACCAGATCGAAACGACCAATTTTAATCGGTTCAGTTTGATTTTAGTGAGGAAAAAATTATGTTAGAGCCGAACCAAATCGAACTGAAATTTCAGTTTGGTTCGGTTCTCGATTCTGTTGAGTTAAGACGGATTAACCGAGAACTGACCCTTTAATTTAAAAAATATCCCCAACCCTTATGCCTTTACCCTTGAGCCTGCTTGATATCCTAACCCTACCTCCCTTCGTCTCTTTCATCGATTTTCTCTCTAGCCACTTTTGAGTCGCCTCCATCTCTCTCTCCAATTTGCATCTCCTTAAACCACAGCCAATCTGCATCTTCTTTCGTGGGTAAATAATCAGTTTTTTTTATTCAAAACTAATGTCAAGTTTGATTCAGGAAAGAAGAAAGCAAAGTGAAAGTAGGGAGAAAAGAAAGGAGTGATTTTATTACTAGATTTCTTTCTCCTTTAGCTTCTGGAACTTTTGCTCTCCATGTTTTCTTTATAGAGAAATTCAACCACGATGATTTTTTTCCCTTTTAGCAAAGACAATTCCTTTGCTTCTCTCCTCATACCTCTTTTTCTCTCTCAACATTTCTTCATTCTTTCTCATCACCCACACAGGACTACTGTAACACCCCGATATCGCTTTTTTTGTATACGTGATGTAATTAAATATCAGGTGAATTAACATATTACATTTCATATCTATACGTGTTAAATTATGATGTGTATTTATGGGGGAATATGTTGGGATGAAAGTTAAGTAGGAAAATGTAAAGGAAAAGCTTGTTTTGGAAGAATTTGAACGCATGTCGATGACATGGGGACGAGAAATGTCGTCCGTAAATGCATGGAACGTTACCCCTAAGTCTTAGGATGACTCAAGACGTGATTTCACATTATAACTTCGCTTGTGTCGTGAAGTTTCAGATGCATACGAATTCAAGCGGACATAGGCGGACACTGAAGAGTTGAATCTGTCCAAGTACTAGACAGTTTCGGACAATGCAGATGTTGCATCGGGACGACTTCCTTCATTTGAATGGCTAATTTGGACGGTTGCGAACGAAGGCGAATGCATGTGTACGTGGTCATTTTGAATATGTCCAATTTCTGGACACTTTTGGATGATTGCGGACGCTTAAATGCAGATGCCATTCTTGGTCCGTATGGTGGATTCAGACGGGTGTGGACGAAGGTGAGGATGTCATCCTTCATCCGAATGTGCAAACTTGCCATAGGAATAGTAATTTTTGGACGCAAGCGGACGAGGTCAGGATGACTCCTCATGTCCGAAACATCACAGACCTGCAAATAAATTAGGGTTAAAAAATTAGACCATTTGTCATTTAGCCATTGATTATGTAACTAAGGAGACAAAAGTCGCCTCTCCTATTACTGGAGCCACTCTCCCCACACCGAAGCAATCCCTCCCTTGCCATTAGGTGTATGTATGTCCCTCTCCAGGCAAGGCTTTTGATTTTATCCCTCCCCTCTGCTTTCTTCTGTAAAGTTTCCTGTATGTCCCCTGCGTGAGAGAAGTCTTCGAGAGAGAGAGCTTCATATGTGAGCTCGGGAGTTTTCTGGTGAGTGGTGTGATTCTCCTAAGTGATATGTGTGAGTTGTGACAGTCCTTCAGTGATACGTGAGTGAAGCTAGGTTCTGTAAGCTGAGGAGCTGCTGTCCATGAGTTGCTATCCGTGAGCTAAGGAGCAAGCTGTGGAGTTGTTATCCGTGATTGAGTTCGTCAACTAGGGCAAGGAATTGGGTAGAGTCTTGGCCAGTGGAGGCCCTAACCACAAGCAGTGTGCGTGAGTGGTGTAGATTTTCATTGTTGATATTCTATAGATATTTCCTTTATTGTTAGTTCTATTCTGTAGATATTTCCTTTATTGCCAGTTATGTGATTCAATGCTTTACTTTGATAGAAAAATGATTACTGCTTCGATGAATGAGTTAAGCCTGTAGGATAAACTGATAGAATGGGAGACATTATTATGACTTGAAAAGTATGAACGAATTAAGAGCTATGCCATCAAGGATGACCTTGTTCTTTATTGTTTACTTGCTGTCTAGTTTAAATCTCTCTGTGTTAACTATAAGTGTTATTTCCTTCATTCGATGCATATATCGTTCTGTCATTCCATTGTTCAATATCTCAGTGTTAATTAGAAGTTACAGTTTTCTTAATCTGAGTATGTGTAGATAACTAAGGTAATACTCCATTAATCTACCATGTTAATTGAGCATGTGCAGTTAACTAGGATAACAATTGTTAGAGTATGTTTAATTAACTGCATGTTTAATTAACTAGACTATTAGTTGTAATTACTCACTTGAGCAAATCTAATCACGTTTGATTAACTAGCTAAAGCATGTTTAAGTAACTAGAACATTAATAGAATATTAATTGTGATTACTCCCAAAGCATGTTTAATTAACAAGACTATTAGTTGTAATTACTCACTTGGGCAAGTTTAATTAATTAGAATAAAAGCATGCTTAATTAACTAGAATAAGAATTGTAAGTTCTCCTTTGAAATTATTAAGTAACTAGGATAACAATCGCAACAATGATCTGTAACCGAGCATGTTTAACTAGTTCGTAACCGAGCATGTTTAACAAACTAATAGTTCTTCCATTGAGTATGTTTAATCAACTAGGATAAATTATTGATCCTTAATTAGAGCATGTCACTTGACTAGTTTAATAATTGTAATATGACCCTTACTATGAGCATGTTTAACTAAGCACATTTAATTAACTAGAATGATAATTGTAACAATGACTATTAATCTGAGTTTTTATTAATACTTGTAATAATGAACTAAGTTATTAATTAGAAGTTGAGCATGTTTAATTGTTAATTAACTAGAATCCTGAGCATTTTTAACAAAATAGACTATTAATTGTAATGACTTCGTTTAGCATGTTAATTAACTAGGACAACAATTGTGACTCCCTTCACCCGAGCATGTTTAACTAATTAGAATAATGAATGTAATTACTTCCTCGAGCATGTTAATTTACTAGGATAACAATTGTGACAATGATCCTTATCCGAGCATGTTTAATTAACTGGAATGATAATAGTAGTTTGATAACTTTACTAAGAACAACCTTATGTTTTATCCATGTTTAATTTCTAATAGTTGAATCACATTGTTATCCATGTCTACTTAATGTCATTATACTCTTTTGTTTGTGAAACATGTTTGTTCGCATGAATGGTTAGTTGCAATCCTTCTTATATACTTGATCCATGTTGTTATCCATGCCTATTTCCGTCATGCTCTTGTGAAGCATCTTAATTTGTTTGAATAGCTATTTGACTTATGATTCAGTTTAATAGCATGTTTCGATCGTTGTTTCTTTTACTATTGTATTCTGTAAGTTCAAGCATGCCATTTGTTGTTTTAATTCGTGGATATTATTTTATTATATGTGTTTAATTACCGTTATTCCTTAATGTTCACTGTTAATTTTCTTATGTTGTTCGCTATTTTTAATTTGATATTATAATGGTTCTCCGTTATGTGCTTTCAATTTCTGTTATTCAATTATATGCGCTATTCAATTATGGTTATTGTTATGTCATACATGCATCATGATAATAGAAACAAATAAGAAGTACCACCCTTGGGTTTTGTATTCATATGCATTATGTGAGGAAAACGTTAAGAAAATGAAGAAACAAAAAAAAAGGAGTTGGGGGTGGATGGGTAGTCAAATCTAGTATGGCAGCTAGGCAAAGTCCCTATCTTGTCTGGAATGGGAACCTAGTTGCACCCAGGAGGTTAGAATCCGATCAACTATATCATTCCATATAGGTTCTTCAATCTTCCGCTCGATGTACGAGTAAAGAACCAACGAACGAAATGAAAAGATTGATTTGGGGGAGTACTCATTTCAAAGAACTAAAAAAAGGCATAGAATATTGCATAAACTCAATTCCTTATTGGGACATTAAGCTCACATCTTACTTGTGGTGTAGGTACACGTACACGATATTGATGCACAAATGATGAAGCAGTGGCCAAGCTAAGGGAGTAAAAGAGATAAGGTTTTTGTACGTAAAAAATTATAAGTTGATTATTGTCTTTTAAAAGGATTTATGCTTCCGCTTATAAATAAAGCTTTCCGTTGTACGCTTCCGCTATGAATTAACAAACAATTTTACAACTATGGTTTACTTCCGCTATGTTTTAAGAAAGCATTTTATAACCATAGTTTTCTAAACGAGTATAATGAAATGGTTAGTAGCGATCCGGCTTTAGTGACGCACTTTGATTTAACCTAATGAGATTTTTATAAGGATTTTAGTCGTTTTACAAAAATTTTAAATTTCACGTATTTTTAAAGGAAATAAAAAGTCGGGTCGTTACAATTGGTATCATAGCAAAGTATCAGAGCAATTTATGTTTTAAAAATGATTTTTGTAAATTGCTATGATACCGTTGGTATCAAAGCGACTATGTTTTAAATATAAAACTAATTATGTAGTTTGCTTGCCAGCACAAGCCTTGATGTGAAAAATACTTCATCCACTATAAGTATACTCTCTACTACTTTACTAACACATGATTCCTTTATCATATTCTTTTTTTTTTTTTTTTTGTGAATACATTGTTTGGAGATAACATGGAGAGAGAAGCAGGGAGCAAGAATGAGATAGTTAATCAGTTGAGGGATTACATGGAGAGTCAGTTCTGACTTATTGAAGACCTAGAGAGAGGATTTAGGACAATCAATAGGAAATTCGTGGAAGACATGCTGACACTGCCAAGAGAGAAGGAAGAGGAACCGAGCACAATAAGGAACAAGAGACCATTGGAGGATGGTGAGCAACAAGAGGATGAGAAGCGCCTTCACGTCAACGATGCCGAGGAGACCACGGTTGTGACACCACGGATGGAGTTATCCCCTCAGTGTGCCAAGAGTCACTCTAGGGTATGCTTGGCAGGGTTGGGGCTGTGTTATTGATGTAAAAGGGTTGGACACATTGCCCGACATTGTCCTATTCTGTTCGAAAGAAGGAGGAAGGAAAGGAGTTCGAGAAAGTCTTCGACCTGTAGGAAATGATATGGAGTTTAGTAGAGCAAATAGACATGGTGACTAAGTTTTTGTATTTTGGATGTGTACCCCGATATATTTTGGATTTCAGATGTGTTTGTAGGAAGTAAATGTTGTTAAATAATGAACTTTTCTGAAACTGCTTGGGATTTTATGTAGGATGTATGTCATAGCTTTGGGGAAGTATAAAAAACAGGAGAGACTCTGCCCAAAATTTTGGAAATAGGAAAGAGAAAATAAGTGGAAAGAAAAATCATGCGTAAATTAGATTAACCAGATAGTTATACGAGAATGTCTAGGTTATAACGGATTAGATAAATGATAGAATTGTTATGGGGAGGAAGAATATTACGGACTACGACTAAGCAGTAGTGAGTAAGCCTAAGTAAGGAAATAAGATTCAACAAGCCAAGTATTTACCCACTCAGTCTTGACCTTTGAAAATGAATAGAGAGAGTGTTTCGGATTTTTAATGGAGGATAGATGGATACTCGATGTCTTGATCACTGTCCACGATGCCGATCTAGGAATGTGCTTAGGTTAGACAAGAAGTATAGAGAAGTCTAGTCTTGGATTTGATGGCGAATTCCATCATAATAAAGGTACTCCCTGTCCGTCAGTGGGACATGGATTAGGTATTGGATTACTACTCAAATGGATAATAGGACTTACGTCAGACATGGTTTAAGTTCTCCGTCTTGGTCCGAACTCAATTAAGATAACCAAGGACGTGACTGCACAACTGCACAGTAAAGGAGGAGGCAATCAGTTGAACTTCTCCGCGAACGGGTAATAGAAACAGAGACGGAAACAGAAACTGAAATAGAAACGTAAACAGATATAGAAACGGAAACAAAAGTGGAAACAAATACGGAAACAGAACCGAAAACAGAAATGGAAACAAAGTTTCCAGAAACAAATTTCTAGAAATGGAAATAAAAACAGATATAGAAATGAAAACGGAAACGGAAATGGAAACGGAAACAGATACAGAAACGAAAATAGATACGAAAATGAAAACTAAAACAGAAACGAGAACGGTTACAGATACAAAAAGAGAACCAAGATGGAACGCATCCAACTCAGCCATGGAGCAATGTAGTTTATAACTCAAAAACATGTTCGAATGGACGGATTAGAGGGTGGAGAGCACGTATGAGCATGCTAAGTTGTGGAGTGAGAGGAAAAGTCGCATGATAAGGTCGTGAAGTGCGGTAGACTTAGGGAGAAGAACCGTAGGAGACATGATGTTCAACGTCAGGTGGAGAGTTAACTGATGGTGTGAAGGTCAAGGAGACTCTTCCTTGGTGTTAATCACATGGAGATTAGTGACAAATTGGATAAAGAACGTCAAGTTAAGGAGGAAAATGATGTAGGTTTGAGAATTAAGCGGCAACAGTGAAGTGTTTACTAGGTTGAAGTGATGTTTTGGATATAAGAGAGCTACCACTCGGTTCGATGAATGACCGTGATAGAGGTATTTTTACGGGAAATGGTGCGGTTTAATGCAATTGAAGAGCAAATTTGAAGGCTAGATCGACTTTTCGGATCTAGTCAAGCTGATCCAATAGCAATAGTTGGACAAACTCTTATGGATAAAATGAAGTCTAAGGGTATTAAGGAAACTAAGTCATCAAATGGGATAGCTAAAGAAGAGGTTGGATGCGTAGGTTAGTGTTGTTAAGTTAAGAAGGGGGCATTTCGCTAAGCAAATTTCGAGTACGAAATTTATATAATGAAGGAGGTTTGTAACACCCCGATATCATTTTTCCCGTATACACGATGTAATTAAATGTCGAGTGAATTAACATATTACATTGCGTATCTATACGTGTTAAATTGTGACGTGTATTTATGGGAAAAATATGTTAGGATGAAAGTTAAGTAGGAAAATGTGAAGGAAAAGCTTGTTCTGGACGAATTCGGACGCATGCGGATTACATGGGGAGGAGAAATGTCGTCCACAAATGCATGGAATGTCGCCCCTGAGTCTTGGGATGACTCAGGACGTGATTTCCCGTCCTAACTACACCTGTATCGTGATGTTTCGGACGCATGCAAATTCATGCAGACGGCGGACGCTAAAGAGTTGAATCTGTCCAAGTCCTAGACAGTTTTGGACGATGCAGACTATTCATCCGAACAACTTCCTTCGTCCGAATGGCGAATTCAAATAGTTGTGGACAAAGGCGGATGCATGCGGACACGATCATTTTGAATCTGTCCAATTTTAGGACACTTTCGGACGATTGCAGACGCTTGAATGCGGACGCCATTCTTTGTCCGAATGGTGGATTTGGACGGGTGAGGACACCATCTTTCATCCAAATGTGAAAACCTGCCTTTGGAATAGTGATTTTCATATGTGCGTGGACGAGGTTAGGATGACTCCTCGCGTCCAAAACATCCCAGACCTACGAATAAATTAGGGTTAAAAAAATAGACTATTTGTCATTTAGCCATTGATTATGTAACTAAGAAGACAAAAGTCGCCTCTCCCATGCCTGGAGCCACTCTCCCCACGCCGAAGCCATCCCTCCCTTGCAATTATGTGTACGTATGTCCCTCTCCAAGCAAGGCTTATGATTTTATCTCTCCCCTCTACTTTCTTCTGTCCAGTTTCCTGCATGTCCCCTGCGTGAGAGAAATCTTCGAGAGAGAGAGCTTCATCTGTAAGCTCAGGAGTGTTCTGGTGAGTGGTGTGATTCTCCTAAGTGATATGTGTGAGTTGTGAGAGTCCTTCAGTGATACGTGAGTAAAGCTAGGTTCTATAAGTTAAGGAGCTGTTGTCCGTGAGCTAAGGAGCAAGCTGTGGAGTTGCTGTCCGTGATTGAGTTCATCAACTAGGGCAAGGAATCAGGTAGAGTCTTGGCTAGTGAAGGCCCTACCCACAAGTAGTGTGAATGAGTGGTGTAGATTTTCATTGTTGATATTCTATAGATATTTTCTTTATTGTTAGTTCTATTCCGTAGATATTTCCTTTATTGCTAGTTCTGTGATTCAATGCTTTACTTTGATAGAAAAATGATGAATGATTACTGCTTCGATGAATGAGTTAAAAGCCTATAGGATAGACTGATGGAATGGGATATATTATTATGACTTGAAAAGTATGAACGAATTAAGAGTTTTGCCATCGAGGATGACCTTGTCCTTTATTGTTTACTTGTTTTCTAGTTTAAATCTCTCTGTGTTAACTATAAGTGTTATTTCCTTCATTCGATGCATATATCGTTTTGTCATTCCATTGTTCAATATCTCAGTGTTAATTAGAAGTTACAGTTTTCTTAATCTGAGTATGTGTAGACAACGAAGGTAATACGCCATTAATCTACCATGTTAATCAAGCATGTACAGTTAACAAGGATAACAATTGTATGAGTATGTTTAATTAACTGCATATTTAATTAACTAGACTATTAGTTGTAATTACTCACTTGAGCAAATCTAATCACGTTTGATTAACTAGCTAAAGCATGTTTAAGTAACTAGAACATTAATAGAATATTAATTGTAATTACTCCCTAAGCAAGTTTAATTAACTAGACTATTAGTTGTAATTACTCACTTGGGCAAGTTTAATTAATTAGAATAAAAGCTTGCATAATTAACTAGAATAAGAATTGTAAGTTCTCCTTTGAGCATGTTTACGTAACTAGGCTAAGAATCACAACAATGATCCGTAACCGAGAATGTTTAACTAGTTCATAACCGAGCATGTTTAACTAACTAATAGTTCTTCCGTTGAGTATGTTTAATCAGCTAGTATAAATTATTGATCATGAATTAGAGCATGTAACTTGACTAGTTTAATAATTGTAATATGACCCTTACTATGAGCATGTTTAACTAAGCACATTTAATTAACTGGAATGATAGTTGTAACAACAACTCTTAATTTGAGCTTGTATTAATACTTGTAACGATGAACTAAGTTATTAATTAGAAGTTGAGCATGTTTAATTGTTAATTAACGAGTATCCTGAGCATGTTTAATAAACTAGACTATTAATTGTAATGATTTTCTTGAGCATGTTAATTAACTAGGATAACAATTGTGACTCCTTTAACTCGAGCATGTTTAACTAATTAGAATAATGAGTGTAATTACTTTCTCGAGCATGTTAATTTACTAAGATAACAATTGTGACAGTGATCCTTAACCAAGCAAGTTTAATTAACTGGAATGATAATAGTCTTTTGATAACTATAGGTAAGAACAACCTTATGCTTTATCCATGTTTAATTTCTTATAGTTGATTCACATTGTTATCCATGTCTACTTAATGTCGTTATACTCTTGTGTTTGTGAAACATGTTTGTTCGCATGAATGGTTAGTTGCAATCCTTCTTACATACTTGATCCATGTTGTTATCCATGTCTATTTCTGTTATACTCTTGTGAAGCATGCTTTATTTGTTTGAATAGCTATTTGACTTATGATTCAGTTTAATAGCATGTTTCGATCATTATTTCTTTTACTGTTGTATTCTGTAAGTTCAAGCATGCAATTTGTTGTTTTAATTTATGGATATTGTTTTGTTATATGTGTTTAATTACCGTTATTCCTTAATGTTCACTGTTTAATTTCCTTATGTTGTTCGCTGTTTTCAATTCGATATTATAATTGTTCTCCGTTATACGCTTTCAATTTCTGCTATTCAATTATATGTGCTATTCAATTATGGTTATTGTTATGTCATACATACATCATGATAATATAAACAAATAGGAAATACCACCCTTGGGGTTGGTACTCATATGCATTATGTGAGGAAAACGTTAAGAAAATGAATGAACGAAGAAAAGGGAGTTGGGAGGCGGATGGATAGTCAGATCTAGTCTGGCAACTAGGTGAAGCCCCTACCTTGTCGGGAACGGGAACCTAGTTGCACTCAGGAGGTTAGAATCCAATAAACTGTATCATTCCATATGGGTCTTTCAATCTTCCACTCGATGTACGAGTAAAGAACCAACGAATGAAATGAAAAGATTGGTTTGAGGTGGTACCTATTCCAAAGAAATAAAGAGAGGCATAGCATATTGCATAAACTCAATTCCTTACTGGACTATTAAGCTCACGTCTTACTTGTGGTGTAGGTACACGTACGCGATAATGATGCACAGATGATGAAGCATTTGCACGGGCGAACTTGTGGCTTGCGAGGCTAAGGGAGTAAAAGAGATAAGGTTTTTGTAAATATAAAATTATAATTTCATTATTGTATTTTAAAAGGATTTATGCTTCCGCTTATAAATAAAGTTTTCCATTTTACGCTTCCACTATGATTTAACAAATGATTTTACAACTATGGTTTACTTCCGCTATGTTTTAAGAAAGGATTTTATAACCATAATTTTCTAAATGAGTATAATGAAAGGGTTAGTAGTGGTCCGGCTTTAGTGACGCACTCTGATTTAACCTAAAGAGATTTTATGAGAATTTTAGTCGTTTTACAAAAAATTTAAATTTCACGCATTTTTTAAGGAAATAAAAAGACAGATCGTTACAAATACTATATAAAAAATTGAATTTTGTCTAGCTATACTTTCTTGCCTTCTTGATTGTTCTTTTCTTATGTTTCACAGGGATAAGGGAAGAAATAGAGTGAGAAGCTACGCCGTGCTACTTCTCGCTCGTTGGAAGGTAAACTTTTGTGCTTGTGCATTGAAAACGAACCGAAACGAAACCGAAACTGAACCGATTAGAACCAAACTTTTGATTTGGTTTTCTACTATTCTCTATTCGGTTTTCCAAAACTAAAACCGAACCTAATCGGTTTGGTTCTAATTTGGTTAAAACCTTAACCAAATCGAACCGATCCCACCCATAGTTTAGTGATTAACTTATCATTGATCACAATATACAATAGTTAATTCATTTTTTCTTTTATTAATTACTATTCAAAAAATTAATATTTTACTTTAATTATTTATAATTTACTATAATTATTTCATGAATTAAAAAAGGAAAAATGACAAATCAACCATTGTGGTTTACTGTTGGTGACAAACCAACCATCGTGGTTTATTTTGTAACAAACTAACCACTGACGTATGGTAAAAAGACAAATCCAATATCGCTGTCACATTTGCCGTTACCAAGCACGCCGCAGTGTCCTTGGGACGCCCCCGCGGCGTCGTGTGTTGCGAAGAAAAGCAGCCAAATTTTGGCCTGGACGCCGCTGCGTCCCAGACACCCCCGCAAATTTATAAACAGATAGCTAACTGCTCTCGACATTCAGAGGCATTTGATCAGCGATTAGCGAACCCTAGCGAAATCTGAGAGCTGAAGAGAAAGGAATTTTCGCAAAGTTAAAGAATTTGTTGACAATCAAATGGCGTCTTGGAGTGTTGAAAAATCTATTATTAACCGTCAATGTGAAGTGGGGCCCACAAAGACATTTTTAGCCAATGAGAACGAAGTACGTGGAATTGAAAATGAAGTTGCAATTGTTTTGTATTCTGTCTCAGCAAATCTAAACGAAGAGGACGATGAGGACCTCCGATCAGCATGCCAATCCACTAGTGATGAAGAGATGGACATGACAAAGAGTAGGCTGAGGCACCAACCAGAAGCACAATGCACATTCGTTGGTATGGGCCTTGACAAAAAGTATAGTTTGTTGAATAAAATTAGAGAAGAAATTGCCAATCATGCATTCAAAAATGGGTACGGGATAAAATTCACCCACAGTGATGCGCATCGGTTGAGGGCTACCTGCCAAGAAGGGTGCACGTAGCGGTTGCACGCCTAAAAAATACAAGGTGAAATGACGTTTCAAATAAAGTTCTACAACGACGTTCACACTTGCTCCAAAAAGATAGAAAGCCGCCATGCCACTGCCAAATGGGTGGCAACGCATTACTTAGACAGATTTAAAATTCAGGCCGACTGAGACATATTTTCTATAATTGAGATAGTCAGGAAGGACTTCAATGTTAACATCACACCCAACCTTGCTAGAAGGGCAAGAAATGCCACCAAGAAAATGAATGAAGGGGATGGCAATGAGCAATACAAGCTCATATGGTCCTATGCTGAGGAGATTCGGAGGTCGAATCTTGGAAGTTCCCTACGTGTTGACCTTGACTTGAGTGTATTTAAAAGTATGTACATGTGCTTGGATGCATGCAAGAGGGCTGTGCTGAACTGTGGTAGACCGGTTATTTGTTTAGATGGTTGCCACTTGAAGGGAGCGACTCAGGCCAGCTGCTCACTGTTGTCACCATCGACGGGAACAATGGTATGTATCTGATTGTTGTAGCAGTCATTGAAGTAGAAAATAAGGCTTCATGGAGATGGTTTCTAGAATTGTTGCTGGACGATCTAAACACCCCATCTGGCAATGGATGGACAATCATTTTTTATCGACAAAAGGTGCGGTTCATTGCTTTTGCATTATGTGTTTATGTTATGCATTTTTTACCAATGTATGTCTCATATTATGAATCTTTGCAGGGACTAGTGCCAGCTGTGAGAGAGGTGACATGGCAAGCAGACCATCATTTTTGCATCCGACACCTGTATGCCAATTTTCAAAAACAATTTAAAGGCAAGTTGTTCAAGGATGCAATGTGGGCTGCATCAAGAGCCACAACAGTGAGGCAATTTGAGAAAGAGATGGCCAAGTTATTTGTTCTTGACCCGGTGGCCCACGACTGTTTACAAGGAATAGGTGTAACATGCTGGGCCAAACATGTCTTCTCTTCCATCCCAAAGTGCGACATAAGCCTCAACAACCTCAGCAAGTCCTTCAATTCCTACATCCTACCCTCCCGGGACAAACCAATTCTAAGTATGTTCGAGATCATTCGAAAGGGCATCATAGGTAGGATCGTAAAAAAAAAAAAAAAAAGATGGCTCGGTCAACCGAATGGTTGTGTCCAATGATCAGCAACCGCCTCGCTAAAGTACAACTTGCTAGTCAAAATTGGAGCCCCCAGTTTGCAGGAGCTGCCCAGTTTGAGGTTAGCAACGGTACCAACATGTACTCTGCCGATTTGGACAGGTGTACTTGTACATGTTATCGATGGGAGTTGACTGGCATCCTGTGTGTCCATTCAATCCCGTGCATTAACTTCATGAGGAGATCTCCTGAGGAATTTGGGAATGTGTGCTATCATCGGGAAACGTACATGGCGATGTACTCCCACTTTTTCTGCCCCGTGAATGGACCAATCGAGTGGCCTCCTGTGACGAATCTTGATCTAACTATCCCACCGCCATTTAAAAGGCTTCCAGGAAGCCCGCGCAAACGTAGAATAGGGATGTGGACGAGGCCCCAAACCGGACAGTGCTGCTTAGAAGACATCTGAACGTCACTTGTGGCCAGTGTGGGCGTATGGGGCACAATTCCTGCATTTACGATGGGGGGAGGCGAGTCAAGTGCAGGGGGATGCAGAGGGAGCCGCAGTGCCAGAGGCAGAGGTAGCAGAGGAAGGTCGGAGGGCACATTTATGAGGTTTAGAGTTCCTGAGACAGCCCTGAGACAATTCCTGCCCTAGTTCTTGAGACAGTTCCCAACAGAGTACCTAGGACGCAGGTGAGCCCATTACCACATTTACGTTTTCAAGTGTTAATTGAATTGAACTATGCTAATTTCATTTGTAATGTGTTTTGCAAAAGTCGGATGCGCAAGGTCCACAAACACAAACGTACGCGTGTGTGGACCTTAACCTTCCGTGATACATTCATTGGATAGATTAGGTTTGAAATATATGTCATTATACTGTTCACGATATTTGTAAATTTTGAATTCATAAATCTAACTTGGTTTCATCAAGTTCAATTGATCAATTTCAATTTGTTTCGTTTCAACAATTTCAATTCAAATATTGCTTCCATACATTTGGCTCACGAGTGTGCATGGCATCTGATTGTAAGCTCACAAACTGCCTTAGCGTCATCACACACCACCGCAGCGTGCTGGTCACAAGCCACGGCGTTTTGCTCAAACGCCGCAGCGGCGTGGTCACACACCGCCGCGGCGTCATCACAAACCGCCACGGCGTGCTGGTCACAAGCCACGGCGTTGTGCTCAAACGCCATAGCGGTGTCGTCACACACCACCGCGGCGTCATTACAAACCGCCGTGGCGTGATCACAAACGCCGCAGCGGCGTGATCACAAACCTCCACGGCTTGTGACCAATACGCCGCGCATTTGGAACAAAACGTCGCGGTTTGCTTATGGAAGCCATTGAAATTGTTGGATTGAATTCACCGTAGGTTCTCCATACACTTTTGTTTAATTATGTACTTAATTTAAGTCATACAGGATTTACTTTTCACTTATCCTCACCCCAATTTATAGAAAATTTGTCAGAGTCTCCCTCGTTTCTTTACTCCCCCAAAGCTATCCTCATACATTCTGCACAGAAAATCCCAACGCAGTTCCAGTATATGTAAACAAATTAAACTAAACATAAATTACAACAAAAGCACGTACAACGTAAATGTACACAAATTCAACTAAACATACATTTCAAAGTCAATGTAAACAAATTACAACAAAGTGTACATAAATAGAAAGTTCTATGCCGCCTTCTTTCTAGTCCGTTTCGGTCGCAAATCCTTGACCCCAAAAGATAAATGCGGGTCAAGGAATACATTCTGAGTTGGCTAGAACAACGGACCCTCATACTGAAAGGTTGTTTCGTCGTGCACATGAAATTGTTCCGAAATAGTGCACTGTCGCACCACCCTCATCCCCTCACTCGTACACCGCAAGACGCCATACGGGCTACAATGCAAAGGGAACAATTGCCATAAGGGAAAATACGCGGAAAGCAATATTAAGAATTTACACAAGGGAAAATACATACAGCTGTTTGTCAGTGGGAGCTACGATCATGGAGATTGATTCCGGCATCAATCGCTGGTAAGCATATTGAGTGTGCAGTCAACGGAGGACATAAAACAATCATGCTTTGAGTGGGTCTGCAAGGTAAACACCGCATTAGATGATCTCAGTAAACATGAACAACAACCTGGAGAAGCGAGATGGTTACTTACGTGAATCCACCCTAATGAGATTAGACCATTTTCCTGATGAAACTCCAATACGGCTGCGTCATTCATCGAATTGCACTGCATATAAGGTCGGATGAATACGAAAGATAAAATGTTATTCATTAACATACAAACAAGGTTTTTCACCGTATCTGACGTCCCGACTTGGTCCGGGAGGATGAGATGAGTGACGACCTAGGCATTGCCCTCCAACTTTCCCCCTAGAATTACGCACGTCTCTATGTTCTTCGCAGTATTTGCTTGGAATACTTCTTGAATATGGTCATCAAATCATGAGCCTGCAACAAAAATGTCAAAACGCCGTCAGAGTAACAAAGCATGAACATGAACAAACACACATATATAACCAAATGAAAGACGTACCACGCGCACAGTTCTAAGGGGCAAACCCTCAGCTAGCTCGGCAGGCACAGCTGGAGGAGCAGGTTGGCGGCTTATTGGCACCGGTGCTGCAAATGAACAACGCGTCATTACGTCAAACACAAACAAAGTAAATACTAGACTTTGCGTACAAAGTAAATCACTTACGAGCGATATGTGGCAGCTGTTCCTTCAAAGGACGATGACGCAGATGCCATCTAGGCTGCTCGCCTCTCACGTCATTGAAGTGCTGCCACCACCTCACGGTGCCTCTCTTCTGCTCGCGCTTGCCAATCTATTGCTTGCATATGCCGCTCTTGTGCAATGCGATGCCTCTCTTCTGCGAGGGTCGCTGCTTGCATATGCCACTCTTGGGCCATTCGATGCCTCTCAGCTGCGAGCTTGTCCCCTCTTCGTATTTGGATTTGTTGCATTTGGAGGTGCTCCTCCATCATTTGCATTCTGGCCTCCATCCTGCTCATCCAGTCAGACTTCTCATCAGGCATTAGAATAAAGTGAGATGACTGAGGAGGAAGAGGCTGTTCATGCGAGGGGGCTAAAGGTTGAGGCTCTGAAGGGGGTGGACGTGTTGCCTGCTTCCTGGACTTGTGCAGCCATTCCCCTCCAACGTTCGTGAACCCCATTCGGTCCACTTTTGCTTTATTGTAAACGTGTAAGGGCGACTCGTCGATTCTCGGCTCTTTCTGGGAAATGGGCACTCCATAGTGATCAATGATGGTCTGTATCAGCCAATTGTACGGGAGGTTCTTCAATGGGTTGTTCAGCACCTCATTCATGTGGCTGAGGATGATAAATCCAATGTCCACCTTTTTTCCCGTGAACACCTTCTCTAGCATATAAAGATCCATGCAACTAACATAGTCTCGATGCCCATCCCGAGGCAAAATCGTGTATGTGATTATGAGGTGGATCAATCTAGCTATGACATTCAGCTCCTTGCCCTTTGGCTTGCGGTACTCGGCAACCTCGGGATCCAGGTGCAACAATTTAAGCACCATTAACCCTTCTCCTCGGTTGACAAATGGTGGATCCTGAGACACGTGATAATATTCTTTGCTCGGCCCGTCAAGTACACATCCAAGAATTATATTTACGTCTTCGGGAGTGAGCCTCAACTCCCGTCCAAAAACGTACGTCCTTAACTCTAATGGTTTGGTTGACATTTTCAAATTTGCATAGAATAATCTTGTCACTCTCTCACAATAACTGCCCCTCAGCTGGCACAACCCAGCTAATCCAGCATCTTCCAACAGTTGTTTAATTCTCATTCTAGCCAATGAGTCCAAATCAACTATTTTCGAGACAATAATTGCACGATTTTGAATGTCATTTTCATACCGTGATTTGCAATTCAATGACCTGACTAATCTGGATCTCCGCCCCTCTGTCACAGGTTCGTACCGGAAAATTGACCCTCCGGCTTCTCCTTTTTCTTCTTGCTCAGGTTCAGCTTCAAATTGCCACTGTCCAGCGGTTTCTACAGCGTCGGCGGTGTCTTCGTGTTACACCGCCGTGGGTTGCTCATGGTACGACATCACGGGTTGCTCATGGTAGGACGTCGCGGGTTGCTCATCGTAGGACGCCCCGGGTTGCACAGATATCGACGTTGCCTTCCCACGCGTGCTCGCCAATTTCTTTGATAGCTCATACTTCCTCATTTTCGGTGTTTGATCGCGGTGAAAATAGTTCGCCGAGGGATTCAGTGCTTTTTCGCGTTGCAAATGGGTGAAAATGGCGAACCCTAGCCTTTTCGCGGTTATGTATACCGTGATTAAATTTGGGGCGCCGCGAGAGTGTCCTAGGATGCCACGGCGGTGTCCAAGCCAAAATTTGGCTGCTTTTCTTCGCAACATATGACACTGTGGCGTGCTTGGTAACGACAAATATGACAGCGATATTATATTTGTCTTTTTCCCATACGTCAATAGTTAGTTTGTTATAAAATAAACCATGATGGTTGATTTGTCACAAATAATAAACTACGATGGTTGATTTGTCATTTTTCTATTAATAAACATAATTAAGATGCCATAATGTAAAATTTCCTTTAAGTGGAATTAATATTTTTTGTATTATAATTATTATTCCCTTTAAAGTAAATAGATAAAGTATTATTTATTATATTATCGTATTTCTTAACCATTGGAAATTTACATAGTTCTACCAATGTACTCAATCGTTTCAACAGATTTTTTGTTTTACTTTGGAGGAGCTACAATAATAATGCGTGTAAGATAGCGGGACAAAAACAACCACTCTAAAATGGTAATTACACTATATATATTAATATTACCATAGCTGAGGGCTACCTACATTATGTTTTACCCCTCCGCATGCCTCTAATTTCAATTTTACCCTACATAAAATGGAAAGTGCCAAGCGACTAAATCAAAACACCCCTTTCGTCTTCTGATTTTCCCGGAGAAAATAATGAGGAAATCGGAAGGCGGGAAAATTTGGAGGGTTAGAAGACTGACTCACACGCGGAAATTTTTTCCGGTGAAGGTCTGTCCGAATCTCCAATGGGATGGTGCCACGTTCAATGAAGTAGACGTGCGTCCGTCACTGCCCGTCACTCTAAAGGAAAGAGACTGGCCCACCAAGGGGGAGTTGGATTGCCAGTTTTGCCCCCAGTTTCGGCTCATGCTCATCCATCCTGTGTTTGTACCCTTCACGCTGACGCGCACGATATCGCCTGCACCCGCGACGTTGGTGATCAGAACCAAGTTGAAGTAACGGAAGCCGTTGATCGTGAACCTGATTCCTCCGGGCGTTCTGCAGGGGAACCTAAAAGAAAACAAAATAATAATTGTCACGAAGATACAGATCCTTGGGACCCACAAAAACAGGTATTTCTGCTATTCTGAGATGCAATAGGGGGATAAAAGGAAATACTAAAATTGATGGCTCTCTTCTAATGTTTGCGTCCCGAGAAAATATGCAGTGAAAGTGAATACTGAATAGGCATGCTACATTGACGTTAATCTTCTGAGGTTCATTGGGAAAATATAATTGAACTCTGTAGAGCCTACCGCTAACAGCAAAGTAATAAGGAGGGTGACAGTGTGGAAACATGTATCCAAGAGTAAAAAATGTAAAATGACAGCAAATGGGAAGAAATAGTGAAGGTTAATCACCGGCGGAAGGCAACAGGAACTATTCCGGCGCGGTACTCCGCTATCTTGAGGAACATGGGCATGGCAAGGTCGAAATGCGGGCGAGGAGGGTTGCACCAGCCGCCATTGTCGTTAGGAAGAGCGAAGTTTGGAGGGCAAAAATTGGTAGCTGTGATGAAGATGGACGGCTTACCGGAGTGGCACCATTTTGGAGCGTCGGCGCACTTTATCTCAAAGCAGGCACCGCAACTGAGTCCGTTGTTGAACAGAGCGGTGCTTAGTGCGGCAGTATTCACTCCGTAGCCTTGGCTATACAGATTTCCATACCCACAAGCACCGCCTACCAAAAAAAAAATGACACAGTTACCATTTTACTGAGTCATACGTTTTACGGAGATAATGCGAAGAAGTGGATCTGCTTTGCAGCAACAATGGCAGGAAAAAGAAACCAACAGTGGATGGAACTGAGGTTTCGAATATTGGTATAATTAGTTGCTTACCCATTGTTCCGGAGGCGTCGCTGCCGCCATAGAAGGTAGCGTGTGCGCTCTCCCATGAACCGCCGGCGTAAAGTCCTGGGATTCTAGCATCGGCCACTGCCCATAGCAACACTAGAGAAACAGAGCAGAGTAGAAGATGGCTCATATTCAGAATTTCAGAGAGAGAGAGAGAGAGAGAGAGAGAGAGAGAGTTTTGTGAAGCGGGAGTGAGTCGTTGAAACGAGGGAGATGGTGAGGGGGTACTTATGGAGGAGGTGAAGCTGATAGGGGTGGGCATTTTGGGTTCGGGTCCGGTTCTGCATCGTTTGGAACCGAGTAGTCGGTTCTCGGTTCCGAGAAGCCGGCACCGAACCCGGGACCATTCGGGTCTGGACCCAAACCCGGAACCGAGGTCGGTTCCAGGTCCGAATCCGGCGGTTCTCGGTTCCATGGGCAGCGTCATTGGAGGGGGGAAGAAAGTTCCAGATCTCCTAAACACAAAATACCCGATGGTAAGCCCTACAACGATGGCCACAAAGATGCCTCCATTAAAGGACATAATCGCGAGCATCAGAAAGTACCGAATTGCAGAATTCACTCCAAAAAGCGCAGCTCCAGCGAACCTAACCACGAAAACTTTCCGAATCCAAAGCTGAGAACTTTAGATTGGAGAAGTGGAGTCTCGATCTCGGAAGGAGATGGGTTGCCGGAGGAAAGGAGCCAAAAACCCAAATAAGCAGACACAATGAGAAGGCTTGCGTCGCTGGAGGGAGTGGGAGCAGCTGCGAGGGACTGTGCGTGAGCGATAGGTAGGAAGATGGCGAAAACGAGAGCGGCGAAAGCAACAAGTCCGAAAGAAAATCTGGAATCGGCCATCACTGCTTCCATTGATTTCTTCGGAAACTTCCTTTTCCTCGAATCGCTAATGGAGATTGACCAGGATGGTGGATCTCTCTCTGTGATGCCTCTCGAAAAGAAGAAATCACGTTTTGGGGGGTTCCATCCTTGCACTA
>CM039468.1:39528843-39657270 GCA_022433065.1 Begonia loranthoides | reverse complement strand
AGGGGGAGGGGGAGTGTCGGTTATCGGTTCTTATCGGGTATTGTCTTAAGGAACCGCGAACCCATACCCGGAACCGATGACCAGAACCGAACCTGGTTAAAATTCTTTTGTGGAACCGAGAACCAGAACCGAACCCGAAACCGACCTCGGTTCCGGGTCCGGTTCCGGTTCTTATCGGTTCTTGCCCACCCCTAGAAGCTGGGGCTGAAAGAAACCAGCGGAACAGGATCCGTAACTTTTTAAAGTTCATTTAATGCCATCGCATTTCCTGAATTTTTAGGAAAATTAACAAATCAACCCCATTAAATAATTTTTACTAATAATTTAATCACTCCATTATAAAAAATACATACAGCAAAGATTACTATCATATTTACTATTAATTATTTCAATTTTGTTCCACGATAGAATATCAATACTAAATATAATACTTCTAATTTATTGTTCTTCCACGTAATATCAACTTTTCTCTGCAAAATGTCATTACTAATAGATATTTCCTTGTGTCTGTCGTTCTCCTGTGCAGAATGAAATCATTCATGACCATAAAATATGACGTTATGTCTTCCGTTGCCCTAGTATATATATATATAATTTGGCATTCCATGCTCTAGAGAGATCAACGATTTCCTCAGCAAACCTCGAACCCAACTAAGCGAACTCTGAACCCTTCGTACTCTCAAAGCGATTTCTTCACTATTTCATCCATTCCAATGGATTCAAGGATGAGCAAATTGACTCTCAAGCATGAAGGTGCTCAATCATAGTCTCAGCCTCAACCTCATCCAGAAACAGACTCTACCCATTATGGCAGACAAAGTGCAGCTGAGTTTATTCGCACTCAATTTTAGCACAATGCACCAACCACGGTTGAAGCACAATCCAAAGTTGAAACACAAGCATAAGCCGAGGTTGAAGCACAACCCAACCTCAACCTCAACAACAACCAGGAGCTCAATTGGTC
The DNA here is from genome assembly GCA_022433065.1 of Begonia loranthoides. Classification (NCBI taxonomy): domain Eukaryota; kingdom Viridiplantae; phylum Streptophyta; class Magnoliopsida; order Cucurbitales; family Begoniaceae; genus Begonia; species Begonia loranthoides. The sequence goes on along the minus strand of CM039468.1, from coordinate 39,656,306 downwards.
TGTAACTTGACTCTTCAGTGTCCGCGTGAAGACAGAAGGCCAAAGTAATGCAACTCTTCAACGTCCAGACGCGTAAAACGTCAATCCAAAAGCTTCCAGTGATGGCGTTTCATCTTCAGGTGACCTTTCAATTTTGGCGGTCGACCGATACATCTTTTGGCCGATCAACCGTCAGTCCATCAATCAACCGCAAATTTTTTCTTTAAAAAATAGCGGACGATCACCGCTGTCAATGGATTCCTTTAGGCAATGGACCACCAACCATTCAGCACATTTCCAAAATTTAATGCCAGTTGCATGATTTTTCAGTGGATGATCAACCGTCATTTCCATCCAATCGACCGCCAATCCATATTCGGCCACTTATTGAATTACAGGTTGATCACATAAGTTGATCACAAATCCTTTGGGTGATCAACCGCCACATTTTCGAAACAATTTACAGGCTGATCACAATCCCTTGGATGATCAACCTCCACTTAAATCCATCATCTGCCACAATATTTCTTCACCAAACAAATTACAGGTTGATCACAATCCCTTAGATGATCAACCTCTACTTAAACCCATCATCCGCCATTATTTCTTCCATTATATATATAGTACTTCTTCTCCAAATATATATATAAATATCTATATCCTTAATAAATCATTTTTCCAAACTATTCTAACCTAAATTTTCAAATTATCCAAAATGTATCTTTCACGTTATTCTCTTCAATATACCCATTTATATCCAAATATTTTCTCTTACTAATTTCGCTAACTGCCAATCTAGTTCATATCGTCCCATCTAACTCCAAATATTATCACACAATTCTCCATAACCTTAATCATTTCCCTAAACTAAACATGGACATATTTCGGGTATCGGAGTTCACTTTATCCAAACATGTTTCTCTTGACCAATATCTTCAATTTGTCCAATTCAACTCCTAACATCCTAAAATTATCACTTAAGCTTTGCGTTTAGCTTTACAAAAATTTGGGATATTACATGAAGAATTAGTTGAGAGGGCTGACTTTTCCAGGTTGTGCAGATTGGGTAAAAGTTTCTGTGAATGGGTTGTAAAACTGCTTTATGCCAATTTGGAACTATCCACCCAACCATTAGAGATTTGGACTTACATGTTTGAATGGGAGTTGAAGCTGACTCCCAACGATATTAACATACTTTTTGGATATTTCATGGAGGAAGCAAGGGAGGAATATTACCACGTGTCTCGGGAGCCGGATTTCATTAGACAAGGAGAAGGTCTGGCAGTGCTTAGACAGTTGCACCTTGATCTTGAGATTGCAACGTTCAAGAAGCTAAAGTCCAATGACTTGAACGTAAAAGCCTGAGTGATCCACACTATCATGACGCACACTATTCTGCCTCGGGATGAGCATCGAAACCATGTTAGTTGCATGGATCTCTATATATTGAAGAAGGTGTTTAGCTGAAAGAAAGTGAACATCGACTATGTGATTTTGAGTCACATGTATGACGTCCTCAACAACCCGACCAAAGAGTCTGTCATTTAATTGGCTCATTCAGAGGATTGTTGAGCATAACTGGGTACCAATCTCGGATGGGGAGCAGAGAATCCAAGAGAAGGTCGACGACATCTACAATAAATCGCAAGTGGACCGCATAGGGATCACAAAGTCAGAGGGGAATGGGTATGCAAGACTCCATCCAAGCCCGCCTTGAAGACTCAAGCAAAAGTTTCCTAACCTTCAGCTCCCTTAGCCGTACAACCTCTAGCCCCTCAGTTGTACACCCTCCATCCACCTCAAAGGAACAACCTCCATCATCGCCTCTGCAGCACATGGAGGATGATACTCCACATCTAATGTCTCCATCCCCTACTCAATTATCTCACTTTACGTCGATGGCTGAGGAGATTGTCAGCTTGATGCAAAGAATGGAAGAACAAGTGGAGGAGCAGCATCAAATGATGTTGGACCGAGTTCAAATGATGGAGGAACGAGTTTGAAGGATAGAGGAGCGCTATCAAATTTTGTTGCACCACATGCAAAGAATGGAGGATCGAGCAGAGGAGAGTTATCATGAGTTATTGGTCGAATTGCAAAGAATGGGGTCATGAGCAGTCCGTTTATCATCCTTTCCAGCAGCCTCTCCAGCATTCCCTCCAACATCCTCTCTAGAAGTCTCTCAAGCAACCTCTCCAGCAACCTCTCTAGCAGCTTTTCCAACAACCTCTTTAGCAATCGAACGTACAGAATACCTAGAAGTTTTTTAGTTTATATGTAAAGTCCATTATTTATTTTATTTGTATAAGATGTAATAACGTGTCTCAAATTTGCAGTGCTCTTGCCCGCACATGCCAACATTCTCCTCATGTTATGCTTTCCAAGGTGCAGCACATAGTGACTCTCATTCTTCCATCGACAGATGCGTCAGGTGGAATATATCCTCCACTTAAAAATGTGCACATGGTACGTCTTCGATTCGGTTATATATGTGTCTGCACTTATTCATGCCTTATTAATCTGACAGTTTAAAAAATATTCATTGCAGCCAAGTGACCTGATGGATATTTTCACGAGATTGTTTTGTGCAAATATGAAGAAAAACCTAAAGATCTGCTGTAACGCCACAATTTCCTCTCTTAAACGTTGCATTTTTAAAACATACATTCTATATAAAACGCGTAAAATTTAAAACTTTTTTCTCTAATTAAATCCATTTTGTCAAGTTTCGTAATAGAAGACTTTTCATTCTTAAAATCATTTTACAAAATGATAACTAAATTTTTTTCTCTAAAACAGTAAACAACTTAAAACAATACTTTTACAAGTTCAAAACTTTTTCTTCTTAAACCTTAGTCTAGCCAACCACAAGGTCCACGCGTGCAAATTCCCCATTAACTGCTCCTTCAATATAGATCCACACATACATACATCACAAGACTTACACTATGAGCTTAAGACTCAGTAAGTGATATAAAATATGTAATATTCATGTTATACAACTTTTATAAAACATATGCAGTTTTAGTTTCCGTTTTCCTATACGTCTAATTATACTTGATAAATTTAGGCGCTGGAGATGTAACCGTACAAGGTAGAGTGGCACCTCATGACCCATAAATGGCAACCAACTCAAGAACCCACACCTCACAATGTCTAATTACGTTTATTTTCCATTTATTTCCGTTTTCATTTAGTTCCAATTACCCATCTAGGTGTTAGATAAGTAATCGTACAAAGTAGAGTGGCATCTCATGACCCATAAAAGGGCAGCCAACTCAATAACTCACATATCATAACACCTATTTACGTTTATTTACTATATTCCATTTGCAATTTTAAAACCATGCTTAAAACCATTTTTGTACATTTTGATAAAACATGATGCATGAATGCGTACAGTTCAACATATACTAACATATCCTCAATAAACACTCAAAGCATAATTAAAATCTTTAACTTAAAGAACTTAAATTCTAATAAACACAACATCAAAACATACAACAGTCATCAAACAATACATCCTCAAACAAAAACAATATCAAGAACCTAATCATCTAGTAAATACAGTCAGCAAACAAATCCTATTCTCTTGTGATGTAGGCCAAAATGGCAACAAACATGCAATATCACTTACCTAGAAGTTTTAGGGAGTTTAGCACTTAATATTCTCTTCTCAATACCTTCAAAATCAAATAACATTTATCATTAATAATATTCTTCAATAACCATTTGCAGAGTTTCATTTTCTAACTACTGGCAATAAATATTCAACCTCAAACACAGATTTCTCATTCATTGTCTAATCAAATTCCATAAAACATATACTAGCTCAACAGAGAGAAACATTGCCAGATAATAACCCACACATATGGCAGCAACCAATTTAACATTTCATAGACATCAAGCTTCACAGTACATGGTTCAATATAGCAACAAAACCGCAGTGGCTTATACAATCACATATTTGTCCTTTATGTTGGGAGTAATGTGCCCAACAAGCAAATGTAATAGAAAAATTTTATAATATATGAATAAATTTATATTGATTAATATTATGTTAACATTTTAGATTATGTTTTATAAAATTCATAGAAAATTTCTTGGTTATTTATGCTAACTTTATATTAACATATATATTATATATGTGGGATAAAATATAAAGAGTAATAACCAAAATATGTCCATGACTTGTATTTGAAGTATGGAATCTTCAAATAGTTCATAGTCATAAACATAGTTTTTCTCATTAAGAATATATAGTCATATCCCGACTATATGTATAGTGACATAAGATAAATATGTTTTATATAATATGATTATATAGGACTGGACTAGATAAAATTATATTGTTATGATAATTTTCGTTAAATATAGAACAATTAATTTTATCATAATGATGGTCATATATGCATGATCTTTATTCGTTGTATTTAACAAACTCCTATTTTATTTTAATTTATTCTTTGATTTACTCGGTAAAGTTTTGTACGAGTTACGATTCGTATACCTTATATATTGGGAGTGAATTAAAATGAATAGTTGGGAATGATAATATCGATGCAATGAAATTCATTTCTATAGATTCCCTTATTTGTTAGTTCAAGGATCGAATAATTAGCACGCAATTCATAATCGTTATGAATTAATTATTCAATCAACAACTAATGGTAGTCAAGGATAAAGACGCAATATGAGAGGTTAACGGATTATAAACCTAGCTCTATTGCGAATCTAAATGGAGGGTTAATACATATGTAATGACTATATCAATGGACATTAATTAGAGTAAATATACTATATAGTTTTTGAGAGTGCATCTCTAAGTATTTAGTGGAATTACTTTAGAGTTAATAATTATGTTAATTAATATAAAGAGTTTATATTAATTAATAAAATATTATACGAGCTTAAAACTATAGGTCCATCGGTCCCTTCGTCACTTTCTATCATTATTTGAATAATAGAAAAATGAACAAAGAAGATTAAATAATTAATTATGAATTAATTATTTAATACACTGAATAATAAGTTTATTATTTTTCATTGGATGAAATAATTGAATTTTTTATTATTCAATTAATTAAGACAAAATGACAAAAGTTGTCATAATTAGGGGTGGGCAAGAACCGACCAGAACCGAGAACCGACCCAGAACCGATGATCGGTTCCGGTTCTTGGTTCCCAAAATTATATTTGGTTCGGTTCTGGTTCTATTTTTATTTTTTGTTCGGTTCTTGGTTCTTGGTGTAGAGAACCGATGGAACCGAACCAACATATATGATGTAAATGACGACTTCTGGAGGACTGGAACGAGGGCTTCTGGAGGACTGCGTTCTTCTAGAGGACTGCGTTCTTCTGGAGGACTGGAACGAGGGCTTGTGGAAGACTGGAACGAGGGCTTTTGGAAGACCCTTTGTTTTGTTCTCGCCTCGGGTTTATTCTCTCCTCGTGTTCTGCAGTCGGCAACCATCGGTTCTATTCTCGCCTCGCCTCGCCTCGGACGCCAATCGCCTGGTGTGCTGCAGTCGCCTGGCCAGACGCCAATCCTTTCTCATAGTAAGAATATCTGTGGTTTTAAGAATTTGATCAGACTTCAATATTCTAGTGTAATTTCTTCTTGTTGAATGACTCATCTTCCAAAATAACCCGTGTGTAAGTAACCTATGTGTTCAAAGAAATGCATATACATGCACATTGTTACTCTGATTAGTTTTTATATGGGGTGTTAGAGAAAGAAGCAGATTGGTAGAAATCAAAATGTGGTGTTACAGAAAGAAGCAAATTGATAATTTGTTGATTTTGAATAGAGAATGTTGATAATCTATTGATTTTGAATGATAGAATGGAGAACATGAATGATAGACTGTTGATTTTGAATGGAGAATGTTGATAATCTGTTGGGGAATATTTTGTGTTGGAAAGAAGTGTTGCTAAATAACATATAAGAATATCTTCAAAGGGTGGACTTTGTGTTTTAAGTTCATCCTCCATTCTTTCTTACCTTGTTTATATATATTAGGAGAATTCGTTTTCATGGAGTATGTTTCCTGATACATACAAACTCTCCATCGCTTTCTTTTGCAATCCAGCTGATAGAGAAAGTATCAACTTCTTCCTCAATGCCATGCCCAAGGGGAAACCACTTTCTTTGCAGATTGGCTTGCTTTTATCTCCACTCAACTCTTTTTCTTCTGTTTTCTATCGTCTGAGTCCTTTAGCTTTGAGTATGGCATTACAAATTAGCTTTATTGAATATGTATCTTCTGTTTAGTGTTTAGTTCTCATCTATAATTTAATTAGAACTTACATTTCAAGTTGGGAACTGGAACCGAGTCCCGGTTCCGGTTCCTTACTCTTGGAACCGAGAACCGAATAGTTGGTTCCGAGAGGTTCGGAACCGAGAACCGATTTGTCCACCCCCAGTCAGAGTTAATATATTTGTTAAACTTCATTAAATAAAATAATTGAATTATTGATTATTCAATTAATTAACAAATATAAAATAACTTTTGAAAATAGTTTTTAAAATGGATTTTGACAAATTGGAGTTAATGTCAAATTTGAGTTAATGTCATAGTGCTAAGTGTTGAGCTCTGGTGACAAGACTTTTTGTTTGCCATAATATTTTTGTTATAAATATATTATAACTTAAATGAGAGATTAATAAGTTAATGTCATAGTGTCAAGTGTTGAGCTATGATGACAAAACCCTTTGATTTCCATAACATTTTTATAAATATATGAAATCAATTGTAACTTTAATGAGTAATTTGTAGTGTTTTTCTCTAAATGTCATAATGGCCATTATAGAGCAATACCACTATAAATAGAGGTCCAACCTCATTAGGTTAAAAAAAGAGGTTGAAGTATTTGAGATTAAGGAATCCATTTTGAGAGAAAAATTTGTGTCTTCCGTGTTGGCTTTAGAGAAGTGTTTTCTAAATCCAAAATAGATCGTCTCATGTGTTGAGAATACGATCTATCATAAATTGAGTGTGATCTTGTTTTGTTCATCACGCCCACACGTGCTTATTCGAGGTGAGGAGGATTGGCAGAGAAAATCGAAAGTTGATTTTGTATCTGTGTGAAGTAAGCTACAAAAGTAATATTTTTCATCTTTTAGATTAGATCTAAATAAAGATTTTTGAATACATATTATTATTAATATGTTATAACAACGATCCATTTTATATTCATGTTAAAATTATTTTTCATAATATATATAGGTTATGCACATTACCATTGTTATGAACATTGGTAATTCCGTCATGCAAGGGAACATAAAAAACCAACACTTTATTCATACATTCCTAACATTCAAGTTTTCAGCAACTAAGCAAACTATTAACATCTGAACAATCAGCACCCATTAATAATATGCATGCAGCAGAATAAATATATCCAAGTGTAAACACTTCACAAAACTAAGAAGCAGTAAACAACAGAGAGCATTATCCAAACATAACCATGCTGTATTTCCTTAACCCATCAACATATAGCAGAGAGCATTCATAATCGACATAATACTATCCTCCACGATTCTTTTTATCAAGCAGTTATAAACAGAGAGTCAAAACTCATTCAACAGATCACTATTATCAGTAGTTACCATCAAAAGGAGAACGAAATGAAGAGATAACTAAAAACACAAAGCAAAATCCTTAACATTATCCATTAACACTGCCAGCTTAACAGAGAACAACCTTCACATACAATCAAATAAGAAAACATGAACTAATTCTCTGAGTACCTGAAGAACTAGAGAGAGATCTGAAGAGCCAAGAGGGAGCAGAGAAAATAGGAAGCTTAACCTCCAAAACTGAACTTCCTCCAGCTACATATAATCCCCAACATGCATTTCTCCAGCTGCCACTTGGAAGTGGAGGAATAGGTGGAGGGGCTCAGGTGAACCCACGAAGCCTCCATCATGATTTCATCCAATCAAAGACAGCGTCGCTTCTAATTCCAGGAGACGATTGAGCTTCCTGGTCGATCTCCTCCATGAAGACAATCGACCGCAAATCTTAATAGCATAAATTTCAAAGGACACGATCGACAGCAAATTCAGCATTGATCAACCACAAACCAAAAATTTTTGAGGAGCCGGTCAATCACCAATGTAGTTCATGATCGATCGGTCTGAATATAGCCCGAGTCTGGAATATTTCAGCCAACAATGATCGATCATGTTCCTTCCCATGATTGACCACAACATCACATTTTACACTCTTAAATGTTTTGCAACTATGTGATCGACCACAATTCTTCCTTAAGATCGACCACATATCACTTTAAATATATAAAGCTCACATATCATCCCCAAATATCCCTAATTATCATCAATCCAAATCTTCAAAAATTATTGCCTGTATCCAAAGCGTAATTCGACCCAAATTTTCAGGGTATTACACCTACACATTTCTGGCAGGTAGGCTATTTCATTTTTTGCCATTAAGTGTTTTGGACTAGATGCTTAGAATATTTCGCTTCTTGTTTTCATTTTCAGTTAGATGAGGAGTACGACATTACTAATTTCATCCCCCTGAAACAAGAAGCGACAACAAACACGGTGAGAATTACGTTTTGTTAAATCAAGTAGCTTATAAGACATTATTTTAGTACTCGTCCTTGCGTTGCATTGTTTGCATGCAGTGTAATGTGGTGAACAAAGAATAATACTTTAAAGTTCTAATTGAAAGATCGCTTATTACATTAGGGTGGATTCACGTAAGTAAACTTCTCTTTTTTATTTTTTGTACTTCATCTTTGAATAGTTCGAATGCGTGATTTACTTTTCAGCCACACCCACAACAATCGTATTTTTTGTCGTCCGTTGACCTGTACATTGACTACTCTTACCAGGCATTACTGCTAGAAGCAATTGCAATTGTCATAGCACCAACAGACAAAGTGACATATATCTTTTTATTTGTGTAGACTCATATTGGTTTCCACTTATGTGTTAATTTTTTCCTTTCCATTTTAGTCCGCACAATATATTTCGCTATACTAGTTAGGGTTTAAGACTGCTCTGAAGTTGTAAGGAGAGAGGCTTCCACTCTCACGAAGATCTACCGGATAAGACTACCTTGTACACCAAAGGTTTCAACATATATGTGGACCCGAAATTGTCATTCCAATAACCGATTTATGGAGGAAATTTCACAGGAAGGCAGCATCGACGTAGTTTATTTGATGTGTAAGAATATTGATTAAGATACTGATTGTGATATTCTTATCATGAGTACTTAGTGTTTATTTGTATAGTTAATTGTTTGACTTGAAATATCTGTTTGGATATCTATTGAGAACCTCATTGCTTGATTTCTTTTTGATAATGTCATAAGGGGAGAGACTAAAACAAGAGAAACTCTTACAAAATTTTCATTTTTTTGAAAGAAAAAGAAAGAAACTTTGACGCAAACCAAATTATTCATTTCATTCATCATGAACAAACAATGAACATATTCATTGCAATAATTTAAGTAACATGTCCATTACAACGATTTATATAGGTAGAAGAATGGAACAACAAACAAGGAGAAATGTTTATTAGTAATGACGTTCCATGGAAGACCAACAAACAAAAAACTTTATATTTAGCACTGATATTCCGCGGAGGAACGTATATCGTTCCGTAGCAAAACGAAATTGAAAAGTTTAACGGCAAAACGTGACAGCAATATTTGCAGCGTTTATTTTTTATAGTTCAGTAGTTAAGTTATTAACGAAAATTGTTTAGTGTTTGATTGATTATCCACAAAGTGTTGATTTGTTAATTTCCCTCATTTTTATTTTGCTTTTCTTTTATTTATTTATTATTCTAATATTTTTCCACTAACATGACAATAAGTGATGTAAATTAAGCCTCAACTACGCTCATTTTTCATATTTTAAGCAGAAGATCAACTGTGGAGCCTCACACTACTCCGAACAGGGCAAGGGGCATATCCACAGTCAATAAAATCCCTTATGATATCCACTCTTTCTTCAGTGTAAAGCAATGCGTCGTAAGTAGACTCACTCGCGAGTGAGGTAGCTACTCAAATTATATCATTCTTCGTTTAAACTCTCGTTACTTAAAAACCAAAATGGTTTTTGGTTTGCCTCGAATTAGTGTTGGTTGGCCCACCATGTGCCTTCCTTTTTTCTTTTTTCTTTTTCTATTTATGAAACCATTTAATTGCGATGTTAAAAATTTCATAACATATTTCAAGTAATGTTTGTTGGAATTAAAAAACAAATTAGTATAACATCATTTAATGTTTGTAATACATACCAAGAAAGATCATCGTAGAAGCACCTAAAAATATTTAAAAGATTCGAAGAATAGGTGGTTTCCTTGAAACTGTAAAGGAATATATTATTAATATTTGCTGGTAGATAGTGAGTTGTTCTTCATGGAACTTGGAAGAAATGAAGATCGAAGAAGAATATAATAAAGGGTGTAGTTTTCTTTTTCGAGGTGATAAGTGATAAGAAGATAATATGTACCCACAATTCCTCCATGTTGACGTGAGGCTTGAGATTATATTTTATACTACATCACACTTTTTCATTTAAAGATTAAAAAAAGACCTAAATGTAAGTCCAACCCATATCAATAAAGATGCACAATCTCATATTGTTTGAAAGTTTATTAGTAGGATTCTCTTTTCTAGCTTGTACAACGCATTTTATGTTAACTCCAAGAACAAAACCGTATAAGTTTCGACATAAAATAAATAATATTGTACAATGAACAATATAAAACGTTACGCGCTCTCTATTGATGCAACATTTATGTACGACATATTCAAATTACTAAGAATGTATATTAGATTTGATTGTATTAAAAATCTCAATTAACTAAATTTGATTTTTTTTTTTTTTTTTTTTTTAATATGAAACTACCCATTTCTAAGAACACAAATCACCTCAAAATAAGGCATAAACATGAAGTGATGGAAAAAGTGTAGAGCCTGACTCGCACGTTAACAGAGGTCAAAGGTTTCCCATTGGAAACCAACTCCTCGAGCCAAAGGGGGCCCACCACCCACATGCATGTGCTCATCTTTCATCTCAGTAGTCAGCAACACGTACAATTGCGCTTCTTCCTCCCATCACACCCTTACCTCTGTCTCTCTCTCATCCATCTGCATTTATCACCACCACCACCGTTTCTATATCCAAACAAATAAGTCATGTAATAATACTATTTGCAGAATTTTTTGTTAATTCAATACCCATTTCATCAACTATAGCCGCCCTCACAAACAGCTTCGCATATCCGGTGACCTAAGAGACGCACCAATTGAGCATAATACTTTAAATACTACTCTTTCTTAGGACTACAATATGACTTCAGACGGGTGGGGTGTCCTAAAACTAAAAGGATACTTTATGAGCTTAGGCCTTTGCGAAGCAAGTAAGATATTCAGCCAACCCAACTACTTCCATGATCCAAAATGGCCAGCCCAGATTAGCCCCCACAATTATTGTGGCCACGGCTCACACTCTTAAATAAAGAGTTGAATGGTTCGTTGGCAAGTTTTATTGCAACGACCGACAACAAGGCTTAACCCTGAACCAACTCGGATCCACGCCGTAGGTCTGTATCAATTGCTGGACTTATTAACTGAGATTTTGTCTCACAAAGGATTTCAACAGAGCGAGCCTCGTGCCACTGTGCCAACTGTTTATGGACCTTAATTAGCTGCAGGGAGTTTGATTTTGCCACTAGCCCCACTTTGAGTTCATGTTCTCGACAAGTTCATCATCTGTGGGACAAGGTGCAAAACTGTGTTAATTAATCATCCGTGATGTTTATCTGCCAAAAGATATTATTCGACATGGCAGCTTCAATAATAGTGTAGTTCTGGCTACTAAATTAGTGATGGGAAAAAAATACATACACAAAAAAAACAAAAGACAATAAACGGAACCTGCGTGACATGAGAAGTCTAATAATTTTTAGTAAGAACAGATAACTTCAGAAGCTAAAAACAGATGCAGAAGAAGATCAAACAAAGAAACAATATCTAACCTTGCTTTGATCCGGTGGTGACTTTCAGGTGGTTATAGAGAGAAATGTTGGTATCTTTTTTGTATAATTACAAAGAGAATGCATATCCGCAAACAAAAAAAAAACCCTGAATAAAATCCTAAAATAGAGAAATGCCAAAAGGTTAAATTAAAACTATATTATTAATATCTACCTCCAACAGCACTTGAAATGAATCGAATATAAATTGGCGAATTAAGTGATATCACCAATAAAGAGCATTTTTACAAACCATTACAAATTAGCTCTAAGATCGAGGGGACAAAAATACTTGCCCAAGTAGAGGATAAGAGCCAAGAAACTTTCAGCCAAGAGAAGCCAACCTCTTCAGAACTGATGTGTAAATGATCAAATGGCTATAAATGAGGAAAGTTTATACCAGCTTTACAGTAATAAACCCTCCACAACATGGTCAACAACTGAGAATCTGGTGCACCCTGGTTAGAGATAAACCAGCGAATGGACTGCATTTTTAAGGTATGATATTCTCACTCTCAAACAACAATGGAAATCATTAAAGTAGAATGGACAGTGTTTTTAAAATATCTAAGTGACCTTCATATCTGTAGCAGAAGGGAATCAAACCTGATAAGCTGTAGCAACTTGGGCAGGCACCACCTAGGCATATCTGTCTGTTTGCTAAATCACTATGTACCTTTGAAGTTTTTAACTAATAACCTCCTTAAGCGAGAGGACATCATCACGAGGATGAACTACCTCCACTCTGACTTCTACTTCGTCTCCTACATGCGTTCCAAGAGAAACCCAAGCAGAAGCTTGAATTCCAACCTACAAATTTTCAACAAATAAGAAACATGATGAAAAGCCCTATTTTCGTTTAGCAGATCACACAAGCCTGACACAACCTTCACCATATGCACAAACATATTATAGACTAATGGTAACAAAAAAAAAATTTTATGTCCATAAAATCTTACAGCTTGCTAAAGCAACATATGATAAACTAAAATCAGCCGTTGAAGTATTTAAGTAGGGAAAGTCTGACAAATAATATTAATCCCTTGCAATGAAGATAGATTGCTCTCCGCATATACATTTGCAGAAAGTACCCAGTTTATTTAGAATGGCCAGTTAAATTCAGCATCAACTATCAGCTTTAAGTTTTTTGTTTGGGATCAATAAAATGGTGATCATTTTGTAGCCAGGCCAAAGACAAAGACAGAAAATTGAAAGAGAAAAAAAAACAGGTCCATTACTCCTGAAAAATGGATTCAACTTCGAGAAATGTTGTCATCTCACCGTCTTTCATGATTTTAGCACAGTGAATCATAAATGTGATCAAAATTCACAGGAGACCCCAAAAATAAGGATAGCTGATTCTTCACAAATTCTAACATCCATATAATGCTTACCTCAACCAACAATAGTGCTGCCATACGATCCTTAATGAACCTGAGGATCAATGCTTGATATTTAGTTTTTCGGGGTTGCCTTCTAAGAAACTCCAGCATCCAATATCGAAGACTGTTATTGGAGAGTCTCTTTGCTATTTTAGCATTAACACTAACACTTGATGCCATACCCTCCAGCTGAGCAGCAGAAAAAGGAGGTGACTCTCCTCTAAGAAATGCTTTAACCTAAAAATTGAACACACAGAAAACAAATATAAAAGGAATAAGAAGGCAATTGATTTATTTTATATAAACTTAAAATATGTATGAATGAGGAAATGTACATGCTTGTGGAATGTATGCATTCAAAGCTTAAGCCAGTGTTATGGCACAGGCAAGATAGAATTAAATGAATTTTATGATTGCCATATGACTCAGGGTAAGTTCACTGCCTAATTGTTATCTTATACTTTTGATATTATCGAGCAAAATATATACAATGCGGGTGACTATAGTAACAAATCACATATGACTCAAACCAACAAGCACCATTGAGTGAATATTCTAGGGAAAGAAACTAACAAACCACTACTAAGTACAAATCAGTGATTAAATTAAAATATATAAAGATTAATAAACAATGAAAGAAGAAACACCTGATAGTGAGCAAGAAGATCCAAGTATCTGCGAATGGGAGACGTGAACTGAACATATCCTGGAAGCCCCAAAACCCCATGGCGTACAGGCTTTCTGAAATCAATTTCAGCTGCTCGCATTGTTTTAACAATTGCAGCACTTCTAACTGGTCCTTCCAGAAGATGTGAAAATGCAGACATATCAAAATTAGATTGAGGCTGTCCTCTGTAGGGCAAAGGAATTTTGTTGACTGAACCAAAAGTCGCAACAACTTCCCCACACAATATCATCATTTCAGAGACAAGTCGCATTGCCGGGTCAGCTTGATTTTCTACATAGAGATTGATTTCAGGTTCTGGATCAGCTGGATTAGCCACCTTGATCCGTGTCTCTAAAGTAGCTGTATCAATTCCCCCCTGAAAAATTTATAATATGTAGTCAAGCATGTCAACGCATCATAAAATGTACCTGAGTGAATATTTAATTTAAAGAGAAGGCCTTCTTATCAAAGAATAAAGGACGTCCTTATAAACAATCAAAATATTTTTCAGACCATCATACTATTTTTTTCACTTCTGTGTTACAGTCCTCTGTAATACATAGAAGGGAAAAAATATGACAAAAAGGTTGACACTTATCCAGTACTTGAATTAAAATAAATAAGGTGACTCAAAAATTTTAGGTTTCTGGTCTAAAAGTAATGATGTCAACGTGGGATTACCTAACTGCCACAAGCCTAATTTAACAATGTGTGAATTAGTTTAGAACCCATAATTGTCCTTATAATTTCAATCTAGTGAACCTTCAAAATACTGATTTCCCTCACTGAATAACAAGAACAGAACTGATTTTACTCCACAAGTCTAGGAACGCCCTCCCAAGACTAGGCTATACCCTCCTTATACTTCTCTTTCTCACCAGCCACCTCAACAAGGCTCAATCCAGAATCTGCCTTTACAGCTAATATCTTCTTTCATTATACGGGTTTCCAGACAGCCCTTCTCCATTTCATTCTCAACATCACTCCCCCTTCGAAACAGACCTCTTCAAGGTCGTAGGTAGGAAGTTCAATCTACACTTCTTAACGACTTCTCCTTAATTTTTCTATGTCCCAAACAATATAATACAAACAGCAGAAAGTGAATGTCCAGACACAATTGTCGCTCTTTAACTTGCACAAAATAAATTGACTCAACTCTTTTCTTCAAGAAAAATTCATCCTTTTCTGATTCAATGATGATACTAATATCATTGAACTTCAATTTTTTAGACATACCTTTGCTGATCTGCCAAGGAGGGTCTTGGGTACCTATGTATCTCATCTTCAGTTGGTCCAAAATGGATCTGCATCCTTTGAACACAAATTTTAAGTCCATGTTATATTTCAGCTCTTCCTCCATAGTCCAATTCACTAAATTTCAAGCCCAACCCATGTCATAACTCAGCTCTTCCCGTCCAAATTTGGGTTGTTTCACTAGAACCCAGTCCACTGAATTACCAAACCAGTCCATTAAATTATCTAACTTCAAACCCATTGAATAATTCAAATCCCCCTATCCAGCTCTAAACTCTTTCTCCATTAAATTGAATGGAGAATTAATTTTGTAAACAATTATCAATAACGTGGCTTTATTCCCTCCCTTCTTCCTCTTTATACTACTCACTCGCTTATTGATAACCAACTCAGCCACCTCAACAAATCTCAATCCTCAATCTCCCTGCAACTATTATCTTCTTTTGGTATAGTTGTTCCCAAACAACCCCTTCTCCATTTCACTCTCCATACTAATATAAGACACATATTTATAAACAATTTTAATATAAGGAAAACCAAGTAATTTTTTAATTAGTGCTAATTATAAATCACATAAAGTAAATAAAAATTATAATTTGTAAATTAAAGATTTTTGGGAAATTAACAAAACAACCATTGAACTATAGAATCAATGACAAGTCAACCACTAAAAATTTTTTGCTAACAAATAAAACACTCAACTATGAAAAATGACTATCGTCGTTAACCTATTGAGAGAAACGTTAAAAACAAAAAAAAAATTCAAAATTAAAGATTTTTAGTTAACCTATTTGAAATTGATTTTGGTATTCAAATAGAAAATTTCTAGTTAACTGATTGTTGAAAAATCAATATACTCAAAACTAAACACGTTTTCGATTCACTAAGGAAACTTGCCGGGAAATAAATTTTTAAAACGTTAGGATGTTCAAAATCAATTTTGCTATCAAAATGAAAGATTTCCAGTTAACTTTTATTGAAAAATCAATGTACGCCAAGTTAGACATGTTTTCAATTCACTGAGGAAACTCGCCAGAAAATTCGTTGTTTGCTACTCTGAAGAACGACAAAGAATTCTACAAATGGAGCGCAAAAAGTATTTTTCACACAGAAATAATAGGTTCTACTAAGGAAAGTCATCTTTCCACTACAAAAAAACATATTTCCTAAGTCCTATTCCAAGAACTCACTTTCCACTACAAACAGTAATCTTTTGCATTGAAAGTTATCCATTATTCGAAAATTTATGTTTTTATTGATGGAACCTAATTTTTCATTAATGTTTGTCATTCCTGGTTTTCTAACGTAATTTTCCATTAATGTTTTTCATTTTTGGTTTATAGTCACATGATTTGTTTTTCCCATCAGAATCAATCTTCTCTTTCTCTGTCTCTCTTTCCCTTTATTTGTGCATAGAAAGAGAAGAATCTCTGATTGTACACTAAATTTGATCTGGAATCACTGGTTTTCCCATTTGAGATGAGACATGAAAATAGAAAAGAGGATTATCAGATCTGCAGAGAAAGAACACTGCAAAATTAAACTCTCTTATTCCTTAGATTTCATCTAAGCATGAGAGAAATTATTTTCCGCAGTGAAAAGACAACGTTCTGCTACAGAAAGAAAATGTTTTTTAAAGAAAAACGTGACAACGATGTTTGTTCTATTCATTTACTATAGTTTAGTATTTTATTTGTTAACGAAAATTATTTAGTAGTTGATTTGTCATTGACTCCATAGTTCAGTGCTTGTTTAGTTAATTTCCCAAGATTTTTCTTTCCATTTAGGATTTGATTTTTTTTACTACATAAGAGGTGATTGTTATGGATCTTGATTTAGAACTTTTATCTCTTGCCTTAGCTTGATTCATAAATATTTTTTATTCCAAGCTGGCAAATAATAAAACCAAAATTGGAAATGAGAGTTCTTTTATGAAACAACAATGAGTTGTTATTTAGAAGGCACAAACCTCACACATACTATGTAATTTGATATCTTTTCTTTGATCAATCGTCTATCAACTTCTATATGTTCTGTTTTGACATAACAAATTGGGTTGTATGCCATGTTGATAGCCAATTTTTTACCACGCAATAATCTCATAAGGTCTTGAACTTCCATTTTGTGTTCTTGTAGAAATTTCATCTAAAAGAACTCAGATATTTCTTGTGCTAATGCTCGGTATTCTATTGACTTCAGCACTAATTCTTGTTTTTCGCTTCGCTATGTGACTAAGTTTCCACCAAAAAATTTGCAATACCAATTGATAAATGTATGATCTATAGGAGATCCTCCCAATGCACATTAGGGTAAGATTCTACATCCATATGACCTTGCTTTACGAAGAACAATACTTTTCCTGGGGTACTTTCAGAAATAGGAGGATTCTTTCATCAACGTGTGCATAAATTTTCTCCCATGCTCACCACTTAAGCTTACATCTGGTCTAGTATGCCTAAGACATAAGTTTGTTACAAAGCTTTGGTAGTGGTTCTTTTTTATGTTTCAACATTCAATAACTAAACCAACTTTATATTAGGTTCAATTGGACTTTCCGAGGAATCTTTTGTCAGCGCATATTGGACTGTGGGTAAATTTTCTCACAAGCTTACATCATAGGCTACGTCTAATCTAGTATGGCATGGATATGTTAGTCTTCTTACGAGACTTTGGTATTGGTTTTTTAATACTTGGGCATCTTTAGTACCCGAACCAAGTTTATATTACGTTCAATTGAACTTTCTGAAAGTTTACAGCTAAACATTTTGTTTCTATTAGCAAGTTCAATATATATTTCCTTCGTGAAATACACATACCCTCTTTACTCAGAGCAACTTCAATACCAAGAAAACAGCCTAACACCCATGAATTTTTCATCTCAAATTTTAGTGCCCTCTTCTCGTTTGCATTTTTATGTCTTCAAGGTAATAATCTGATACAACAGAAGTTTTATTTCATAATCGAAATTTAAAATTAGGAAAAACAAAAAAAAATAATTGGTAGAAAAATAGAATAATTCAATATCAAAATATTAAGGCTTAATATTTATCATCATCCTTTAAATAGGAATAAAAATAAAATGATAAAATAAAATAAAATGACTAATATTAAAATCATAAATAAAATATCAAATAACACACACGGCTCATGAGTCTGTGCCAGTTGGGTCTTCTTGGGCCGGTACTGCATCAATTTCCTCCTCTTGTAAAAAACTCGTTCTCAAGTTATGTGGCTGCAAAAAAAGCTTATCTTGAGGATAATACTCAAATATATCAGCTACATTGAAAGTGTTAAAAATATTCATGTTGGCTAGTAAATCAATCTTGTAGACATTGTCACCAATTTTTTGTAGTGAACCAATATTTTCATCTTTGAATTTGTTGTAAGTACCAACGGGAAGCCGATATTTACATAGATGTATCATCACTAAATTACCATCAATGAATAATTTGAGGCATCAATGTTGATCAGCAGTAGACTTATACTGCAAATTAGTCTCTTCTAAATTCTTTTTCACGTCATGATAGATCTAGTGGACCCATTTTGCAAATTCTTCAACATGCAATTTACCATCAGAAAAAGAAGGAAGGTGAACTAGATCAACAATATGTCTTGGAGCACTAATATAGACTATTTCAAAATGAGTCTTTTTTGTAGAACGATTAGGCATATTATTGAGAGCAAACTCTATATGTGGGAGAATAGCGTCCCATTGTTTCAGTTTATTGCCACAAATAAATTGAATCATATTACCCAAACTGTGGTTGGTCACTTCAGTTTCTCCATCTGTTTGAGAGTAACTGGTGCTGATATATTTCAACGAAGTGTCAAATAATTTCCGTGAGGTTTTCCAAATGTGACTTAGGAACTTGACATCCCTATTAGAAAGTTATCAAGCAAGGAACTCTATGTAAACGAACAATTTCTCAAAATATTAAATTGGCTATATAAGAAGTATCAAAATTTTTACTGCACGGGAGAAAATGAGTCATTTTTGAAAATCAATCAACAACTATAACTGAATCAACCCCTTACTAGGTTCGTGGGAGGCCAAGAACAAAATCCATAGTCAAATCTTGCCATATTGTTTCAAGAACAGGGAGTGGAGTACAAAGACCGGTGTTTTGGGCATGTCCCTTTACTTTTTGACTGACAGGACAACGCTGAACAAAGTGTTTGACATCTCGCTTAAGTTGAGACCAATAAAATATCTCTTCAACCAAACTAATTGTCTTGTCTCGACCAATATGTCCTTCTAAACCACCAACATGTAATACTTTGATACAGTGTTCTCGCAAAAAGGATCGAAGAATACATAATTATGTGCTTTTAAATAAATATCTGTTTTGAATGAGAAAATTAGAAAGAAATTCTATGCTAACGCAACGAGTTCATATAGTACTAAAATCGTCATCTGTCGCATAAATATCTTTTTAACACTCGAAACCCACCACCTCTGTACGCATTGTTGCCAAAGAAGAGGCACGGCGACTAAGAGCACCTACGACTTTGTTCAGATGGTCCGATTTATGTTTGATGGTGAAAGTGACCTTTGGAGGAAGGTAATCCACCGGGCGTGCATGTAATTCATAGTTTTCTGTGAATTGACAAATTTCAAAGTTTGATGGTCAATGAATAACACAAATTCTCGTTGAAATAGGTAGTGCTCCCAATGCTTTAGAGCTTGAACAACTGCGTAAAATTCCAGTTCATAAGTAGTCCTCTTCTGTCGAGTTTCACTAACATTTTCAATGAAGAATTCGATTAGGCGACTTTCTTGGGTTAACACAATTCCAATTCTCAATGCTGAAGCATCACATTCAACTTCAAATATGTGATCAAAATCAAGAAGCGTCAGTACTGGTGCGCTGCATAACTTGGCCTTTATCAATTCAAAGTTCTTCTCTTTAGCCCCATTGAAACTGTCTATTTTTCAAAAAATTGGTGCTTTGTGTCATAATAATATTAAATCCATAAATGAAGCGCCTATAGAAAGTAGCGAGACCATGGGAACTTTGTAGTTCACATACAGTTGTAGGAGTTGACCATTCTTTTATTGCTTTTACTTTGGCTGCATCAACATGAATCACAACTTTGCATACTAGAAAACTAATTAAAAAAAAAATGATAGTCATAAAACTACACTTTTTGAGGTTGATATACAGCTTACATGCTTGTAAAGCGATTAGCACTGCTCTAAGGTGGGATAAATGTTCGGTCCTAATTTTGCTGTAAACGAGAATGTCATCGAAATATACCACCACAAATTGACCAAGAAAAGGACGAAAAACTTGGGTCATCGGTCACATAAACGTGTTGGGCCTATTACATAATCCGAATGGCATGTCAACCATTCAAAAAGGTCATATTTGGTTTTAAATGCAGTTTTTCATTCATTGTTTGGTCGGATACGAATTTGATGCTAACCACTTCGTATATCAAGCTTAGTAAATATCACAGCACCTGCAAGTCCATACGCGTGGAATGGTAAAACAGTACTTGACCGTTATTTTATTGATAGTACGACTGTCTACACAGATCCTCCAACTGCCGTCTTTCTTTGGAGTGAAGAGTGCAGGTACTGCGCAAGGACTCTACTTTCGCAAATTAACCATTTGTCTAACAAATCATTGACTTGCCATTGCAGTTCTTCGTGTTCCTTCGGACTCATACAATAGTGTGGCAAATTGAGCAAAGTAGCACCTATTATTAAGTCAATGTGGTGTTGAATATTCTGCATAAAAGACAATTTATTCGGTAATTCAGCTAGAGATAAATCATCAAATTCGACAATTATCTCTTGAACCTGAGTAGGTACTGCAGTAATCTCCTCCGAGTAACTATTGACTACCAATGCTAGTAGTGAGTTTGGCTCTACTATGCACTAGCATAACAATTGTTGACAGAATCATCAGTTATGCTATTGAATTTGGCTCTACTATTCACTAGCATAACAATTGTTGACAGAATTCAAACGTACATAGCGAATTTGTTGACAGAATCATCAGTTATGCTAGTGAATAATTGTTGACCTTCTTTAATAGCAGAAATAGTCTCTGGCTATGGAGATTGCTACATCAAGACTATTTTTTTGTCAAACCACCAAAAAAAAGGTGTTGTCGCGACCCTTATAAGTGACATCAACTTTATAATGTTAAAATCATCTGAGTTACACATGACAAACATCCATATCAATCACATCACACAATCTTATCATTATAATATTTTTCAATAGATGATGGAACTTTACATACGTCGAGAACTTGTACTTCATGGCCTTTTTTGATCCATGCAATTTTATACGGGGAAGGATGTTTCTTTGTCTTCAAATTTAATGCTTTTACAAGGGTGTTAGATACGACATTCTCATTGCTACCACTATCGATAATCACATTGCACACCTTTTTACGAATAGTGCATCAGGTTCTATAGATTTTGTCATTGTGAATGGTCCAATTTCTTCGGTGCTAGTAAGAGCCGCTGGATGATACATTTAACCTCTTTTCTAACATAACCTTCTTCGAATTTAGCTCCCTCATAAATATCATCATTTGGTACTTGTTCCTCCTCATTGCCCTCTTTCTCTACGAAGTTAACAAATTGTCTATTCTTGTGCTGATCGTCGAAAGTTGTTTGAAGTACGAGTGGTAGATCTATTGATTTGAGTTTCCACCTTCATGGCTAGATTCACAGCATCTGTCATCATTCAAATTGATTGAAGAGTCAAACGATCTTGAATAACCATTTTAAGGCAGGCAATATATCGATCTATTAGTTGGTCTTCAGTTTCAGATAAATTAACTCGATTATTCAATCATAGAATTCCTCTGTGTATTCAGTCTCTGTTCAGTTGGCCTAACAACAATTCTGATAATGCTAATATAAAATTGCTCGTAATCAAGAAGAGGAAACATCTTTATGATAGTCACTTTATCTTGGGCCAAGTTTGAACTCTCAATTTTTCTTGCCTCTATCGGTTAAATTGAAGTTGTTCCCCCATGTAAAAGCTCCCCCTTTTAATTTATAAGTCGCTAGTTTAACTTGTTTTTCTTCTAAAATATTTAGGTAAGCAAAAAATTTCTCAATTGTGTAAACCCAATCTAAAAAATTTTCAATATTTAATCGCCCATCAAAAGTCGGCAAGTTCATTTTCATTTTGAACTCATTAGTGTTTGGCAGTCGAGTTAGAAAGAGGTCTTCAAGGAAAATATCTCCTTTGTTTGACTTGGAACTGATTGATCATGTTGGTTCCCGTCGTAAACTTTCCTGTTGACTCTGTTCGAGACAATTGTTCCATCGACTTAAAGGGAAAAAGGCAGTCCGTTTATTAGGGTTTCGAGTTGGGTTGACCAAACCCTAGCTGGTTCGCCAGAAAATTCATTGGAATCATCTGTATCGCCGAAAACGACTCTGTCATCCCACAAAAAACCTCGCTTGGGGTTAGGGACGTTCGGCCGACCCTGAATCGGTCAAGCCGACATTGGTAAGTGCAAAACCCTTTGATTTCACTACCTACCTAATCGCACTGTCAAAAATTGAGAGTTTAAGGTTTGGCTTCATGAGTTCGAGCTGTATTCGCACGAGTCACAGTTGGAAAAGTGTGATTCGTCTATGTGACATTGCATTCCAATCCGAGGTGAGGCCTCCTATGGTCACTAGCGGTCTTTGGCTGTTGTGACTAGCCGGTGTAGCCGTGGTCGGTGGCTGGCCGCCCTAAACGATCAGTCGTCGTCCTCAGTCACATTAGGGTTTCTAGTGGAATTTATTTTGCGATTTGGCCTCCAAGGTTTGTCCAGTTCTTGCTTTTCGTCTAATTTGCGAAAGTCGAACCTTTGATTTCTACAATTTCTTTGATTCTCGTAAATCACCGCAGTCATCGTCTAATTTGCTAAAGTCGAACCTTTGATTTCTACAATTTCACTTATCTCCCGATCAATTTTTTCGAATCGTCGTCCGTTGTCAATTACTCGTTGTCCACTTGAATCTTCGTCAGCCAACAGGTAGAGGTGAAAATCCTTGCTCTTATACCAATGTGGTGCAACAGAAGTTATATTTCATAATCGAAATAAGAAATTATGAAAAACTAAAAAAATAACTTTCAAGGAAATAGAATAATTCAATATAAAAATATTATGGCTTAATATTTATCATCACTCTTTAAATAGAACCAAAAATTAAACGATAAAATAAAATAAAACAACTAATATTCAAATAAGAAGTAAAATATTAAATGACATGACACGGTCATGGATCTGTGCCTTTTGGGTCTACTTGAGCTTGTACTGAATCATAATCACCACTAAGGATAATAACAACATAGGCAATTAGTATAGAAATCTTTTCAGGGGAAGATCTTTTGAAGAATAGAGTATGATCAAAATGTCCTAGTCCCGCTTCATAGTGTAAGGGTAAATCATTCAAACCAAACTCTAGAGATTGTTTTATTTTATCAAATGGCTACCTCAACTAGCACTTCTTCTCATCTTTTCCTTCAAAACCTGGAATGTCAACATAAACTTCTTTTAGATTTGCAGCCAAGAAATGCGTTTGCTCAATAAATCTGTTAAAATTTCCATCTTCTGATCCTAGCAACCTTTTTCGTTGAGTCTCCAACAAGTTTCACAAGTATGTTTAGTTCATTTACACAAGTCACACCACCTTGTATCACCAAATGTTTGATGTTGTACATGCTCCCAGCAAGAGATTTTTTTGATGAAGCCATTGAAAAAAAGGCTAAAAATCTGAAATAAGGAAGCCAAAATAAATTTTTTACCGAAAACACAAGCCCAGCAAAGAGATGGAATCAACCAGAGGAATTCAACCTATCAATGAGGGCTGATAGATACCGTGATAAATTCAATTATGCCAAATCAAATGAATGTAAACAAAAGTTTTGGAGCTTAGATAAATTCAATTTGATTCTGTCAAATGAAATGGAAGAAAATAGAAGCTGGAGGTTGATGTAGACCACCAACTTTTACACATGATACATTCGAATTGGGTTGGCCACAACTCTGGTGGATTGCTTGTTGACTCCAAATTTGTAAGACACTGATAAAGAACCCATTAAAAATACTAACAAACAGGTAGACTCACCAGAAAATGACAAAAATTAGCGCAACAATCCGACTGTTGATTCTCTAGATATGGACAGGGTAATCAAATTTTCCTAAAATGTACCAAGGCAACATTGACAACACATAGGCTTTAAAAAAAAAAGAGAATACGTAAACCAAATTCGTAGAGCAGTGAAAACTAAAAAACACAAACAGATTTGTTGAGTTGTAGTAAACGTAGAAGAATTTTGCCAAGAAGTTCTTCCCTATAACTCTAATACCATACAAGTCACAAAAAAAAGGGTTTAATTATTCTTATTATTTCAACTATTATAAGGTGCATATTCATAAGCATTTCTAATATCGAAACAACAAGTAATTACCAAATTAGTGCTAATGACAAACCACAAAAAATAAGAAAATATACAAGCTGTGAATCAAAGATTATTTTTTCCATTTAGAATTTTATTTTTTTCCTAAATAGAATGGGAAAATGTTATAGATGTTGATTGCCAATTTTTGTCACTTTCCTTAACAATGTGAGCCTATTTGAATTACTTCATTGTCTAATTAATGGAGTTTAAAAAACTCTATCGCATCAAAAAAATACCAGATATGAAAGAGTAGACATCAAAATGCAGGAACCAAATAGAAAAATCAACCTACATTGAGTTTCTAGAGTTCAACCTGTTGACACCGCCATTGTAATCGCAAAGCTGCAGCCTCCGATAACATTTTTAATTCACCTTCCTCTTCCAAGTTTAAATTTAGCAGTTCTGATGCACTTTCATATGTCAGCATATAAGTTGGTTTTATAATGGAGTTGTCCACAGAGTACTCTGCAATGCTATTGAAGAATAAAAGGCATCAGATGATATAAATAATATGAGTTAACATCATTTTATGAATAGTATGACCATAGTTTTGTTCAATTTTCCATTTATGATCCCACAACATATGATTACTAATGCACTCTCCTAAATAAACTTTCCACAAACATTTATTCCAACAATCCAAAATTTCCATATGATAATAGTGGAATATATGCCCAGAGAACATTTTTTTCACCCAGAAACTTTACCAACATAATATTTCTATCATGAAATTTTGCTGAAGAAAAGAACCGAAATGTTCTGTACCTTCCATCAGAATGAAGCAGAACAGAAACTGTAACAGCTCTACATATCTCACCCTGTTTCAAACTCATACCCTCCATGGCAAGCTTCTCTGGAAACATAGGATAAGTGGCAGTAGGTAGAAATATTGAAGTTCCTCTTTTCAATGCTTCCCTGCACATTATGAGGACTGTTCACACCAGTAATAGCACAGAATAGTTAGCATATCTACTTCTACCATCTGCTAGCTACCTGTCCACCTGGCTCCCAGGTTGAACATATCTAGCTGGATCAGCAACATGTATCCATACTCTAATCCGGCCATCTTGCAATCTTGTGCAACTCAATGCGTCATCAAGCTAAATATTGTGACACAATAAAAACACAAGATGACAAGCTGCAAAATAAAACCAAACAAAAAAAATGCAAGCAGTGCAACCAAGACATTAGGGGATAAATAATACCTCATCAGCCTCATCAACGTCAATGGCATAAACCTTCAAGTGAGTGAGATCCTTCCTATCAATCTAAACAAATAACATAAAATGAGCATAATGAAGAAAAGCTGTGAAGCAATAACAACGATCTTTTATCTAATATAAGTCAGTGAGATCCTTCCTATCTAACAACTAAATCAAGTATTAATGGTTAATTATAACTGTCAAATTATCTATTATAACCGTAAATAATTTATTCCTTATTTAGATAAATTCAATTTAATTTTCAGCAATTGATGTAATTGTCGTTTTTCTATATAATGTAAGTAAACTTTCTAAGGAGAGACATTGAATCCAATTCAACTTTGATATGGTATCAGAGCCCTTCATTTTCTGATTTTTTCCACTGTCATCGGGGTTTTCACCTTTTCGAACATTTTTTGGCTGCTTCTCGGATTTCCTTTGTGTCTGGTTCTTCCCGTCATCATCGTCATTCTTGTCGTCGCTGTTGGAGAGAGAGATTGTCAGCATTATTTGTTTTGTCGGTTCCCTCGTCAAACTTTGATTCATCCCAAGACAGATTGTCGGTATTTTCTATTCTGTTTTCTAGGTAGGCTTCGGCTCTCTGTCGGAATTTTCTTGGCTCATCATCTCTGTTGGTTTTGGTAGGACAGATTGTCGGCGCTTTCTGTTCTGTTTTCTCAGTTGGTTTCGGCTCTCTGTCAAAATTTTCTTGACTTTTCATCTCTGTTAGTTTTGGCTTCAACAGACTTCAGTGTTCTAGATTTACCAATTTTTTTCGCTCTGTGTCGAATATTCAATGGCAGCGGCATTTTTCTTATTTTAAATTATTAATTGTTGGTTCTACTTATTGCTTATTGTTTGTGGCTCAACCGAAGTCAACAAGTGGAGTACTATTTTCTTATCTCATTATTCTATAATATAATGACAAATATAGACTCTTTTGGTGTTCGTTTTTGTAATACCGAGATAAATCCTCTATAAATATAATGCAAAAAATGTTTGTGGAATATATGTTTTTGGAAAAAGAAAAATGCGTTTTGTAATTGTGTATGGTACACTTGATATAATACAATAAAAATTAAGATAGAAATATTGTTGGATTAATTAAGATATAAAACTAGTTCTGAATGGGTGAAAATTTAGGGGATTAATTAAAAAAGAAATAGTAAATCAATTAGAATACAAAGAAGAGGAGAGAGAATAGCAAAGTTGGGGAAAATAACATTTTTATGAATAGAGATTCTGTGCTCGACCTTGAAATGGAAAGATTGATTTCCATGTTGGAAAGGTCAAGCATGAGTTTTGAGAATGTGCCTTGCTCGACCTGTAAACTGAGAAATGAAATTCACGGCCGAGCAGTCGATCATATGATTGACCGTTCCCACATGAAACCCAAAAATTCAATTTTTCAACAACAGTTGTTTTATGGTCTACCCAATGGGTTTACGTTGTGATGCACTTCCAAGTGCAATATTATCAATTCAACAAAAAGAGTTCAATCGGTTAACTCAAAATAGGACAGTAACTCCAAACAACTGTATCTTAAAATTCATACATCCAAATGCCACCAAAATTTTAGGGATTCAAAAAGTACTAGAGAGGATAATGCAGTTCAAAAATCTCGTTCAAACTCATTGTGGAACCCGAGTTATGAATGGAACAAGGTTCAGTTCTAAATCTGTACTCACAGAAACAGAAACAGCGACCAGTAAAGAAACGTTCGTAAGATGACGAATTTAAATCCAAATGTTACCAAATTTGTGCTCAATCCTTCCTAACAGCCAGGGCTTTAATCCCTTAAAATTACAGAACCAATCTCGAAAGAAATCGAATAGAACAGAACAAAAACAAAAATCACGAGTGGTCCACAGATTCTCCACAGCCGAGAAACGCGACTTCAACGGACTCCTTGAAAGAAGCCACTCCAACTCGTTTTCTCTCCACTTTTCTACTTCTCCTCTCTAGACTAGCAACTAGGGCAAGTTGTTGGGAGAAAGTACCATAAAATCCAACCTCAAAAAGTAGACAAACCTGAGGAGAGAAGTTCTTTGGAAACTAACCGAGGGTCACTTTGGCAAGAGTCCTCTTTTTGGTGTTTAGGAGAGAGCTCCGAAAACCAGCAAAACTTCAACTTCTAATTGATGAAAAACTGAGATTAGGGTAGTCCTAAGAGATGTTAAGAAACCTTCCAAAAAACCCTAATACAAAATTACAAAAGTGTCCTAAAAACCAAATTACAAAAATAACCTTAAAATAATAAAAACACAAAATAAGTCCTTGTTTGATTTTTTGTCTCTGTAAACGAAACACTTGACATGGTAAACAAACCCAAAATGTAACGAAAAATACCACTCTAGAAAATTATGGATGTCTGCTACAAACCGTATGAAGAACGGTTTTATAAAAACGTCAAATAGTCCACAGTGGTAGAGTTGTAGGCAGATTTGTAACGCACACCATTTCTTCTATATTTTTGCTTCAACTTCTACTAATTCAAATGCCTGAACTCCTCTGTGTAATAAACTAAAATTCTCCTCCAAGCTAGCTAGGAAAGAGACACCTACAAAAATAAATAAAAAGGTTAGAAAGAAAAAAGCCTTTTGCTCGAGCTCAAGCATCCCGATTCGGGGTGCATCATACTCAAGAGGTTGAAAAGGATTTGCCCTCAAATCCAGGGAGTCTTCCACCCAGATCAAATGGAAAATTTAGATTGACCCCAAGCATAATGATTTTCATTTTAGGTTGCCCAAATAGAACAGCAACAAAACAACCTACAATCATCATTTCAACATGGCTTATTTTCCAACCCAATTCAGCATCTTTATCCACAAAATTCATAAAATTATTCCCGCTGTACTTATTTCCCTCTTCAATAACATGGCTGTCAATTTCAGTACCAAGACGCACCCCGAATCGAGATGCTCGAGCCCGAGCGAAGGGCTCCTTTCTTTCTAACCTTTTTATTTATTTTTGTAGGTGTCTCTTTTCTAGCTAGCTTGGAGGAGAATTTTAGTTCATTACACAAACAGGAGTCCAAACATTTGAATTAGTGGAAGTTAAAGCAAAAATATAGAAAAAATGGTGTGCGTTATAAATTTACCTACAACCCGACCACAGTGGACAATTTGACGTTTTTATAGAACCAAACATTCTTAAATGAAAAATCGTTCTTCATACGGTTTGTAGCAGACATCCATAGCTTTCCAGAGTGGTATTTTTTGTTACATTTGGGGTTTGTTTACTATGTCAAATTTTCCGTTTACAGAGACCAAAAATTCAGCCAGGACTTATTTTGTGTTTTTATTATTTTAAGGTTACTTTTGTAATTTGCTTTTTAAGACACTTTTGTAATTTTATATTAGTGTTTTTTGGAGGGTTTCTTAACCTCTCTTAGGACAACCCTAATCTCAGTTTTTCATCAATTAGAAGCTGAAGCTTTGCTGGTTTTCGAAGTTCTCTCCAAAACACCAAAAAGAGGACTCTTGCCAAGGTGACCCGCGATTAGTTTCCAAATAACTTCCCTCCTCAGGTTTGTCTACTTTTTGAGGTTGGATATTATGATATTTTCTCCCAGCAACTTGCCCTAGTTGCTAGTCCATAGAGGAGAAGCAGAAAAGTGGAGAGAAAACAAGTTGGAGTGGCTTCTTTCAAGGAGTCCGCTGAAGTCGCATTTCTCGACTGTGGAGAATCTACGGACCACTCGTGATTGTTTCTGTTCTATTTGATTCCTTTCAAGATTGGTTCTGTAATTTTAGGGGATTAAAGCCTTGCCTGTTAGAAAGGATGGAGCGCAAATTTGATAACATTTGGATTTAAATTCGTCATTTTATGAACGTTTCTTTACTGGTCGCCGTTTCTGTTTCTGTTTCTGCCAGTACAGATTTATAGCTAAACCTTGTTCCGTTCATAACTCGCGTTCCACAACGAGTTTGAACGAGATTTTTGAACTGCATTACTCTCTCTAGTACTTTTTGAATCCTTGAAATTTTGATGGCGTTTAGATGTATGAATTTTAAGATACAATTGTTTGAAGTTACTGCCCTATTTTGAGTTAACTGATTGAGCTCCTTTTCTTGAATTGATAACATTGCACTTGGAAGTGCATCACATGGTATCAAAGTCAGCCAAGTTCGGTGTGTCCGCGACGTCCTCGTCTGCAAGGACGTGGA
Organism: Begonia loranthoides; assembly: GCA_022433065.1. Taxonomy (NCBI): domain Eukaryota; kingdom Viridiplantae; phylum Streptophyta; class Magnoliopsida; order Cucurbitales; family Begoniaceae; genus Begonia; species Begonia loranthoides. Next base: position 39,626,198 of record CM039468.1, on the reverse strand, counting down.
CCTTTCCCGAGAGAGAGGGGAGATGTGCTATGTTTCGCCATCCCACATCGGATGTGGGACAGCTGGACTGGTCGCACTTATAGTGGGTGGTGGCCCTCTCCCAGTAGACGCGTTTTCGGGCTTGGGCTCTCTTCGAAGGGTCCACTCGAAGAACAAATTCGTGAGGGTGGTGTCGGGTTGGGCCGATCATGTATCCATGCAGGGTGGTGTCGGGCTGGGCTCAATCATGTATCCCAAAGTGGGCAATATCTACTGGGCTGACCATGGCCCACTATGGGTGCACATCACATTGATTCTCCCGAAACGATAATATTGCCTACATGGCATTTGAGTATGGTGTCACCTATGAGTGGTTGGTGAGACGTTGTCTCACTGGAGCTTCTCAAGGAAGCTTCTCTGCTTATAAAATGAAGAAAGCAGTGAAGGGGGAGAAGCAAAGGAGCTTCGGTTGTTTGGTTTACGGAGAGCAGAAAGAGTGCGAGAGAGAAGAGAGAAAGGAATGAGATTGCTATGTTTTACAAAGAGCGTACGAGAGAGACAGAGGAAAAGGAGGGAGACATTCTGTGTTTTCTTTCAGAAAGTAGAGAGTGAGAGAGAGGAAGAAGGTTGTTGCCTTAGATTGTCTGGATCGTGCGCTGTTGTGGTGTGAAGGGGGAGTTTGTAGTGAGGCATTCCAAGTGAGGTAAAAAGTAAGCATATCATGGCCAGAGGAGGTCTACACTACAAGTAGAGTCTGTTTTATTGATTGTAAACGCTAATCTGTGGATGGTTCGATGTTTACCTCTGCCTAATTTAGTTCCCTGTTATTTATTGGATAATCTGTGAGTTTGGATTGATGTTACTCTCTGGCTAGTTAACTCCATGTTATTAGTTGCTAGTTTAACTCGCTGTTGTAGTTGCCTATTTTGTTCTCTATTGTTAGTTGTTACTCTGTTATTTGTTGTTCTTATTCTGTTGCACTGAGAATGTGAATGGTAGTTCTTTATTTGATAATGACTAATATGTCTCTGGATGTTGGTTGTTCCGTGGGTGTAGAGTGGTCTTGGAATTTCTGTGCATTGCCTCTTGGATGTAAAATGTTGTACTTGATTTCTTTTAATACTGGACTTATATGTATACTTGCTTAATCGAAAGAATGGTTGTAAATAGTGGCATGTTTCTTGTTACTTGTACCCTATACCTAATGATGAGTTTGTTGTGGTTCTGTTACTTCTCTAATGCTTAGCCAATAGACTCTATGCATTTAGGTGGCCCTGTTACTATTTATGATCCGAGAATCCATGTTATTAACTTGTTTGTACTCTTACTTTGAATTATATTATATTGTTGCGATTAATATTACATTGAATTGACATACATCATGATTAAAAACAATTAGGGATGTCATATCTAAATTGGTATCCACATGCATTGCACGAGAGAGACCGAATTAAATAGATGTAATGGGAATTGGAGGTTGGAGAATTTAGTGACAGTAATGCCTGAGAGAACTACATGATAATGTATCCCTCCCATGGGGTGCCTGTTTTAGCCAAGCTAGATCCTGAGAATGTATCTATTCTCTCTGGGAAATATCTCCAATGTCTCGATTGATTATTAGACTGTGAGTAAAGAACAGATTGGGTGGATTCCTTTCTGACATAATTAAACATATGCATGCATCATACTGCATCTTACATCTTACTAGGCGTTAGGCTCACAGTTTACTTGTAGAGTAGATGACGATCAGGGTATGAGCTATATACTTGAGGGAGGAGCATTTCAGGATGAACACTTAGGTTACGCAGCGGATTTGACCTGAAGGATTGTGGCTCATGGATTTTGGAACAGTTGATGGTTTTGTAATATGTTAAATGACTAAATGTTTTGTTAAAACAATGAATTTTTATTTAAAGTGCTAAAACAACATTTTGAAATTGTATTTAGTTTCCACTTTAATTAATCTGATATGTTTTCCTCTCACATACGTTTTAAATAAATTTAAAAAAAAATTTATATGACTAAGAAAAAGGTAACATTCCGGATCGGGGCGTAACAGTTTTACTGAAAAAAATTATAATGCCTAAGAATTTCAATTTCGATTATTTGTTATGGGAAAAGAATTATGATGACATATTGATGGTAGTGATACGATTCTAGATGAAACCTTTAAATTAGCTCAATGAAAAATTAAAGATGCTAGAGTAATGACACGGATTTTAGCAACAGTGAATCAATCAATTGTTCTAAATTTAAAATCGTATACTACAGCTAAAAGTATGTGGGAATATTTGAGGAAAATTTATAATCAAGATAATAGTGCTTGCCAATTTCAATTCGAATATGAAATTTTCAATTATTCTCAAGGTGGTTTATCTATTCAAGACTATTTATCTGGAATTCAAAATTTATGGGCTAACTATGTAAATATTATTTATGCAAATATGCCAACTAAATCTCTTTCTGCTATTCAAGAGATTCATGAACAGAGTAAGAGAGATCAATTCTTGATGAAGTTGCGTCATGAATTCGAGAGAGTTCGAGCAAATTTGATGAATCGTGTTCCATCTGCTTCTTTGGATGTGTATTTGGGTGAATTACTTCGTGAAAAACAACGTCTTACTACACAAATCATCTTTCAAAACAGTAAAGTACATGACAATGTAGTTGTTTATGCAGCTCATAGGAATCAAAAGATCTTGTTATCTCCTTTTGATTTGCCAATATTGCATGTGGGCATCGATTTTGAATATATACAGCACATTGCACTACTTCAACCCAAAATTCCTTCGACACGTCTTTGCTCTTCAACATGGACCGAACCATATCGAGAATTGTTCGATTTTTTCTTTCAGCCATACCCTTTTGTTTAGGTGAGTAAGGTGTGGTCAAGAATCTTTTAATTCCTTGTTCCTCGCAATACCTTGTGAAATCGGTTGACATGTACTCTCCATCTCGATCCGACCGTAAAGCCTTGATGTAAAAACCGGTTGTCTTCTCCACTAACACCTTGAATTTCTTAAACACTTCGAATGCTTTCGAGTTTTCCTTCAAGAAATAAACTCAAGTCTTCCTTATATAATCGTCAATGAAAGTGATAAAATATCTCCTCTCACTACAAGATTTCGGTGTGATCGAGCCGGATATGTCGATGTGTACCAACTCGAGAGATCTCCTTGCACGATATTCCGCCTTCTTTTAAAATGGACTCCTTACTTGTTTGCCGAGTACACATCCCTCGCAAAATTTCTTGGTGTAGTCCATGTTCAGTAACTCATAGACCATTTCCTTCTTTGCTAACTCTTTTAGGCCGTCGTAATGTAAGTGCCCAAACTGTAAATGTCATAGTCATGCTTTATCTTCCATATTTACTTGCAAACACCTTTCTCGCACGATCTTCAAGTTAAGTTTGAACATTCAATTTAAAGAAATGATATGAGATTGAAAGAACCAAAAAGAGGCAACACAAGATGAAAGAAAACCATCAACCATTGTACCAATAATCACACCAACAATTTCTCAAGCATCCGACGACGAAGAAGAGCCGAGACAACCAAGGATGTGAAGTCTACAAGATCCATACGATTCGACGAACGAAGTGCATTTAGTTTGCTTATTAGCAGACGCGGAGAATATTGCCTTTGAGGCCAAGAGAGACAAGAGGTGGAAGGCCGCGATAGATGAAGAGATAAAAGGCAATCGAAAGAAATGAAACGTAAGACTTGGTGGAGTTACCAGAAGGATGTCGACTCATAGGAGTAAAATGGGTGTACAACAAAAAAATGAATGCCAAATGAGAGATTGAAAGATATAAAGCACCTCTAGTTGCGAAACCTCTAGTTGCGAAAGGCTATAGACAAAAAGAGGGGATCGACTATGATGAAGTTTTTGCTCCAGTTGTTAGAATGGAGACAATTCGACTTCTTATATCTCAAGCAGCTCAATTCAAGTGGTATCAAATGGACGTGAAGTCCGCATTTCTAAATGGGGTACTTGAAGAAAAAGTCTATATTGAGCAACCTCCCAGATTCATGAAAGTTGAAAAAGAGAGCAAAGTCTTGAAGTTAAAGAAGGCGTTATATGGGCTGAAACAAATGCCTCGAGCATGGAACACCCAAATCGATACCTACTTCAAAAAGAACGGATTCATACAATGTCCCTATGAATATAAATTGTATGTGAAGAAAGAAGAAGAGAACTTATTCTTTGTTGCTTTTTATGTTGATGATCTTATCTTCATAGGAAACAATGAGAATATTATAGAAGATTTCAAAGAAGCTATGACACAAGAATTCGAAATGACGAACTTGGGATTGATGAAGTATTTTCTTGGTCTTGAGATTAGATAAGGAAATCCGGAATTCTTGTGTCACAAGAAGCATATGCGAAGGACATTTTGAAGAAGAGCATGATAGAAGATTGCAAGCCGATAGCAACACCGATGGAGCTCGGTACGAAACTCTCTAAATTTGAGGGAAGAGATCAAGTAAATGCAAGTGATTACCGTAATTTGGTTGGGAGTCTACGATATCTCACATACACAAGGTCAGACATCGCATATAGTGTCGGCATAGTGAGTCGATACATGGAGGATCCAAGACACTCGCACCTAAAAGCTATTAAGAGAATTCTTCGATACATTCGAGGAACGAAGACACTCGGGTTACTCTACTCAAAGACGAACGAATACAAATTGGTTGGTTACTCTGATAATGATTGGTACGGAGATGTTGATGACCGGAAAAGTACAGCGGGATACATGTTCTATATGGGAGACACGACATTCACATGGCTTTCGAAGAAACAGCCAATCGTGACTTTGTCGACATGCGAGGCGAAGTATGTGACTGCATTATGGTATGTGCACCACGTAATTTGGCTAAGAAATTAGCTACACGAGTTATATCTCAAGCAACATGAGGCAAGCGAAATACAAGTTGACAACAAATCAGCAATTAAATTGACAAAGAATCTAGTTCATCATGAGAGGAGTAAGCATATAGATGTTCATTTTTATTTTATTAGTGAACATGTAAAGAAAAGAGAAGTGCGAATGAGTCACATTGCAAGTCGTGACCAAGTGGCAGATATTTTTACAAAGCCGCTACAAACGGTGCTGTTTGAAAACCTCAAGAAGATGATAGGAATGAAGGATCGAAAATGTTTGAGCTTACGTGAGGAATTTGTTGAGAATTAAACTCAAACGGTCAGCATTTTGGAGCGTTTTTCAACGAGAATTTGAAGAGTCAAATGGTGACCAAATTAAACATATGACCTATGGATTTTAATGTCTATGTTCTGATGGTTTAAGATTCAAGTCATTTGAAGTTCTCTAGAAGAAGTTATGACGTTTTAGCAACCAAATGTCAAAAATTAATGTTATGTTTCGTATTCTGTTTTAAATATGTTTATTGCTTTAATTATTGTGCGAATTTTAAGAGTCTTTTATGAGTTTATAAATATTGTATTGTGCTCATTTGAGAAAAAAGAGAAAAATAAAAATATTTCAAGAAGCTTTGGAGTGGTGATTTTTTTTTTTCTCACCAAAACAAACACTCCATTTTTTTTATCAATAATTAGTTCTTCTGCATCAAATAATTAAGAGACAACGGGTAATGATACAACAATTACTCCTGAACTTATTCAGCAAATGATTATTCCAGCCTTTTCAACTTTGGGCCTCCAAGGTAAACATATCCAATCATCTCTACCTTGGTTAGTTGATTATTACGCATCTAATTGCATGATTAGTTCTTCCAACTCTCTTAATCATATCCGACCATATAATGGTTCATCCTATATTCAGATTGCTGATGGTGATCAATTACCTATTCATACTATTGGAGACATTAACTCCTTAATAAAAGATGTACTAGTATCACATGCGCTATCTACTAGTCTAATCACAGTTGGAAAATTGATCAACAATAATTGTACTGTTTGTTTTACTCATAATGGTTGTGTTGTGCAGATTAGGTATCGGAGAAGATACTCGCGAATGGGCCTAAAATTGGACGATTGTTTTCTCTACATTTTTTCCTTCCTCACTTCATTTCATTAGCATGCACTATTTCAGCCAAAAATAGTGAACTTTGGCACAAACGTTTAGGTCATCCTAACTTTATTGTTCTATCTCATTTAATGAACTCTGGTATTTTGGGCAATAAAGATCAATTTTCGTCTTCTCTAAATTTTGATTGTTCTACATACAAATTAGGAAAGAGTAAATGTCTTTCATTTCCTTCCCATGGAAGTCGTGCTAATCGTTTTTTGATTAATTCATAGTGATGTTTAGGGCATTACTCCTATTCTATCTCACGAAAATTATAAATACTTTGTCACATTTATTAATGATTACAGTAGATATACTTGAATTTATTTTTTTGTTCTAAATCCAGGGTATTTTCTCTATTCAAAAATTTCTTAGCCTATGTTAAAATTCAATTCTCTTCTGCTATCAAAACACTAAGTTCTAATTCAGGTAGCGAATATATGTCCCATGAATTTCAGGATTTTCTACAACATAAAAATATTGTTTCTCAACGTTCTTGTCTTTATACACTACAACAAAATAGTGTAGCTAAATAGAAAAATCGTCATTTCTTGGATGTTACTTGAACTTTACTACTTGATTCTTTTGTTCCACCCAAATTTTGGGTTGAAGCTTTATCTACGACAGTTTATTTAATCAATCGATTGTCTTCCAGTGTCTTAGATTTTGACTCTCCATATTTTTGTCTGCATCGTAAACTTCCCCCATTATATTGCTATGCATACTTTTGGTTGTGTTTGTTTTATTTATTTGCCACCTCAAAAACGTTATAAACTTTCTGCTCGATCAGTAAAATATGCATTTATGGGCTATAGTACTTCACACAAAGCTTATGTTTGTTATGATCCATCTTCTAGTAGATTTCGTATGTCTCGCCATGTTGTTTTCTTCAAAAATCAATATTTCTTTCCTAGTCATGTTAAATATTTGCCAAACTCATTTGTTCTTCCTACATTTGATGAATTGAGTCCACCTCCTAGTCGATTCAAACCCGGATTTGTGTATGAAAAACGACGTCCAACTTTGCCAGTTCTTGAGATTGCCTCGCAATCTGATCTTGATCATAGTGTTTCCACCATGCCTCATGCTAATACGGACATAACTCTTCGACGTTCTTCCAGAGTTGGTAATGTTTCTAATAGGTATGGGTTCTCTCACACATTTCTTCATACTACTTTATCTTCCATTTTCATTCCATCATGTTATTCTGAAGCTATAAAACATGAGTGTTGGCGTAATGCTGTGGCTGAAGAACTTCAAGCACTTGAAGATAATCACACATGGAATATTGTTAGTTGTCCTCCTAATGTAAAGACAATTGGTTATAAATGGATTTACTCGATCAAACTTCGTTTTGATGGCTCTCTTGATCGTTTTAAAGCACAATTGGTTGTTCTCAGTAATAAACAAGAGTATGGAATCAACTATGAAGAAACTTTTGCTCCAGTTGCTTAAATGACTACAGTCCGAACTATCACTTCTATTGCTGCTTCACATGGATAACCTCTTTATCAAATGGATGACCTCTTTATCAAATGAATGTCAAAAATGCATTTCTTCACGGGAAACTCAAAGACGACATTTACATGGTTTTGCCTCTTGGTGTGTCTACATCGTCCTCTTTGAAAGTATGTAAACTAAAGCGATGTTGAAACAAGCACCCCGAGCTTGATTTGATAAATTTCGAATAACCTTGATTGATTTTTCTTTCCAACAAAGTCAATATGATTCATCTTTATTTCTTTGCAAGACATCCAAAGGCATTGTAATTTTTCTTATCTATGTTGATGATATTGTCATCACTGGAACGGATTCTGCATCAATCACTCATTTGAAACATAATCTTCAGACTGCATTCCATATAAAAGATCTTGGTTCTCTTGCTTATTTCCTGGGTTTAGAAGTTCATACTACTCCTTCTGGTATTTTCTTAAATCAACATAAATACACACAGGATTTAATCAATTTGGCAGATCTTCAAGATGCCTCATCTACTGATACTCCATTGGAAGTCAACACCAAGTATTGTAATGAGGAGGGTACTCTTCTTGCTGATCCTACAACTTATTAATAGTTGGTGGATAACTTGAACTACTTAACTATTACACGCCCTAACATCTCCTTTTTTGTTCAACAAGTTAGTCAATTCATGCATAATCCTTGATATCTCCATTTAGCCGTGGTTCATCGTATTATCTTCGAGGAACATCTCGTCGTGGGTTATTTTACCCATCTGGTTCTCCAATTCATCTTGTTGCTTATAGTGATGCTGATTGGATAGGTTGTCCAAATACTTGACGATCTATCACAGGATGGTGCATGTCTCTTGGGAGTATTTTAATCGCTAACAAAAGATCAAAAAGCCAGAAATTTCTAATTTAGAAGGACATAATGCAAACAAACAACTCGGAAACTCATATTCAAAAAGGGGGAAATTTTAAATGCTACCGATCCAACCAATAACTAAGAAGTTTGGTTTTACAATAATCATCATATTGACTCTGTTATGTTTAAATTCGATAGTCCTAAATTGTAAGAATTATAAGTTAATTTGTAATTAATTTTCTGAGAAATCAGAATTTTTCTAGTTATGCATTAAAATGTAAATTTTTTTAAATTTCCAAAACATTGTTATGCAAACAAAATAACCTCAAACGGTTATTTCATAATTGTCTATTACCTATTCAAGACGTGATGCTTCAAATCTCAACTGATTAATTAATATATATTTCAGGATGCTTTGAAATGGATTGAAAACAAGAATTAGTATTAACCACCTCATCTGCATCCGGCGCCTCTAACAAAAGAGTTTCAGCTGCTGATTTATTCTCATCTGAATGATGAGTCCGAATGTTGCACTTCAGGAGATCAAGATTGACATGTGGAGAAAAATACCCTATATCTATCAGGAGATTTAACGCCGATGACGTCGTTTTCATGAGTCCCATGGCCTTGAGGATCTATAAAAAAGAAAAACAATCAAGCTAAAACGAAACTATAACAACAGCATGCCATACATGATAATGAGCCCTTCAGCTAACATTAGCATTGGATATCTTACAGAAAGGAAAGTTGTAATTTATGAAAAATACAAAGCAAGAACGTACAAGACAGTCATGCAGTATCGGATGCATCTATAGCAGCAGAATTGCACAGAGAATTCAACTCCAAAAACAAAAAGAAATAAGGAAAAAGAAAATGCCAAGCCGATGTAGTTACCATCCCAACAGTTTTCCTTTGGTCCTCACTTTCACATGCATCAATAGCATAATCCTCAAGGCATTCAATTTTATGTCTGCTTTTCTCTTCTGCAGTCCAAGAAGATTTGGAAGGTTTACCCTCCAAAGGCATTGCCTTGGCAGATTTTAGTAATTCTATGAACTCCTGATGTTCTTTCTCAGCAATTTCTTTTGCAATCTTTTTAAGTTGGAATTCTTCCACCTAGATTATACAGAAGGAATTCCATGTAAAAATCACAAAAATGTGGCAATCAAGCAAGCACTCTAGATCCCCAAGGGCCCAAAACCAAAAAATATGACAAAGAACTAACAGAACCGCCAGAGAAAGCATGAGTTTTCAAGTTAAGTAACATGTTTCTTCAAATGGATGACTTTGCTGCTATACATTGAATTCAATCCATTGAAAATGTTTTAAATGTAAGATAGTATAACACTGAATATAGTTGAAGAAATTAGGCTTTGAATATGTAGATAAGTACATGCTAAAGCTAAATCTCTAAGTAATTGAACAAATTGCATGATTATACATATCCAATCATAATTTTGGAGGCTTTAAAGAACAGAAGCTATAGTTAAATAAGGTTTTGATGCTTCACAGCCTATTCATTTGCGAACTATCCTGTTTGGAAGTAAAAACAAAAAAAAAAAAACAAAAACAGCACTCAAATGGAGCTTAACCCTTTTCGCTTCAAACTTGAACAAAATCTCTCACTTCGACTGCTATTCTCATATCCATGGAAAATTGTTGAAAATGAATATATTAATTATCAACTCATTTCTGCTTCTTTCTGAGATTTTTTTTTTTTTTTATAACTATGTTTGGAAGAAATGAGTTCCAACCAAAATTCAAATGTTTGCCTAAATCATTATTAAGGAAAAGTTATATACTTATGATCAAATGTAGAAGAGAAACTCTTTTCTATCTCTCTCCTTGCATAATTGTCTCTTCTGCAATACGCATGAGAAAATTATCACTCATATTATAATTAATTGTGAGTTTATTAGAGGCATTTGAGTATATTTTCCATCTCATTTCAATCGAACTGCAAGGAGATATTCGAACATTCAAAGTTTCTTCAATGATATTTTTATGAGAGAAGAAAAATTTAAGAAGTGAAAGCTAATTTTAAGATTAGGTGTATTAGTTATTTTTAGAGTTGTATGGCTTCATTGAAATACTATTTTTTTCGAGGTCAAGGAACCTATAGTCAATCTTTGGGACAATATTAATTTCATTATTGCTAAATAGACTTATTGTTTGAAGTTTTTTAGGATTTATCATTTTACAGTATTTCTCTCTAATTAGAGACAAATTGTTTTAAATGAAGTGTTTCTCTTTCTTTTTTCATGAGTTGGGTCCTTTCCTCTTTACTATTGTAATTTCCTCTTCTATCAATATACTTTTTTTTTCATCAAAAAAACGTTATCGACAATAAATTAAAAGGATATAATAACCATGATATGGTTAACTAATTTTGTTTGCTCACAGAAAATAAATAAACTTGAGGCTCTGACAAATTTGTTGGAACATTTTTTCACCAAAAGATTAGCTAACTGAATATATGAGAAGATTTGTGATCGTTTAAAAGAATAAACAAAATTAAAAGTATGAGTTGTTTATATCTGAATATTTCCTGTATACACCACCTTTGAGACTTCAACAAAATAGTCGACAATTTTTTTTATTAACTTATTAACTACATAATTATAATTTGTAAATTCTAGAACCACGTAAAAGCATAAAAAGATTTCAAGGATGAATTGTCAATGTCTGAATCTTTCCTGAACACACCTCGAGGCTTCAACAAAATTGAAGAATTTTTTTTAAACCAACTTTTAGTTGCCTGAATATATTGAGACGATTTGAAAATTCTAGAATCACGTTGGATGAGTTGTCAATGTCTGAATCATTCCTGAATACAACTTGAGGCTTCAACAAATTATATAAAAAAAAATTATCAACTTTTTGCTGCCTAAACATAGTGAGAAGATTTGAAAAATTATAGAATCACGTAAAAGTAAACAAAATTTGAAGGATGAGTGGCCAATGTTGGAATCTTTCTTGAACACATAAAAAAGTAGAAGTTTAAGCAGAGTCAAATGTAATAAAATATGATAAGGCATGAGACCTACCTGCTCAGTAGTTCGGGGTCGATAGATAGCTCGAGCACCTTTTGTTTCCTGAACAGTGAAGTATATTTCATCTCTTGATAGCAACAGATGTGCACAATAGCTCTCAAGAGGTCCAACACTACCAAAAATCATCTGTACGATGTAAAGTTAGAAAAGAATAAGCCAAAAAGAAAGAAAAATTCTAGAAAATAAAGAACCTCCGCTAACTCTTCTGCAGTCACGTATTGATTTTTTTCAAGAAGCTCAAGCCAAGCAAACTCTAGCAATGTTGCATCCTGTAGTTTAGAAACCCTGCCTTAATAAACAAATCATCAGATAAGGAAGTTATTATAACATCAGGTTACCAAGTTATTTTGGGCTTTCTGAATAAATTCTGAAATTTCTGTCTGGTCAAAATTTTCTACACCTGGAACAATATATGTGACTTGTTGTGGCTTGATGGATGACACGACCCCATTCTGATAAGGGACAGAAAATAAAATGAGTAAGCTACAAACCATGAAAGGAAAAGAGGTTTACAGTTGCAGTGAATTTTAACAATGAAACCTAAATGCACCACTAAGTAACCTATTTAAGCTTCTGAATTAACTGGTTCTACTACAACCTGATCGAACACCATCCAATTTTTCTTGCCATCAGGTCTCTGAGCAACTGCCAGCAACAATCTATCAGAATCCTTCTTATACTCAAGAAGTAGACCCTTTTCCAATACTCTGTTTACAAGCTTATCTTCCAGAAGCTGTCCTCCGCTTGTTAATCCTGTTCTACAGAGTCAATAAATATATAATTAATCACTATACATGTTAAACCCCATCATTGAGGAAATGGGGAACATGAATTCATAGATTTCCAGAACCTTTATTAACTATTCATATTGGGTATGTCAAAAAACCATTAAGTAATCCATTCATTTGAAGTTGAAATGCAAGACTACAACCATGCATCTTATCAGTAGCTTATATGATAACAAGTACACCATATTTTGGATTGGATTTCAATATCTAACTTGCAGTTTTTAATGTTAGCGGAGAAGGACATGTCAAACAACCATGAAGTAATCCATAGATTTGAAGTTGAAATGCAGGACTACAACCATGCATCTTACAGGATTTGAAAAGGGTACCATCTAATTCGATCAGTAGCTAATATGATAACAAGTAAGCCATATTTTGGATTGGATTTGAATTCCTCATGTGCGGTTTCTAATGTTGGCAGAGAAGGATTGAAAAATACAACAAACTTTTCGGAAGAAGTGTTTTCCTTCAGTTTCATGATGCGTTCTTTGTATTTCAGGTGATATTGCCAAGATAAAATAACATACATGCTTTCACCATAAGAAAATCCGTATTGAATGCTGCAGAGTTTTAAAGTTACCATATTGTAAAACGTACAGGCACTTTATTAACTTGCATGCTCGATACTATCAATACTCTTCTACATAAACATTGTAGCCGTTATATCTCCAAAAATGGGAAATCAACTCCACAACAAAGATTACAAGCAAATAAAAATCAATTCGAATAATCATGAAAATTCAACGAGAAACTAGCAAGTGATATAAAATTTACGATAGATAAAAATTCGAGAAGCTACCAAGAAAATAAACATACTTAGAAGCTGCACAAACTCTTTTCCGTTTGCGCAAAGCTTGAAGCTCTTCCAAAACGAAGTCAACAAGACTATGCATAAAGCAACGTTGAACGCCACCATAACCGAAAACTTCTAGCTCGGAATGAGATATTGGTAAGGAAAAGTTCAAATTACAGCAACGCCGAAAGTGCGAGGTCCTGAAAGAAAAGATGCGGCAGCGAAAGGCGGGTATTGGAGGAGAGGAAGCGGAGAGCAAGAGAGAGCAGGTGTTGAAGGCTCGAATTACCACCATCGTCTAGTGGAGAAGATAGGCGAGGTCCATGAAGGGAGAGGAAGAGAGGGTGATTTTGCGATGGAGAGAGAAGCAAGTTGGATTTCGTTTGTAAGTCGCGAGAGAGATGCGGAAAAGGATAGGCGGGTGAGGGCTGCTCTGCTTTTGGGGATTGGTTATTTGGAAAGTTTGTAATGAAAAAATTACAAGTTAATGTTTTGAAGCTACACTATGTTGAAAAGAATTGTAACTTTTGAAATTGAAGTTGGCGCTTGAACTGGGAAGAACAGATGGCCTCATGAATTATATTTTGTTAGCAAATTCTATATTCTGTCGTGTCGACATTGTTCTCAGTTGGTTGTAGGCCCATAAATGGCATTCCTTTTATTCGCTAATAAATTTAGCAGCAAAGCATTATTTCTACTTCTCTTCAAATATAAATTACAACACCATCTTTTGTCCGTACTTGGCAGATTTTCCCCAATATTTTTGGTGCATAGCTCTTTTTTAGACTGTCTTCTCAAGAATTGAGTACCTACCACGTTCTGGACAATTTGGCAGACTGAGTTTCAAGCAGGTCATAGCAGCGAAACTCCAAACTCCAAGGCATGAGTGTGGGACCTTGCACATGAAAGGTAGTGAAGCAGTGCAAGATTTCATGTCAAGGATGGTGACAACTATAAATCAAATGAGGGCGTATGGAGATCAAATCACTGGTCAAACTATTGAAGCCAAAGTACCAAGGATTTTTTACTTCTAAGTTTTATCCTGTAGTTGCTGCAATTGAGGAATCCAAAGACCTAACAAGCTTAACTTTTGATGAGTTAAGTGGATAGTTGCAAGCACGCGAAGCAAGAATCATCAGGTTAGTAGAGAAGATTGAAGAAAAAGCATTCCAGGTAACAGTATAGGCTTCTAACTTAAGAGAAGCTGACAACGGAGCTGCAAGAGGACGAGGAAGTTCTCGTGAGAGAGGCATAGGTAGAAACTCAAAACAAAGACCATCCTCTAATGAACAGAGTTACAAAAGTAGCATTCAATGTCATGACTGTAAGAAATATGGGCATGTGAAAGCAAGATCGTTGGTCCAAAGACAAGCACGTGTATTTTGCAGAGGAAAGTGAAGTCAGAAATTTGTTTATGGCTCATTATGATCTAATGATGTTGCAAGTAGTGTGTGGCTTGTAGACAATGGTGTTAGCTAAATACTTATTAAACTTAATTATTTTTACAATCAATTTAATTATCGAAATACTAATTCTACCTTAATGGGTGTACGTTAACGAATATATTTATATATGTTTTTACACTTACTCAAAATATCATTGAAAAAAGGTATTTGGAACTTCTAATATGTTTATGCGAGTCTATGCAGCAATAGTTTGAATTCACATATAGGACTCAATCAAAAAGTGGCTCGAAATGTCTAAGTATGTGTTGGCACCCTGTGACGAAGTACAAAATCTCATCACAAGCCATGCACAAAATGGAAGAACCTGCGAACGTCTAGTCCTGAGAAGTGTTTTGGCCGCAAACACCCATGATCCAGTCGAATCTGCGGAAGCCTAGTCCTAAGGCAATGATTTTTAAATATCAACTGATAAACACGTGAAACAAAGACCGCTCTCCTGCAGCAAATGCCCACAACTAGCTACGGAAGTGCAAGCCCGAGGAGATATCTTTCAAAGTATATATCCAGATACCTAGAAACGATGTGCGGACACCCGCAATGGACCCGTAGAGAACCTTGCGGCAATTTGATCTAGAGACAAGAATTTAAATTGAAGCTTCACGCGGACACCCGATCAGGGATTGCGGACGCCATTGCAGTAGTCCTTAACTTAACCTGCGAAAGTTCATTGCCTTGTTAATGTCTTTAACAAAGATATTGCAAGCGCCCAAAGAATACCAAAGGGCACCTGGAGCTCGAGATTTTTAAAGAAGTCTATAAACACAAGCTTACTCCGCTGTGCATTTTAACTGAATGATTTTTACGCTGAAGTGTTGTTCGTTTACTTATGTACATTTGAGTCTTCATTCTTGAGCTAAAAAACCTAACCTCTCCCACTCATACACTTAAGATTGTAGAACTTTGAGAGTGGTAGGTCATTTGTGCTTAAACCTTCAACCATTACTTTTGTTGTTTGTGGAACAGATAAAGGGTGACTCTCAAGAAGAGTCATTGTAGAGTTTGATTGACATCTAGAAAATCAATATGTCAAAGCCGGAAGGATTATTGGAAAAGGAATCTTCAAGGAGGGACTTTGGAGCATGGACGTAGGTAGCTTAACCAAACCGCGTTAGCAAACCTTTTGCAATATATTTTCCTTCTCTCTTTTACTTGCATATTAGTTTTAGAACATCTAATTAAAAGATAGAGTATATAATTTGAGATAGCAAAGCAGTAGAAATTTAATCAATAAAAAAAGAGAGTTCTCTTTATATTTTTTTTGTTAAATGTAATAAAGAAAGAGAGTACTCCAAAGAGAAGAGTTCTACGGACTTTAAATCAATGAAATTTACATATGTTAATGGGGGAGTGATTAAACTTTTCAATATGAATCCACAAAGGGATATTAAATACTAAGTAATATTTAGCGTATACTATAAGTGAATTTAAATTATTAACTTAAAATAAATGTAGTTATCATAAAAAATAGAGAGATTGTTAGCTTAATAAGTATTAAGCTTAATTATTTTGATGATGAATATAATTAATGAAATACTAATTTTAAGTTAATGATGAGTATACAATGAATATCTTTCAATATGTTTTTACACTTATTAAAATTACCATTGAAATTAGGTATTTAAAGCTTGTAATATGTTTATATGAGTCTAGACAGCAATGGTTTAAATTCACATGCAAGACTTAATCCAAAAGTGGCTTGCAATGTTTAAGTAAAGTCTGTGCAGGCACCCTGTGATGAAGTGTGGAAGCATAGTCTAGAGCCATGCACAAAATGGAAGAACTCGCAGATGCCCAATCCACAGAATCCCAATCTTGAGGCAATGCTCTTTGAAGATCAATTGGCAGCCTCCTGGATCAAAGAACAGTCACTTGCAGCGGATGCCCATAGCTACATAAGTGCAAGGCCAAGGAGATGTTTTCAAAGTACATATGTGTAATATCTCGAATTTTTGTAATATAATTTAATAAGTCTAATTCGAAAATAATTGAAAGTATTCAAATTAATTGAATATTTATCTGGATATTATCAAAGACGTAACCGGTATACTATTATTTAAGAAATTTAATTGGCTTAATTAGAATATTATTTCTAACAAATATTTGTATAATTATTGATGAGAGAATAATATTAATTGATGGGAGAATAATATTAGAATTAATTAAATAGAATAAATTGATTTAAGAAATTAAATTAATTGTTAATATATATATATATATATATAATAAGATTAAAAAAAAAAGAGAAAAGAGAAATGGCCAAATCGGCCATTTCTTTTGCAGGCAACGAAAATGAGAGGGAGAGAGAGACGACGCTGGTTCAGGTTTCGGACGGCGACGGTGGGTCTAAGCGAACGACGACGAGTGGTGTCGGCGAGTCTGGCGTGCGCGACGGGACGACGTCGGTTGGGGCTCGCGATTTGGGGTTCCGATTCGGAGCTCCTGCGTGGCGTTTTCTGGCGACGAATTTCGGTATGAATGGTTGGGTTTTTCTCCTCTGTTGATTTCCTCTTGAGTGGTCGTCCTTTGGGGGCGAGAATCGACGGAAGAATCGTCGATTCCCGTTCGGCCGTGCCGAACACCCGATGGGCAGCGCTGCCAGGTGCGTTTGTCAACGGTTTAATTGGTATTTTTGCCTGCTAGTGTAGACAATTCCAGCCTGTAATCGCACTGAGTTCAGAGTGGGGAACACTCTTAATTTCTGGAGTGAATTGCGAAGATACTGTTTTGTTGTTTTGTGTTGACAGGTTGTCTCCTGCCGACAGTGAAGGAATTGATGAGGAGGTTGTAGGTGGTTGCAATTGAAGAAGTTGTCGGGTGTTGGTTTTGATAAATGGCAGAGAGCTTCGCTGGAAAAGAGGGAAGGCCGAGAGAGAGTTCGTTGAGAGGTAGAATTGTGATGGGAGGCAGAGGATGACTTGGATGGTCTTGGAGCTGCTGTCCAGAAGCTCACTGTGAGCTTGAGTGAGAGCTAGAAGTTGATGAGAGTTATGTTATTCTTTCCAATAGCTTGATCAAGTAATGCGAAGAAGAAAAACCAATGTGAGCTGAGGAATTCGACTAGGAGCTGCCGTCCATAATCGATTTATTCATCTAGGGTAAGGAATTGTGTGTCTTGGCAATCAAAAGCCCTACCCACAAGTATTATGTTTGTGTTTTCTTGATTAGCTTCTATGATAGCTCTCCTTGATTGATTGTTTATTGCTTAATTTCTTAGTTGTAGTCTTGTTTATTCTTGAATTGTCTTTAGTTTATTGCATCCGTTTGGAGTTTGGGAATCTGGATAGGATTAGATGTTTTATTTATTTGTTCTCTTGTTAATCATCTTGCAAAGTTGGTTGCCAAATCTCTAAGCATGTTATACGCTTTAGTTGATAACTCTTGAATAATGTTTGAATTCATGACTTCTTATTAGGTATTCATAATTTGTATTGAATTGTTAAACTATAGTAGTTTAGTTGTTAAATGTTAATTGTTAAATGTCAAGCATGTTATAATTCTCTTATTATTTTGTCTTGTCAAGTATTGAAGTAGGTTGAATATTGAATGATCAATTAACCAAATTAAAGCACGAATTTGGCGTAATGACTAGATCTCAAGCATGCTAAGTCCTTTAGAGTTTTGTTTAATTCTCTTAAATTGGAAGAATGTATGTATGTTCTATTTATTGATAATCAACATGTTTTAACTATAGTAAATTCATTGATATTTCATTGTAATTCCGTAGCTATTATCCATCAATTTTCGAAGCATGATTCATACGTTTTAATTAATATGAATTTGCTGCTGTTTTGTTTTTAAGTTTCGTCAATTTCAAAGCATGTTTAGCACGTTTAATTGCTTAAATTCGCTGTGGAATACGCTGCTGTTTCGTATTTAATTTCTGTCAATTCCGAAGCATGTTTAACACGTTTTAATTGTTGAATTCGCTGTAGAAGTAGCTCTTGTTCTGTATTTTATTTTCGTCAATTTCGAAGCATGTTTAGCACGTTTTATTTGCTTCAATTAGCTGTTGAATTCGCTGCTGTTTCGTATTTAATCTTCTATCAATTCAGAATTTTAATTGTACGTTTAACTCGTTTGAAACTCATTGCCAAGTCGTTGCCTATATGTTGTGTTTTTTCTGTTAGAATTCATAACATATCGCACGTTTTATTTTATTGTATTATTTCATATTAGTTGTCAAATGATAAGAATGTATGTACGTTGTTAATTCGTTGTTATATTTATATTCATTGTCAAATTATAAATGCACGTATGTAGTTTTAATTTCTATGTAGACTTCGTATCTCATTGTTGGTATCAAAGCATGTAAACATGTCTTATTCCTTGTGTTTTTTCTGTTAGAATTCATAACATATCGCACGTTTTATTTTATTGTATTATTTCATATTAGTTGTCAAATGATAAGAATGTATGTATGTTGTTAATTCGTTGTTATACTTATATTCATTGTCAAATTATAAATGCACGTATGTAGTTTTAATTTCTATGTAGACTTCGTATCTCATTGTTGGTATCAAAGCATGTAAACATGTCTTATTCCTTGTAATTGTTAATATTTCTAGCTTCACTTCAAAGTATGATAAATTGTGCTAAGACATTATTAGTTCCTTGTTGTAGATGAGATTTCTATCGATGTGTGAAGTGTTTTAGCGTTTCAAATGTGCTAGTAGAATTGTTATTCTTCTATTAATAGTTACAACAGGTTCCGATGTTCATTGCCGGGGTTGTTGAATGTTTTAAATGAAGTGATTGTTGCCATAGCTCATTCCTTGATAAATTGGATTGTAATTCAAATCTTAGTGATTGTTTGTAGAGATTATCTCCATGCTTGTTTGTATAGGATAATCCTTTGAATTATCAAATGTTTGTTATGTTGCTATGATTAGAGTCGCTAAATTAAGGGTTCTTGGTCTTAGAAACCCTTAGGAAATACCACGTCCAAGTTGGTATTCATGATGTGAGCTAAAATGATTAATAATCTACGTAAGGGAATTAGTGGCCGGGTTAATGGTTTGGATCTAATTGGTAGACTCGGTAAACCAAATTTAAGATCTTCCCGTCCATGGGATAGATAAGCTTGTCTACTATAGGGTATTAGATGCCAAGTTTTCCCCCATTACCTATAGGGTGTCCTAATCTCCCAACTCGATAGTGGCCGGGTTAATGGTTCGGATCTAACCGGTAGACTCAGTAAACCAAATTTAAGATCTTCCCGTCCATGGGATAGATAAGCTTGTCTACTATAGGGTGTTAGATGCCGAGTTTCCCCCCATTGCCTATAGGGTGCCCTAGTCTCCTATCTCGAGACTCGAGTATGATATATGTAACAATTAGTGAAGAATGGTTGGGCGAATCCCATTCCGACATAATGAGTTAAAGGCATTCTTGTTGTGTTTTCAATTCCTTACTAAGCCTTTTTGGGCTTACAGTTTACTTGTGGTGTAGGTGTTCATAATGATATGATTTATTCAAAGAGGAGCGGTTGATGAGGGATTTGCACGACGAGCATTGTGGTTGGCAAAGTTCAAGGCTAAAGGTTAAAGATTTAATGGTAAAGATTAAAAGGCTAAAGAGCAATTAGTTTTGTACATATAAATGTAATTAGTTATTTTATTCCGTAAATAGTTATTTAAGCTTCCGCTACGTTTTTAAGAAAAGGTACTTATACTCACATGTCCATGGTTTAAATAACGAGTATAAGAGAAATAATTTAACGGTTCGGTTTTTAGAATAAGAAGACTCTGATTTCAATTAATGACGTTTTAAGTTGTTGTTTTTAAAAGTTTTAAATTTATCGTATTTTTAAAGGAAAAGAAAAAACCGGGTCGTTACAATGTGTGAATGCCTGGAAATGATGTGTGAACACCGATGGTGAACCCTCAAAGAACCTTGTGGCAGTTTGATCTAGAAACAAGAATTCAAATTGAAGTCTCACACGGACGGCAAGTCAAGGGTTGCGAACACTCATAACGGTAGCCCTCAAATTAACACACGAAAGTTCATTGCCTCATTGATGTCTCTAACGGACATATTGCAAGTGCTCGTAGAATACGATAGGCGCCAAAGCTCGAGATTTTTGAAGATGTCTACAAATAGAAGCTCACTCCACTGTGCATTTTAACCAAACAATTTTTACGTCGAAGTGCTGCCCATTTACTTGCGTACATTTGAGTATTTGTTCTTGAGCTAAAAACCTAACTTCAACACTCAGACACTTGAGTAAAATTTGGTAACAACAAAGAAATCTAAATTGAAGGAAAGAGAATAGTGGTAATCAAAACCTCTAAAAGGCAAGGTAAAATTGTTACAGAATATGCAATTTGTTCCTAGTTAGGCACATAATCTATCATGACCCCGACATCAACCCCTTTGAGAATCAGGTTAGTGATAAAGATTCTTCACCTAGAGAATACACAGTTAGTGGAAACTTACCATCATTAGTCACATTAATATAATTGGGTCACATAAATATATGAAATTCAACTCACAGGAAATTCACAATTCTTATTATATACAAAACTTTATTCAAAGTTTATTTTTACAAATATAGGCCATACTAAACTAAATACAAAAAAAAAAAAAAAAACTCAAAATCACTTTACTAAGCCTATGTTGTGCAGAACTTATCAATTCAATTGATCTTTACCCTTTGCTCTTGAGTTGTTACTACCTTTTCCTAAAAAAATTGGAGGAAACAACGCAGTGACCTTTATAAGCCTAGTAAGAATCATAATCTAATGATCAAATAAATCATGTAGATATTACATCTAATCATATACTAATGCTCTACATGATTAGTCTTCACAACCATAAGTTTTACTCTCAATTTAATACTAATGCTCTACATGATTAGACGTATGCTCTACATGATTAGTATTAATAAATACTCTATGTAACACTCCAACTTTTTTTTAAAAATTGAATAATTATCGGGGTATTATCAAAGACGTATTCATTAAATTATAATTTATGAAAATTAATGTAATTAAAATAAATATTAAATTAATGAAAAAAATTATAATGTTTGGGATAAATAAATTAGAGAAAGAAATTAAAAAATAAGGGGGATTTAAGTGAAAGATTAAATTTAGAAGGGATTAATTAATTTTAATGGAATTTGGAGACAAAAACCGGTTAAGTGGTTACCGGTCCGGTCTGGCATCAAATAAAGAAGAAACAAAATTGTTTTTATTTTGTTTTGTGCTGAAGAGAAGAAAAATCGGGAAGGGAGAGAGAGAGGGCCTGGAGAGAGGAGAATCGGAGGGAGGAGGCGATCGGGAGATCGAGCTCGGGCAGCTCCTTCGCGACGAGTGTGAAGGTGAGCTCGGTCGAACGGCGAGCAGATGGCTAGCGACAGTGTGAAGCGTTGGGCTTCGCGGGACGGACAGCGTCAGGTGGCGGGTCTGGTCAGGACAGCGTCGGGCGTCGGTGTTCTGCTGCCAATTTGGATCTTCGGTGGTGCACAGTGAGGACATGGTTTGGCAACGGCAATGTAACAACCCGATCCTAAATTTTTCCGTTAAACGATGTAATCAGACTTTGGAGGAAAGAATTAGCGTAATACATGTATTTACATCATCTCTATACGCGTTAAGTTATGACTCATAATTTCGTGAAAATCAATTCAAATAAAAACTTGGTCGATAACGCAAAGGAAATAGATTTTTGGTGCATCAGGACGCATGCGGACGACCTTGAGGACGAGATGTGTCGTCCGCAAAACCCCTGGAACGTTGCCCAGGCCTTGGGGACGACTTGGGACGCAATCTGGCATCCTAACCTCACTGTGTTGAGGGTTGCGGACACAGGCGCGGATGATGCAGACGAGAACAAGACACGTCCACATCGAATCTATTTAAGTCTAGAGACTTTAGGACGATTTCGGATGCTTGCGAACGAAGGGAGGAGTCGTCCGAATTGAATCTGTCCAATTCTTGGACACATTTGGATGATGCATGTGGACGATGTGGACGAGGAAGAGCTCGTCTAAATTGAATCTGTTTAATTTTAAACCTATGAGGACGACATGTGCGGATGCCAAATGGCGTCCGAACCCTGACTGCGGATGGTTCGGACGAAAGTGGGGACACCAACTCTCGTCCGAGACCTCAGGAACTTCCTGCAAAAATTGGTCTTGAGGACGAATGCGGGCGCTAAGATTTCGTCCGCACCCGTCCGAATCATCACAGAACTGTGAAGACAGATTTAAATCAGAACAAAAATGATGCCTAGCCAATAAATCGCCACCTATCGACACGAAATCGCACGCCTAAGCTGACCAACAGTGATTTGTCCACTGCCAACCCCTGCTGGACATACGGGTTGTCTACAAGTGAGTCTTCCTCCCGCCTATTTACTTCCAAGCTAATTCCTCCTGGGTATTTCATTTTTCTCTAGTGGAGTGCTTGCGTGAAGGGTAGACGGAGTGAGGAAGCTGCTATCCGTGTGAAGACTCTTCTACAAGGGTAAGAAATGGGTACTCAGTTGGCCATTTGGAGGCCCTACACCCAAGTAAATGTGTGTGTGAGTGATTTGTGTTGTTGTTGAAATTCTGAAACCTTGTAGTTGCCTTTGATTTTTGTTGTGTAGTGACTTGCTAAGTGCCCTAACTCTCATGTTTTTCTCCTTTAGGTGCCTTGCTAGATGTTGAATCATATTTGTGTTAAATGCTATTATCCAAGTGAACGTGTTAGTCAAGCTTGAAAGAACCAAAGAAATGATAACAGATGAGAAGTATGAATGAGTTACTAATGGATTTCTATTGTTGGTGCCAATGGGGATTTTCGTTTTATGAATAGCCTTCCCTTTAATAGCTTAGATGTATAGATTAATCATTATGTGTTCAATGTTTCATTCAAAATAATGTTCGTTGACATTGTAGACATCCGAAAGGCATAACTATAACTGTTTCATTTTCATTACTCTTGCTGTTATTCTATCATTTAGAAGTGTGTATAGCTATTCATGTTTGATAGTTATTACTATAGATTTTGATTATTGAAGAGTCTATCATTTGTTGTATTATTTACTAATAACTATCGCTGCTCGTAGCCATTAAGGGACTCATTTTTCTACTTTCTATACTCGATAGTTTTCCGACTGTTTATTACCATCATGAAGCCCATTTTACTGCCTTCATTCTATCTGTGGTTACTGCTATACATATTATAGTTTAAAAACATGATTTACAAGCACGGTTCACTATCTCGTCTGTTAATAGTCTTCATTGTTTTTATCTCTTTTAGGATATCTGGACACACATTTCATTAGTTTAATTTAAGAATTTGTCACTGTATAGTACCGATTATAGATTTCATTTTCATTACTCGTACGACTGCTGTCGTTAATTTCAATTGTTTCAACATGATTCGTAGTTATAGTGTCATGTATCATTCCTGCTTTCCCTTATCGATAACCGCATGATAGATGTTTTGACTTACTGCTGTTTCTCTCAAATAAATGCACATTTAAATGTTCGTATATGCTACCGTTATCGTCAATCTAAAATATGCCAAAATACCCATATTTTCTGCTGTTTCGCTTTAGTAATTAAAAGCATGATTAGTTTGGTTGCATAGTCGATTTAAAGGCATGTAAGGTGCTCGTGTCTATCTCTTTCTTTTGTTACATAGTCGATTAAAAGCATGCTTGTATGTTCATGTTCTTCCACTGTTTAGTCGATTTAAAAACATGTTTAGACGTTCGTATAGTTGACAACATGTTTTCATTACTCGCATCCTTACCGTTAAGTAGTTGAATAAAACATGCTTAGTTCTGTTTAAATAGTCGATAAAAATCATGCTTAGGTGAAGTATGATTAGTGTTTACTTCCTGCCGTGTTAGTAGCCATGTACACTGCACGCTTTTGCTGTTTCGTTCAAGTATTCTCGCTATTGTGCTCTAATGTTCTGCTCTAATATTATTGTTGTTGTCTTAGTTGATGATAAGCATGTTATGCCGTCTCAAATTCAACACGTATTGTTGTTGTTTTCTTTAGATTTACAAAGCATGTTCATTGTCCTAATTCGACATTAGTTCGTTATTCTATGTTGTCGTTACTTTCGTTATATAAAGCATGTGCTATTATTCATTATATTCATCATTTATTGTGGATCCTCTAAGCATTGTCATTTACTTTCCATATATGCATCATTTAATTTGAAAGTGTTAGGTTGTATTCACGTTAATAGAAACCAAGTAGGAAGTACCCCCTCGGGGTGGTACTCACATGCATGAGTGAGGAAAAATGCTAAGAACAAGAATGTTTCAGGATGGGAGGGACACGCCCATCACTGGAAGAAACCCTGACGACGGGATACGTAGGAAGGAAAGAAACCCAGAAGGCGGGATACGCTGGAAGGGGAGTAACCTTGAAGGTGGGATACGCCGAAAAGAGGATGAATAGGGAGTTGGGGTAGATGGGTAGTTCGGATCTAGCCTGGTAGCTAGGATACACTCTCACCAAGTCAGGAAGGGAACTAGTATGCACACAGGAGGTTAGAAGTCGATCAAACTAGGCCATCTCAAAGAATAACCTCCAATCTCTTGCTTGAAGTTCGAGTAAATAACCAAGAACCAATGAACAAAATGAAAGAATTGGTTTGGGTGGCCCCCATACCAAAAAGGAATTAAAAAGAGGCATATATAATTGTTTTCCCCCATTTTCTTACTGAGCGTAAGCTCATGTCCTTACTTATGGTGTAGGTAACGAAGTAATTCTCCCAGGAGCATAGGAGGCCATTCCTGTGGTGCCTGTGGTAGATCTGGAGGAAACGCCAGTGGAGTAGTCATACGACATCAAGTAAATGAAGAGAAAGTAATTTTGTAAGGGCTAATGTCAAGATTCATTTTGTGAATGTTAATATTCCCCTTTTTACCATTTCAGGATACTTATTCAGAATATTAATTTGGAAATTAAATCTTAGACTTTTATTAACGTTTTTAAGTGATGCTTCAATTATGCTTCCGCTAAGTTTATAACTCGCCATTTTTCCCCGATTTAATTAGTTGTTGGTAACGATCGGATTTTGGCACTTTGATAATTCTTTCACGAAAAGATTTGTTTTAATAGAAAATTGTAACTTCAAAAATTGATTTAGTAAATTTAAGCATATATTTAAAACAATTAGAATCCGGGTCCTTACAGCGTGGTGGAATAGCGTCGGGATGGCAGCGAATGACGTCTAAGGTCGATGGGCAGAGGGTTTCGGTTCGCTGGGTAGGTTTGCTCGCGATTAGACCAAGCCGGTTCACTGGTTGGTTCTTGCTTTGGTGAATTCAACAGCGTGCAACTTAAGGTGTTGGCATGGGCGACGATGATATCAGCCAAAAAATTTGGATATGTAGCTAGATATCGTGGGATACACAATTCATCCCTTTGATCCTATCTTTTGTGTATAAATACGGGAGCTGTAGGAGGAAAGTACCCCTAGAGAAGAAGGCTGGGAATGGCAGAATGCGTGAGTGGTACTTCTTATCAATGTTAAGCCGAGAGAGGAGAGAAGCAGTGACATGCAGAGAGGCTGGAAGCAGCTCTCAGGTGTTCTCTGGTAAATGAAGTTCTTCACTTTCATACTGAAGCTTTCTAGATTTTTATGCAGACAATGGATGGCGTAGCTATGGTTTTCTATTTGAAGTGTTAAGAATGCATGTTCCTTGGGTGAATATTACTCTCTATTGTTACTACTTTTGTCTGTGGGAGGTTAATTTTGTTGAAGAATGGTTTAATGTCCTGTGGTGGTGCGGTTCCTAGATGTTGTGAAATATTATACTTGGCTTATTATTCTGTGAGGTTTGAATTGTGGGTTTATGCCCTCTGTGAGTATTATGGGTTACACTATGTTCATTGATCAATATAAGCACTCTGAGAATATTTTGGTTTAAGTTGGAATTGAGTAAAAGCATGAATACACTCTGCAATTGGGTTGATTTTGGAATTGTGAGATCTAAGTTGGGTGTTTTGCATAATAGATTGATACCCTGTTAATGAACATGTTTTCTATTGTTGGATAGTAAGCTGGGGTTGGTTGGTTCAGTGACTTAATAATATGTCTTGTAATTGCCAAGATGAATTACGTTTTGTTTTAGACGTTAACAAGTTCCTAGAATTACTACAGAATTAGGGATAAGAAAGTGATGAAATGTATAAGTTGTAATTATTAACGATAAATGTTATTAATTTGTGAAGGTACTAAACGAGAAGAAAAAGATAACGGTTAAGTTCGATACGCGTTAAAGCCTCAAGATAAGGATTGGGTAGAGTTTTGGACGTTAAAGCCCTACCCACAAGTAGTGTACGTGAGTTGTGTAGATTCCTTATTGTTAGTTTCTTGCACTTCTCTTTACTATAATTCTTATCTTTTACTGCAAATGCTTACATTAGTAGAAATGTGATTAATGAATGATAATTCGATGACGTTAAACATGTAGAATAGAATGATGAAATGGAGGGTGACATGATACGTACGTATGATCATGAATTAAAGAATTTCTTTTGTTCTGCGCAATTTATTATATTCATTTGTTATAGTTTCCCTAGTTGTTAATGATTACTCTATTATTTGTTCTATACAATTCACTGTATGATTTACTGTAAATTCCTTAGGTGTTAATCCTAATCAATCAAGCATGTGCAGATTATTTAGGATAATAATTATACGAGCATGTTTAGTATATTTAACAATCTCGAGCACATTTAATCAAATAGAACTTTCTGCATGTTTAAGTACTCAAACTATTAAGTGTAGTATGCTTAATTATTTGAAACAAAGCATGCTTAATAAACTATAATATAAATTCTCATTGAACTGCTTTAATCATTCTGAGCATGTTTAAATCTATGACTAATCCAAGTATGTCTAATTAACTAATTAACCAATCCAAGCATGTTTAATTATTTAGAACAAAAGCATGTTGTTAATCACATTTCTATTAGTTAATTTTCGAACATGTTTCCATTTAATTATCGATTATATGCCTAAGCTTTCATTTCATTTCATTGTTAAGCATGTTCGTTTCGCTTAGATAATTCACATGTTAATAATTATCCATTTTGCCATATCTCTATTGTTATGTTTGGAAAAATCAAGCATGTCGTATATCGCTTTCAATTCGTTTCTATGTTGCTTTCAATTATAATATTCTTGTCTTCGTTGATTTCCATTATTATTATTCTTGCTATTCATTGTTTAATTATTGTTCTTTCTATATTGTGTTAACATGCATCATGATAATAGAAACAAGTAGAGAGTGCCATTATGGGGTGGTACTCATATGCATGAGTGAGGAAAATAAAATGAACGAATGCAATGAACGATGATGAATGATGCAATGGGGGGTTGAAGGGCGGATGGGTAGTTCGGATCTAGCCCACATAGGGTTAGAAGCCGATCAGACTATTCCATTCCACACGTGTTCCTTCAACTTCCAACTCGATGTACGAGTAATGAATGAATGAATGAAACATAATGAAAAGATTGATTTGGGGCAGACCCATTCCAAGTGAACTAAAGAGAGACATGTCATATGTATTTTTCCTTTCCTTACTAAGCCTTTGGGCTTACAGTTTACTTGTGGTGTAGGTACATGTGTATGCACGAGAAGAACGATGAACATAACACAAAGTAGTCGATGAAAGGTTTACACGGGCAGAGCTTGTAGCTGGTCAGGCTAAAGATGAGTAAAGTGTTTTGTAAAAGTAGTGATCTACTTATTATGTTTTGCTTAGCGTGTTTTAGTTAGAATGTTTTCGCTTCCGCTAATGTTTTAATAAATGATTTTCATAACGAAGTTAATGAATGGATTTTGACGCTCCGTTTTGGCACTCTGATTATAAAAGATTTTAGTTATCTTATAAAAGTTTTAAATTTCACATATTTTTAAATGTAAGAAAAATCAGGTCGTCACACTCTAGGTATTTCTTATTAATGTCACATTTATGTGTTAGACTTCTTTATGTGAGAAGTATATAATGCATATACGTAAATGCTTAAGCATATGATTAAGTAATCATAGCCTAACTATACTCTAAACTCAAATCCAATTATTCTTCATGCAAAACTTTACCTCATGTGTACATATTCTATGTACTTTATGTTTAATTTTAACATAACTATGTGTGGTATGAATCTCACCACTCATTTTATAGTTTATTTTCCACCAAAACTATCTAAACATTTCTAATTAATATTTAATTTCAAATTGATTTTATTATCATTCTCTATATGTAGGACTTTCATGATGCAAATATGAATATGTTTAGACACATGATATTATAATAACATTATCTAGATGTCATGACTCTCCAATTCACTATATCTCCACACTTTCTATTCAACACCTAGACTTCTCTTTATTATCACAATTATATTCAATATGAATATCAATTGCATTTTGTATAGGTCAGCCTCTTTATGTTGTGCTAAAACATGAACACTCTCTAGAATATTTCTAGTTGACAGCGTCTTCTGCCTAATCGACTGTTTCTTCATGTTTATCTTGAATTTTATATTATGAGTTTCATGAATTTAAATATTGGTTGTAAGAGCTTCAATAAACACGTTAGTACACTTAAATACCCACTCTCAAGGATATGTTTTATGAGATAAAATAATGTACTTCAAGTTCAAAAATCATATCTTTAATTTATAAACAACTTAGAGTTCATTGAATTACACATCATCAAAATAACTAAGTTTAATTCTTATTAAGATAACATGCATGTTCATAATCTATCGTATGTAAAGTCAGATACAATAATGTAATCACACCGTACTGGCTATTTTTCTCAATGGGTCCGTACATATCAAGATATATCTCCTGAGGGGTAGAGATTTGCAACCCAAGGGGGACCTATAGTAACTCCCCTTCTATTTCTCACTTTATATACATCACACAATACACAACCAACAAGATATATTGGGTTCAGATGTGATCAATCATACCTCTCGCATTACCTTTTATACATATACATAATTTTCATGATGCATGATTTGAGTATTTATTTTATGCATACATTGAATGCATATAAATATATACTAATAATGCATGTATTGAATCATATAGTTCTTATTATTAAACAACTACAAATGATGCATAAATTAGTGTCATACATCTATCTAAACATATTAGATCTATGTCCTAAACCATTCTCTAAATTTGCATCTTTATTCTAGTTAAGCATTTTATTTTATTAATGTTCACCAATTATGCATATATATATATATATATATGCATATTTTTAATTGACCTATTATCAAATCAAAATGTTTGTTTTATGCTTTCAATCAATCATCAAAACCTCATATTCATACAATATAACCCATGTTTTTAATCAGCGAATACAACCACAATTAGTCCCTCAACAATAATAAATATCAATATGTATCTAAGAATATTAATTTCTCTTATTTAATTAACTTAATTGTGAATTTTTTGTGTTTTGATGGTTAAAGATTCAATACAAAAAATTCACACTTATATTCAACCACTATCATTAAACTTCAACCACAACAAATTAATATCAATTTTTTAAATCCAATTCATCTAACATCATCAAGGATTATCCACAAAATTTCATGAATGTCACATATAATCTCAAAACAAAACTTTCTTCACCTATTCCATGCAATAATCAACATGGTTAAGAAAATACTTGGGTTCAAGATTCCTACCTCTTTGATTTCTTTATTTGCTCACTTTCACACTTTGATTTCTCGTTTAAAAGAATATTTTTAAGGAGAGGAACAACTTTCTTTGAGAGCTTGGAGATCAATTTCCATATCTTCCCCTTCAATTTCTCACTTTTCCTCTCTTCCCCCCTTTTCTCTTTTCTTTTCTCTTATCTTCCTCTCTCCTCTCTAGATCATCACAAAAAGGGCTGATACTTAGTCATTTCTACACATTTCTAGAGTTCTCCATGGGTAAAATTTCCTTTATGCCCATTTGGTCTTTTAAAATTTACAATTTTAGCATTAAATTCATGAATATTCTCAAAATACCATGATTCATTATCTCTTAAACACACTTAGCTTAAAATAATTAATTTGAATTAGTCTTAAGCTAATCTTCAATATTAACATAACTATATCTTAATCACATAATTAGTTACTAATCTCAAAGTGACATATGGCACCACCCTTATGGTGACCTTATTTTACTACATGACATTATAGATATATGTCTAAGAAAAATTTGATCCTCTAGGATCATCTTTAAATTCTTACTCATGGTCCTCCCCCAAGAAGATGGGAGCTGTCCACGTGGTCCTCTCCCAATGGACCACACTCCATAGAAGAGGGTGATTGTCCCTTCAGTCTAGTTTCTTCAGACTTCACGTGGGTTCATTTTCTTCTATCTCCCTCGGTCTATAAGATGATGGGTGTGAGGTGTGTTTGAACTCCTACCCTGCGAGCTGTGACTGAAGTGTAAGATGAGTGCTACTTGGTGTGTGAGAAACATTATGTGAATTAAGAGGAAAGTGAAGTGAGCCTCCGTTTGGTGTTCCCTGGGCATTGCTCTAAAATTGTTACAACTTAGGAAATTGATAAAGAGATCTTCAAGAGGTAAGAATTCGGATGTTAGTTGGCCAGTGGAGGCCCTACATCACAGGTTTGGATTGTTTGATTTCTACTTTGATTGTTGTTGTAAAATATGGACTGTTGCCTTGAGTTTCCTGCTAAGGTTTAATATCATGCTATTAGGCAAATAACGAATTTAATTGGATGAGAGCTAATGTATAAAAAATGAAATATTCAAGATTTTTCTATCGTTGTTATGGGTCAAATATACTATCGACTTGTTGGATTGTTAAATTCTGTTGTATCCTATTGATTTGAAAAACTGCTCATATAAGAGTTGGAATATATGTTGTGCACTTGGGAAATAATCCCTACTCTGTCGACATAGATGAATGCTTTTGTTGGTGTAATTATTGGCTAAGAATGATAGCAATAATTGGATGGGATTACTGCTTTAATTTCTTGTTGTCAAATGTGGATATTATGGACTGCTAACTCTAGATTTTGTTGGATATGTAAGTCTGGATTGTGGTGTACTGTAAACAATTGCTCTGCTTATACTAGATATCATGGACTGCTAAATCTAAACCTTGCTCATAGTAAAATGTTGGACGATAGGGATTAAATCGGGAGTTTGCGGGAGAGATTAGCATGAACAGAATCTAGTGAGGGGGTGGTACACTAAAGCATGAATTTCTCTTAGGAGTTAAAAATACAATTTGACTGGTAAAGGGTTGTCCTAATTTATAACTCCTTGATTTATGCTTTGTACATTGCTAAGAAACCATTAGGTAAATGTAAATAAATAATTTAGTATGAATGGCCATAACCTTACTGTTATATTTTACTGTCAACTTGTATTCTGTGAATGCATATGTGTGAACTTTACGTGACATTCATGCATCACTTTTAGGGTGTATGAATTCGTTAGCATATTGCATGACACACCTAATATATGTAAATAGGCATGTGGAGGTTCGAGAGAATTGGTGACAGTCCATCAGTGGTGACACCCCTAATGGGGTATCTACTCCCATGTAGGGAGCAGAGGTATGGTATAGCTACATGGACCCTAGGATCCTCTTATCTTGTACGGAAATTTTCAATGTCTTCAACAAAAGTGTATGGAGATGGCATGTGGTGACACCCCTATTGGTGTGTTTCCTCGTCAAAAATACGGTTAAGCCATGTGACCAATTGACATATCCATCTCTCTGATTAATAGACAAGATACGGTTCTTCTCTGTAATGCATCGTATGATTATGCATAAGCATCAGCATTGCATTCCATTCTGATTCTTATTGGGCGTTAGACTCATTGTTTTCCTCGTGATGTAGGTGACGATATTTGTGATGTACCAGTTGAAAAAGAGGCAATTCAGGATGATCCCTTGGGTTATCAGCCGGGTTCGACTTGATGGTTGTGACTCACGTAAATGGTGTTAGTTATTTTGAACAGTTAAACTTCCTATTTTGACATGATAAACCGTTTTGTAATCATGGACCCTTGTTGGAAGGTTTAAAACTATGTTTGAAAAGCTTTATTTAAGTCCGCTTGATTAACTATGATTTACACATACAAATAGATTAAGTAAAAATTTTTATACCACAAAATTTAAAATAGAGAAAAATGATTTTTAAATAAATGGAGCGTTACATTTCCTTCCTCATGTTTTGTCAATTTTGGAGGTAGGATCTTACACTGGGTTCTCCTTACATTTCCCTGGAAGTGTTACTCAAGAGATTAGGGCCAGAAGATTGACAGAAAACAAGTTAGAGCGGCCTTAGCATTGAGGTCCATAGAAGTCGCGGTTTCCAACTTATGAAACTTGCAGACTAGCTTGTAAGTTCAAAATTGTTCTTGTTATTTTGTTTGGATTTTGATTCTGTAATTTTGGGATTGAGATCCTCTCTGGATTGTTTTTGAACTGGTCATGGTTTGGTGGAATTTGGAATTAAACTCGTTATTTTGTGCATCGTTATTTGGAGATCGTTGAATCTGAGAGATATTATTGTTTGAAGATTGGTGTTCTGTTTTCTTTGTTGGATCAATATCCGAGCAATGATTTTGTTAATTGTATAACTCTCACTTCGTAGTGAATTTAATCATAATTTTTGGTGTGAAATTTTGCCTCTGTGTTTTTAACGTTCCCTCAAAATTTGGCATCAATTAGCCTTCAGAATTGAAAGTTATTGAACTTCTAATCTGCTGGGCCGAAAACTGTTTTTGTTGGAAAATTTCGAGGCAACTTCTTGTAAATGGTATAACTTCGTCTTTGTTACAATTTCGTCCGCGATTTTTGGTGGTGATCTTTGTAATTGTGATTTCTAATCCTCCTGCAAAGTTGGGCTTGATTGGCTTCTTGCATTGGAAGATATTATTGTTTGAAACTAAGTGTTCTGTTTTTGGAGTAGCAGATTAGCCCTTTGCCTTATTGTTAATTAGCCCTTTGCTTTATTGTGAATTAGAACAGAATTTAACTCTTCTTCTTCATCGCTATAACACCTTGCATACTAGCAGCGTCGTTTCATCAGGTTGCCACATTCTCTCCCCTTGGAAGCCAGAAGTCCTCATCGGCCACAACCTTGTTTTGTCAGGACTCGGAGGCAGGCCTAATAGAAATTTCGGGTCAAGCAACTCAATTCTCAAAGAGGGTCCGATCACCCAGCCCAAGGCTTGGTTTGCAGTGGAAGATTTCAACACAAATCAAAGTTGTAGCTCACACGAGAAGGGCCTAGGTCTATATAGTGATCATGAGAAATAATACAGTAAATAAAAGTAAACACTCTGTTCATCCATTAAAAGTCCAAACAATATACGAATACTAGTACAAGTCTAAATAGTTGCTAAAGTCCTAACCAATAGACAAACTAAAACACTCAAAGGTAAAAGGGGGAATATAGATTATACCACCCAGCTGCTACTCCTTACTAGCCTTATCTTTACCTAGAGGGAAGGGAGTCGTTAGGGTGAGTGACTAGCTCAATGAAAAATTTATATTAAATGCAATGTATATAAAACTAGTTTTATCTTTTCTCATTAAAACTATGATCCACTCAATATTGTACTCGTGCATGGATTTAAAATCATTTCCAAAACATCATTTACCATCAAAACAAGCTCCAAGAGCCACAAATGAGACAATCATCAAAACATTGTTGGAAACTTAGCTAGCTATACTAAAATAAGTTTCCATCATTTTTCACAAGTCATAAACAAAGATTCGTGGAAAATGAGGGTCACTCAAGGACCCCTCCGATACAAACACATAAAAAGCCACCAGTCTGAAGATGACAACGCCTCATGAGCCTGGAGGAAGAGCTGTAAATGCGATTTGAAGATCTAGCCCTTCACAAGGGTTGTCAACAAACCAATCAGTGATGACAACCTTAAACATAGACACTCTGATCAGGTTTAGGAATTTCAAACCCAAGAAAGCATCAATACCACTCTATTACCCATTTTCACACAACGCACAAACAAAACATCTTCACACAATAGAAGATGCATCGGGATAGCCTTGTGATACTTTCACACAGAGATTGTCCAAAGTATCAAGATGGTTTATCCTCTCGTATCAATATCAAAGCACACCATGAAATACCATGCACGTAAAGAAAACGTGTAAAACTCACCTATAAACATAGTTTAAAAACTTACATATTGTCGAATAGTCCCCATTTGGTTTTTATATATGACAACCCACAAAATAAAATTTGAAAACTATGATGCAATGTAATGTGATAAAGTATAAAAATTCTACCTCTTTGACAACTTTTCTTACTGACCGAAGCAACTATCTCTTTGGGAATTGGCTCGAAGCCCACAAAATTGTCGAAACCTATAATAGAGTCAACCATGGTGAACTCTTATCAAAACTCTAGGAAAAATAGGGAATGAGTCCTATACCGGGACTAGGAACCCCAACCAGATGTAAAAGACTCTTGGTCACAATGTGCCTCGGCGACAAAAATCTAATCCAAAATGTTGCCGCGATCATCCAGTCCATACAACAAAGGACCAGACTGGCTAACTAATCTAGTGAGGACATCCAATGTGGCCATCTAGCATGGATGTCTCATGCTCCCGCAGACATGCGGAATGGATATCCTGCATTTCCATAGATGTCCCGCGTTCCATGGACATTAGGGCGGGATATCCTGGAAGGCCTCCAGAATAATCTAGTGGTTGATAGGACGCACAATAGCGGTCGCCCAGGGACAACATTCCCAGCACAAAAATGTGAGGCAAACTCATCCCTTTCACCGATTCTCACCTCCAATGTGTCTAGACTCTTGCATAAATTCAAATCTACCCAAACATTTCAGTATTCACACCTAAATTCAAGTTTTTCAAGCTTGAATTTGGAACCAACAAAACTTTAACTTGAAACTCAAGAATGGAGATCAAAACTTTATTTACTGGCAAAACCTCTTCGCAAAAGTCAGAGCTGAAGTCATTCGGAATGCAAATAAAGCATTGGATCATTCTCTTTCTCTAACTCAATCTCACATATATCTCTCTCTCTTTTTTCTCACGGGTGTTGGCCGAATGCAAAATAAAAGGTAGGGTTTCCTTTTAACTCTACCTTATAATTTAAGTATTATTTTTATATAATATATATCACTCACATATATATTAAATACAATCCTTTTCATATTTTGATTTCTCCGACACTCCCGATCGTTAACTAAACTTTGGTTCAAGATAATGTCCATTTATCAAATTAATCTCTTTGATTTATTTACCTCTCAGAGATAATCAATTCCACAAATTTGATAATTGACCAATATTCACACGCGACTGCTACGTGATAGAATTGATAAACATTTCAACACCTGGATAGAATAATATGCAAAGAATTACAAGTAGAATTTATTATTAATAAAAATAGCAATTTTTATGTGGCCTATATACTAAATTCTTAGAAAAATATAACATTTGTGCTCAATACACGATGTAGGCAACACCACAAAAAATTGTGTTGCAGAAAAGCATAATCGTACTCTTATAGACATGGTTAGGAGCATGTTAAATAATTATTCTTTACCCTTATAAATGTAGATGCATGCATTAAAGACTACAATGAATCTTTTGAACTTGGTTTTTAGTAAGGCAATTCCAAAGACGCTTTTTGAACTGTTGACGTGAAGGAAACTCAGCCTAATACATCTTCATATTTGGGGATGCACAACAAAACTAAGGATTTATAATCTGCATGAAAAGAAATTGGATTTATGAATAATATGTGATTATTTCATTGATTACCCATAAAAATCGTAGGGGTAGATTTTTTTGTCCTAACTATTGTATGAGAATAGTTGAAACTGACAATGTTAGGTTCAATGAGAATAGTGAAATTAGTGGGAGTCTAGAACCATATAAAGTTGAGATTCAAGAAGAAAGGGTAAAAGTTTCTTTGCCTATTGCTTCTACTAAAGTTGTTGCTCCATCTGTTGTTGAACAATTAAATAACTCATAAGAATAATAAGTCAATATCTCATGATGAAAGTCTCATTGATGAACCTATTACAGATGACCACAAGACATAGTATTAAAAAAATTGACTACTTCTGATGATTATGTTGTTTAGTTATAGGAGTCAGAACATGACTCATGTATTGATGATGATCCAATTTTTGTTTTTCACAAGCCATGAATAGTGATAATTCTAATAAATGATTAGATGTTATAAAAGATGATTTGAAATTCATGGATAACAATAAAATCTGAGATATTGTTGAATTGATTGAAGGTTATAAAAGAGTTATATGTAAATGGATCTTTAAGACCAAATATGACTCAAATGGCAATATCAAAAGGTACAATGCTAGACTAGTTGCTAAAGATTTTACTAAGAAAAACGGTGTTAATTAACAAGAGGCTTTTTCTCATGTTTCTAACAAAGACTCTTTTAGAATCATTATGGCGATGATAGCTTATTACGATTTACATCTATATAAGATGGATGTGAAAACAATCATTGTAAATGACAATTTAGATGAGGATGTCTATATGGATCAACCAAAAGATTTTGTGATTGAATAAAAACTACATCTAATGTATACACTAAAGAAGTCAATATATGGACCTAAACAAGCATCTACAATGGGATACCAAGTTTAATAATACCATTCATTCCTTTGGATTTAAGAAAAACACTATTGATCAGTGTATATATCTTAAGGTTAGAGGAAGTAAGTTTATATTACTAATTTTATATATTTATGATCTCTTATTAGTTGCTAAAAAAGTCAATATATGGACTTAAACAAACTTCTACAATGATATATCAAGTTTAATGATATCGTTCATTCCTTTGGATTTAAGAAAAACACTGTTGATCAGTGAATATATCTGAAGGTCAATGGGAGTAAGTTTATATTACTAATTCTACATATTAATGATATCTTATTAGTTGCTAATGATATTGAATTACTCTTTGAATCAAAGAAATTCTTATCTAACATTGAAATGAAATATATGGGAGAGACATCTTTTGTGATAGGAGTTGAAATAATTCGTGATAGATTAAGAGGACTACTGAGATTGTTAGGGAAAACATGTGTTAATAAAGTTTTAAAGAAATTCAGAATGGATAAGTGTTCTACAAGCATAGTTTCAATTCAAAGTGGAAATATCAAAGTGATTCAAGTATGGAACATTGAAAAGCTGTAAAGAAAGTGCTCAGATACTTGCAATGAACAAAGAATTATGGCTCACTTATTAGAGGCCTGATCACCTAGAGATGATTGGATAGTCAAATTGAATTTTTGGTGGATGTGTAGATTCTAGGAAATCCACGTTTGGTTATTTGTTCCTCTTAAGTAAAGTATCCGGTTTATGGAAAAGTATGAAGCAGTCTGTCACTACTACATCTACCATGGAAGAAAAGTTCGTGACATGCTTCAAGGCCACCATTAAAAGATTATAGCTATGGAACTTTATTTCAGAATTTGAGATTGTTAATATTATAGCCAAGCCGTTGAAAATTTATTGTCCATTCTAGTCTTCATTTTTAAAGAACAATAAGAATTCATGTTGTGGTAAAATATGGAATTAAAGTATCTCATTGTTAGAGAAGAAGTATGAAAACAGAGAGTTAATTAAACTTATCAGCACCAAACTTATGGTCGAGGATTCATTAACTAAAGGGTTTACCACCCAAAGATATTTATTAATCATGTTGAAAGGATAGGCATTACTGAAAACTTTTGTTAATGTCAGATATTAATGTATGCAGATTATTATGTTTTGATACTCATAGTTCATTTATTTGATTTTTTGTTCACTTATAGATCTTGTTATATTATGTCATTTTTATACATTATTAAATTATTGAGTAATCAGATTAGTCTTTGTTGAAAGACATTACAGTTGAATCATTATAGTATATCTCATTACAGTTCATGTAAAGTATGATATTGATACAGAGATACATTGAAGGAAGTATGTCAATTCAATGACATGTAACCACTATGATCCTTATTAGTTTTCTACTTCTGTGATGATTTACAACGTAACCAATATAAAGATGGATGTAACATAAATTTTACAAATTAAAATTATATCATTAAACCTTATTACGTGTATTAAAATCTTACACACCAAGTGAGAGAATGTTAGATATTATTTTATAATATCTTATTATATAGCATAAATAACTTAATTAATGAAATTACTAAATTATGTTTAATAACTTAATGGATATGATTCGTATTAGTTTTTAACATGAGATTATAAATATAATATTGTAGCTCTCGTTGATGTCTAATAGAGAATTACATTCTCACATAATAAATTTCAATCATCTCTCTACCTTAAGATCAAATTTCCTCACCATCAAGGAATTATGTTATCATCAGAGTCAAGCGAGAGAAATCAAGATTCTACAATTTGTTTATTGTGCATGAATTTTATATCTGCAACGATTCAAGCTATGGATCGAGGTACATTTTTTTAAATCTAACTACAGTAAGTGATAATTTATATTATTCTACATTTTTTATAATCAATGGTGTATGCATAATTACTACTGATATTTGTGTAATGTCGTCAATCCTCTCAGTACAATATTGTCCATTATAGGTTGAAGTCCGCAAGGTTTTGTTCTTGGGTTTGGTTCAAAACGTGTTATACTAGATAGAAAAGATAATTCTACTTATAAACCACGCATTTTTCACTCTCCCAAGTGATGTGGGATGTGCACCCTCACTGATATGTGTTAAACCCACACTTGTGTCATCCTTGCCTTGACAGGACAGATTGCCACAATCTTCCCCCCTTAAGACCTGATGTATAATATCCTAATTTCTTGTAATGAAATTAAGTAAGGATAATTAGAATATTAATTAGATGTAATAGAAGTATTTGGATAATTATTGAAGAATCTAAATTGGGCCGGTAATTATTATCAAGTGATGTTCGGGATAAATCAGGAGTTGAAATTTGATCGATTAATATACGATACATAAATTTGACACACACACAGATATCATTTTATATTAATTAAATAAATTAAAGTAAAGGAAATGGAATGGAATTAAAATAAAAGAAGAAATTATAGAAATGGGGGAGTGAACCAGTTCTCTCAGTCGGTTTGGTCTAGGTTTAGAATGAAAAGGGGGGAAAGGGAAATACAATGGCCCTCAGCCAAAATTTCAGAGAGAGGGAGAAGAGGGAGCTCGGGTGTGGGCTTCGCAATAGGGAAGAGCTCCCGCAGGTGAGCTTCTCTATGAGATGAGTGCGATAGGCAACTCAAGTTGTCGCCGACTGCATGGCGAACTGCGGGGTTAGGGCTTGGAACAACCGATCCACAGGACGATATGGAGCGAAGCTCCTGCGGGAACGAACAAACTGCGTACCGCGAGCTGCGGTGGTCACCGTGCCAAACCGAGGTAAGTATTTTGGTTGATTTATGCTCTGTAATTTGGTTCTGCAATTGGGAATTGGTGAGGAAAAAATTGGCTGAGGTGAGGGGATGAGCGAATAGCTGATTCCCGTGAGCTTCACGTTGGACAGGAACCAGTTCCACTGTGATGGATTGGCGGTTTGGGTTTTGACTATTTTCCCGTTGGGGTGTGAATCCCAATTGGTTGTATTCTTGTGATTTCTCCACGTGGTTTAGTTTACAGATGGAAAACTAAAGGGATAGTTAGGTGAGACCTTGGGATTGAAGGATGTTCTCTGGTGAAATTGAAATACAGAAAAGGGGAAGAGAGATAGAGAGATTTGTGAGAGAGAGTGAGGAGTCATGTGGGAGTGAAGAAGACAGAAGGAAATCGAGAGTGAGGAGCTCTCTGGAGGGAAACTGTGAGCTGAGGAAGAAAGTGAGAAGCTGGTACAGGAGGGTCTCTGGAGCAGGTTCTCTTGGGTCTACTTAAGCCTTCGGGTACTCTACATCCTTTCATGATTTAATGGGAATGTACAACAGGAGGTAAATATTGATGGATGTTACACTCTCTATGTTGTTTGATGATGTTGATGGAGTGTTTATATGTTGTTGAGGCTAGGTTCTACATGTTGATGAGTGCTCTGTTATGGAAATTGATTCCTTATTTAATTACTGCAGCATTAATAGGAGTATGTTGATATTTGATTTCTTGTTTTTGTTACTGCTCGGTCGATTTGGGTTGTTTGTGAGGGCCGGCTCTATAAAGGATTTTACTATGCAATTTTATATGCCACTGAACTTTAATTGCATATGTGTGGATTATTGCTTCTGATTAATTGTAGATGTTTAGGGTGAAATGTGTTAAAGAAAGAAGATGGGAGATGAAGTTGGTTAAGGTCTCTAGTTGTCGGTGAATGGTTGTTAAGAAATGAAGCTAATAATTAAACGTTATTTATTTTGATAGTATTATGAAGGATAACGTTAGGTGCAGAAATGCGTTGCGAACGTTAGGTAAGGAACAATGCATATATTTGGTCAGTGGAGGCCTACATCATGGGACTAGAGTAGATGTGTTTAAGTTGTTATGTTTCTTGAAATTCCTGTTTAGTTTAGCTCTTTGTTACTTAATGCATAATCTGTGAGTTGAAAAGATATTACCCTCTGACTAGTTAGCTTTCGGTTATTAATTGTTAGTTTAACTGCAGGTTGTTAGTTGCCTATTTGATCTCTATTGTGTTTTGATAATGTTTCTGCCGAGTTTAATTTCCTATATTATTGAGATGGTTGTTCTATTTGTATATTCTTGCTTCTTTACTTGGTTGTTGACTAATTGGCCCTGGGCATTTAATTCGTTACAGTGAATAAGAATATGCATGTTCTATATAGAGGAAAGGTTAGAGGAGAAAAACTTAAAATGATAAGGAATATAGTTGAAAAAGAAAAAAATGATATTTACTGTGATGCTTTTGGCTATTTTTCCTGTGTTTATTTCATGTTGTTTTTCCTTCCATGCTGTTTTTTTTTTGTGTTTATTCCATGCTGCTTTTCTTATGTATAATCCATATTGTAGACTTGCCTACTTCCACATATATTATACTGCTGTTATTGGTATTGTATTGCATTGACGTACATCATGATAATAGAAACAATTAGGGATACCATGAGGTTGGTATTCACATGCATTGCACGAGAAAAATAGGATTAAATGAATGTAATGGGAATTAAGGGTTGGGGAAGTAGTTCATATTCTAACCGATAGACTCGTGACTATACCCTTCCCTTGTCGGGATGCGTTATACCCTTCCCTCATCGATATGTGCGAGCCTGTCTACCGAGGTTTAGTTTCCAGCTAAAAGCTATTCTCCTTTGTGGGAAATATTCTCAATGTCGCAGCTCTATGTATGAGTTTAATGATATGAGACTATGAGTAAAAGACTGATTGAGTGGATTCCTTTATGACATAATTAGACATAAATATGCATCATATTTCATTCTATTCATTGCTGAGTATTAGGCTCACTGTTTGTCTCATGATGTGGGTACACGCACGAGAACGGGTGAAGGAGCAGTTGATGAAGGATTTGCATGCGCGAATCTTATGGATGGTTAGACTAATGGATTTAAAAGAGAAATTTTTGTGTAAAGATAATGTAAAAAGAAGTTTATGTAAATGATTTAATAAATATTTTTAATTCTTAACATGTTTTATCCATTTAATCTTCCGTTGTGTTTTGCAAAGGTTTTAAGAAAAGAATTTTAGTATTGCCTTTTAAATAAAGAAAAGTCTTCTACTATTTTTATTAAAAAAAAGTTTTAAATTTCACGCGATTCTACTGGGTCATTACACGA
This sequence comes from Begonia loranthoides, assembly GCA_022433065.1. Classification (NCBI taxonomy): domain Eukaryota; kingdom Viridiplantae; phylum Streptophyta; class Magnoliopsida; order Cucurbitales; family Begoniaceae; genus Begonia; species Begonia loranthoides. The sequence goes on along the minus strand of CM039468.1, from coordinate 39,583,979 downwards.
TATCCTCGTTGGTCACACTTTCGGTTGGATTTTGGCTTTGATTCCATTTGTAACATCCCAGTACAATATTGTTGGCTTTGGGTCAAAGCCCGCATGCTTTTGTTCTTGGGATTAGCTTAAAACACATTGTCCACATGCTTGAGTGTTTCATGAAGGTTAAACCAATAAGCAACTTCTTTGACTATTTCTAAAATTGCAAATGACTCCACAAATCTCGAGCTTAGTTTTCCTTTCATACCAAACTGCATTACCCCTCTTATTGGAGAAATCTTTAGAAATACTTGATTTCCTACAATAAATTCCAATTTTCTCATTCTTCGATCTGCCTAGCTTTTCTGTCTAGTCTGTGTAAAGACCCGATTTTTCTTACTTTTAAAACGATTAAAATTTAAAACTTTTCTTTTTATAAAAACGTCAGAATATTTTTCCTTTGTAAAACTCAATCATTAAAACTCTTTACTTAAAACATTTATCAATTGCAGTGGAAGTAATAAATTTTTTTATGAAGCGGAATTAAAACAAAGCATTAAAGCATGTTAAGTATTTTTCCAACCCTTTTACAAATAATTTTCATTTAATTCTTTAGCCCAGCCATTCACAAATCCACTCGTGCAAATACTTCATCAACTGTCTTCTTATTTCTCGTACATACCTACATTATGCGGAAAACAATGAGTCTAACGCTCAACAAGAATCAGAATGAATGCAATGCTCATGATATGCATGTCTTATGCTAATGCAATTCGGAAAAGAACCTATTCTTTCCGTTATCTCGAGAGAATGGATACATCCTATGATTATGTAGTTATCCGTCATCCCTACATGGTGATACATCCTATGGCTTCACTATCATAACCATCACCATTCCTTTTTGTTTGGAGACGTTGGAGATTACAGTTCAAGGGAAATGGTGAACCCTAGAGCCCACGTGGTTAACTGTCACCCTGACGAGGGGATACATCCTATGGCGTACCCACCGATGGACAGTCGCCATAACCCCCAAACCCCCACACGCCTAATTACATTTATTATGCATGCCATGTCAACAAGTTTATAAGTCCTAAGCATGATGCATGGGTATACAATGCACAACAATAATCAACATAGGGAAGGAGGTATTACACAACATTAGAAAACAGGCCATGCGTAATCTCTAGCATTATCAATAGATGGCAGAGAGTAAATCAAGAGATCTATTACTTTCACTAAATATCGACAGGGTCACATTTATTTCATAGCTTAGGTGAACAAGGCAATGATAGTAGAATTTAGCTTCAGTACATCGTCACCTTCCTATAGTGCAGAATTTAACTAAAAAGAACAATAACTATTTATTAGGCTAGATAGGGAAGTTCATCAACAGAGGTTTATTGTATTGAAGTTAAGTTATCATCACATAACAAAACAACCCTAAGTTGTTAAATATTATTTCAATTTTCATACTCTTTGTCAACAAGGTCTTGCCATTAACAGGGTCATGCAACTCATTTCAAACTGGGTCATGCCACTCATTTCAAACTCTGAAATTGAAATCCAAGAGTAGAGTGATAACTTCCAAACAACAAAATCTTTGTACACAAAAATAACAGTACAACCCTCTATTATAACCATCGAAGTAGAATTCAAACAATCATGAATCTTAACCAACCCATAAAAACAGTTCCACAATTAACATTCCAACCATGTACGTAGACAGATCTTTCAACCAACAGGAATAATGCTAGTTATTAATCCAAATAATAATCCTTACCCAACCTTTGTACGCCTCACTCTTACGATTTACAGCATAATAACTCCCAAAATATTACTCAGCAATTAACAGAAGCATTCGATGATGTAACTAAATCTGGCATAGTTTAATAACAATAACGACCCGTGATGCAGGGTCTCCACTGGCCACAAGCATCCTAATTCTTACCTCTAGTAGGACGTCCCGCTGTTGCAGTTGGTCCAGCGTGGCAGCTCCCAGGAGATCTCCAACCCGAAGCACTCTGCCTCGCTAAATCATCACTCACCCGTCGAAAATACCTCCTCCCGAAGAGCCCCTTCTACAACTAGTTATAGACGAGGAGAAGGAGATGGACCTCAACCTGTTATTGTCTCGTGCGACACTCGATGCCAATAGGGAAAAGGAGCAGATTCTGTCGAAAGAGAGCGAAGACAGGGATGGGATCTTGTCTAGAAGAAGCATGAATTCTCACCTAAATCTTCAGACAAACTGGTTCAAACCGAACCAAAACCTCCAGTTGGCTGACTCCTCCGCTAACCGAAGCCCCCCTCCCCCCTATCTCCTCCAACCGTCCCTGCAACTCCTGCCGATCGATCACATGTAGCCATCCCCTTGTTGTTGCCATTCGTCACTGCCAGTCGCCACCAAGCATCAACAGCTAATCTAAATCAACAGAATACTCACCATCACAACTCACCTCGACTCAGAGCTTTGTCGATCCATCCCTCAAGCCCGATAGACAACATCGCCACTCGCAGTTGCTGCAGCAGCCCACATTGTCTCCGGTCGAAGCTCGTTCGCCGAATGTCGCCGCAAACCCCTGTCGCTCACCCTAGATCTCCTTCCCTATCTCTCCCTTGCTCGCTCATCTGCTCACTCTCTTCACAAATGGTTGCGAGCCAGTTGCCTTTAATCATAGACCGAACCGGTTCGACTTTTTTCGAATACTCCCTTAATTTTCCTTTTTAAATCATAAATCTTAATTCCCTTAATTTTAATTAATTTAACATTTATTTCTCCTCAATTTAATTAATCTTCACTTTCATAAATTAATATTACACATATATTTTTATACGTCAGATATATGTACCGTATATTAGTCAACCCAAATTTCAACTCTTGATTTATTCCGAATATGTCTAAAAAAATAATTACCCATCCAATTTAATTTATTCGACTCCTTTTCAATTTGATCCTTCCTTAAATAACCAATAATAAATTATTGACCAGATATTTTTCGTAATTAATTCTAATGATTTTCTTCTATTAGATCATTATTAATTATTGTAAATAATATCTCAATAATCTAATTTATCCGAATAGACTAATATCTAGATTTTCCTCCGATTAATTTCTCTTTTCTTTATTTAATATCCGTTGTGGAAAATCGGGATATTACAGTCTGGGTCATAATGATCTTTTGCGAATTACAGCTACAATCTTAGCAGTTTACCTTAGAATATCTAGCCTATTCCATCTCCAACTTTGTCCCAATGCACTGAACATTTTCATTTTTTGCCACAATGTGCTTTAAAAGACGTCATCACAATCAAAGCTTAGTAACTATTATTATAAGCGAACTCCACTAGTAACAGGTTTTTACTCTAATTACCCAGGAAATCAATTGCACAAGCGCTCAACATGGCCTCCAGGGTTTGAATTGTTCTTTCTAACTGCACATCCTTCTGCGGGTGAGAAGATGTACTAAAGTTTAACTGAGTGTCCATTGTTTTCTGCATACTTCTCCATAAATTGAAATCTCACCATCTATTTACAGCAGTCAGGAGTTTCATAGTGCTTGTGTTGTGCCATGGATTCCCTCCATTCTCAATCAAGCTCGACGATTTTCTAACCACAATTTTAGTTTTTCTTTTAGGTGTTGAAGGAGGTAAGGGGATTCATAATATCATTTCCATCCATCTAGCATCCAAATGTGTTACAGAGATGTTTATGATAAGACATAAGTGGAGATTCAAGTATAAATTTAGGAGATATATGAAGCAACCCAAAAACTCCATACAATATGACATTCGTTGCATATTTGTTATTTTTTACAACATTTATGAGTTCATATCAAAATGTAAGCTTCAGAACATTTGTAGCTGACTTGTCAAGCTTTCCAGATTATGCTTTTTCATTAAATTTGAAGATCATTTACTATTCCAAAAGAGTTTTGAACAGGGAGCTTAAACTCTACCAAAGAAGCCTGCCCATTCTAAGTTAGAGTTGAAAAGCCAATCTACTTAAAGAATGACCTTGAGGATAATCAACTAGACACTCCAATCTTTCTAGAAGGTACCTTCAAATCAAGTTATGGCATTTTGGATTTTATTTGATGTAATGGATAACGTTGTTTTGGGATGTTCTCAGCTTGACTTGAATAGTTGAGAACCTTTTGGTTTGTTTTTGTGTTTTTGAGAATTTTGTAATTTGATATTTAGGGCAACCCTAATTGAGGAGGTATTTATACTCCTCATTAGGGCTTGTCTGAATCAATTTGAATTGAGCTAAAAAAAAACCCCTTATTGAGCTGGAGCTCTCTCTTTGCAATCCACCCCCATTTTCTAGATGAGAATCGAGAGAGTAAGTGACCACCAAATTGATTCACCATTGTTCTTTGCTCGGAGTGGGGGAACCTTTCTCTTGGCTTTGTCAAATGAGGGATCTCTCTTTGTTGATTTTGAGACATTATGAACTGGTGGAACATGGTCCGAAGCTCATCAATTTGTCCTTGCTTGCTTGACTTGACTTGTATTGATGTGGCTCGATGTTTGGAACAATGCTTGGATTTGCCTCATTCTTGTGTGCCTCTTTCATTGCTCCTCGTGTCATCATTAAGAAAAGAGAAATATAATTAGGAATCATTTTAGCTCTAATACCAAACGGTGCACTAGTGGAAGTGATGCAACTAAAAATGCAAAGGAGTCGAATTCGAGAGAAGTTCTCAAACGGCTAGGTCTAATATGTGGACTGAAATTCAAACAGATATAACTTCTAGTGCATGCAACCAATCATGCTCAAATTTACAGGGCATATATTACGAACAAGGAAGAAGTTGCACATCAAAATTCATGATCAAATTTGTATGGAAACAATAGTTATACAATCGGCTAATCACTGTATGGAAAATAGAGGCTTAAAACAAAATTAGGAACCAGATTTGTAAATACTATATCTTTCAATTCTGAAGACTAGCGGTCACCAAATCTGGAGGGAACCTATAAGACACCCAAATTCAGGACGCCTCCAAATTTCTGACTTAAAATCATTACCAAATGAAAGTTATGCAGAGAACAAAATGCTGCTCGGAAAAAGAACCACAAACACAGATTCGACCCTCTTCAATAAAAGATGCACAATGTGACGACCGAAATTGTTTTTTACTTTAAAAATGTGTTAAATTTAAAACTTTTATAAAACAATTGAACCCTTATTAAAACCCTTCAATTGAAATCAAAGTTCTTTTTTTAAAAACTCGATCGTTAAAACATCTTACTTAAAACTCATTATTTAAATCCTTATTGATAGTGAAAGACTTTATTCATAAAAATCTAGTTTTGTCATTTTATAGTGGAAGCATAAATCATTCATTTTAAAAAGACAATAAATAAATTATTACATTACATTTATAAAACTCTTTTCTCTCTTACTTTCCTTAGCCTAACCAGCCACAAGTCTTGCCCATGCAAATTCTTCATCAGCTGCACCTTGATCTGTTCATCATTTTCTCGTCCGTGTACCTACACCACAAGTAAACTGTAAGCCCAAAGGCTTAGTAAGGAGTGGGGTATGCAGTATGATCATGCCTCTCTTTAATTCTTTTGGAGTGGGTACCCCCCCAAGCCAATCTTTTCTTTACGTTTCATTCTTTCATTCTTTCGTTCATTCATTCATAACTCGTACGTCGAACGGGAGATTGAAGGAACCCATGTGTGAGGGAATAGTCTTGGTCGGCTTCTAACCTCCTGTGTGTAGCTAGTCCCGTTCTCGACAAGAGAGGGGCGTAAGTCTAGCTACCAAATTAGATCTGAACTACCCCTCTATCCCCCAACTTCTCATTTTCTTTTCCTTTCATTCATTCATATTCCTCACATAATGCATATGAGTACTACCCTAGAGGTGGCACTTCCTACTTGTTTCTATTATCATGATGCATGTCAATGAGAAACATTATCGTGATGCATGTTAATGAAAAGCAATAATCGTAGCAGTATAAAAGTATGAGACATAAAGCAGTAATCACAACAATATAAAAGTATGCGATATGGAAGTCTGCTAACATACTATATAGGCATGCTTGTTAATTTAAAGGAAGCGGTAACAATTTAGACATGCTTTGTGATTTAAAGGAAACAATAATATCATAGGCATGCTTGGCAATTTAAAGAAAGCGATAACGATATAGACATGCTTAGTAATTTAAAGAAAGCAATAACAACATAGACGTGTTTGGCTATTTCTAATTAAACAATAACAATGTAGGCATGCTAGGCAGTTTAAAAGAAATAATAACAGTATAGACATGCTTGACAATTCAAAGGAAGCAATAACGATATGCTAACGTCCCAAACATGCTTAGAGATTAAATTAATAACGTACGAACAACATAGTCATAATATGGTAGCATAGGCATAATATGGCAGCATAGCAGAAATGTAAACAAGCAATAGAGCATTTCTCATAGAACAGAGTTACTATCCATGAAATATTTGACAGTTTATTCATACGTAACATTTCATTACATAACCTTCAATTCGTTATTTCAGTTCAGCAGTTCATTGATTTGTATCATAGAGCTTAAAGTTAAAAAGCATAATCTTAGCAGTAGAATTATCAGTTTCTCTATTAGGTAAAGCATTGATTTGCAGTAAAGGAAAATACAGAATGAAAACAAAGAAACAACTAGACTCTACTTGTGGGTAGGGCCTCCACTGGCCAAAACTCTACCCAATCCTTACATAGAAGCATTAACGTGTATTAGCACTGAACGTTATCTTTCTTTTCCTTTTCATAATTGAAACATTTACTTATTAATAATTGTAACTTATTAATTTCATTATTTTCCTATCCTTAATTACATAATAATTCTAGGAACCCGTTAAAGCCTAAAACGAAACATAACTCATCCTAATATCCAATTGACGTATCCGAAGAGTGCATGATATTATTCCAAATTAAGGTCGTACCAAAATGCAATAATCCACGTACGTTGAATAACAGTTTCCATTAACAAAACTTAACAACCAACAAAACATGCTCATTATTCTTTTTTATCCAAATAGAATGACAGTAGACAGATCATTCCAACGTATATAACTAACAGTTCATAAACTTGTCACGATCAACAGCAGAGAGCACAACCTTCATTTCTACATAAGCAGGGAGCATACATAATCCTCATTCCTCAATATCCTCAGACATAGGACAACCAACCATTTATCAGCTTCTAACAAATTTCAACAGAGACAAATAAAGAGCTTTCCAAGTAACACAACATATTCATGACCTTCACGTCCAATAATAACATCCAAAAAGTGTAGAACACAACCAATAAAACATTCTATCCACAACAATAGTTAGATTATTGGAGACCCTCTAGCATATCAACCATTAAACAAAAACAGAAACTATGACAAAACACCCATAACAGGACAGAGAGCAAGCATCCAAAATCCATAAAACAGATAAGGAAGTGTGCATTACCTGAGGGTCACCCGAGAAGCACAAAGCTCTTCCTCCACCTTTTTCCTCTGTCACTTTTCTCCCCTCACTGCCACAGCTCTCGGCCTCATCCTCCCAAGAGCAATTCACTCACTTCTCTGTCTTTCTCTCTGTCTCTATTTCTCTCTCGGCCATCACTCACGCAAGAGCAATTCTGTCCAAGCCATCTCCCTCCTTAGCATTTCAACTTACCAGATAAGCACCCTTCACCATGCCTCTGCCACGGCCATGCCCTACCTCTGCCCAACCATTCCTCATGCACATTCCATTGTCTAATTCTTCAGGGCGAGAACCAGCCATGGGTGGACCTGTTTGGACCGAACCGAAAGCCAGACCCAGCCACCCCAGTCCAGACCTCCAGCTCTAGCTCTACCAACGCCTCCTTGTCCTGAGGCTGGAATTGCAGCCTCACCGATGCCCATCTATTGACGCCAGCCATTGAAAATTAACAGAGCACCAGAGCTCGCCTTGTCCCGTCGCAGTCCCGATGACCAAAGCCCGACGCCCAAGCCCCCCATTCTGCGTCCCGACGCTGCCCGACCCGCGAAGCCCAACACTTCATTCGTCGCTAGCTGCCTGTTCGTCATTCATCGCGAAGGAGCCGTTCAAGCTTTGCCCGAGCTCGCTGTCGCCCGAATGCTCACCCTTGCCCAATCTCCTTCTCTCTCATTCTCTCTTCTCTCTTCTCGGGTCCACTCTTTGCAAATGGCCACGAGCCATTTCTTTTGTTCCAGACAAACCGGTTCACCTCACCCCTCTCCTTTCTTAATTTCTCCCTTTTATATTTTAATTCCTTCTAAATTATTTACCCCAAACATTATAATTTAATTCATTAACTTAATAGTTATTTTAATTACATTTATTTTCCATTTAATCCAATTCCTTTTTCCCCTTTATTAAAAAAAAAACAAGCCATCCATTATTTTTGGACCGAGCCGAACCAAACCAGTTTAATCCATTCTTTTACTCCTTCAGAATTGCATTTTCGGACGAAGGAAGGCGTCCGCGCCTCGTTCGTGATCATCCAATAAGTCCAATTACTTGTATAAATTCAAACTCTTGTCGTCCACCTACGTTCGCACTCGTCCGCAAGCATCCAAAAAGTCCTGACATCAGGGCAGATTGAAATTCTCTCCGCCCGCCATCGTCTGCCATCATCCTTCCTGGTCCAAAATCTCTCGATACAGACGAATTAGGCTGCGAAGCCTCGTTCTGTATCGTCCCAAAACACAAGGGACGACTTGAGATGCGTTTTCAGACATGACTCCTAGTCCGCTTGTCGTCTGCTATCGCCCGAATGTGTAAAATACACAATCCAAGATAATTCGTAATTATCATATAATAAATTTATTAAATTATAATCTTACGAATACGTCATTGGTAATACCCCGATAATTATCTAATAAATCCGAATATCCCCAATTACTTTCCAATTATCCTTATTAAATTCTTATAAAAAATGTCGGGGTATTACACACAAACTCGACATCTTAATTCCAAACTTCACCAAAAATACATCCATTTCACCACAATCTAGAGGAGGTCACACCCTCAAAATTACATAATCAAAATCGTTAAAAAACAACCAGAATAGAAAACAAAATTACAAGTTGGTCCGCAAATTCCCTAAACCCAGAACCGCAACTTCAATGGACTCTTTTGTAAAAGCCTCTCCAACTCATTTTCCACCAATCTTTTGAGTCTCCTCTCTAGGATAATACTTCTTAGGAAGTATTGGGAGAACTCAGTGTAAGACTCTTTCTCCAAGAATGGCAGAACGTGAGGAATGGAATTGCTTGAAGTCGAGTCTCGGCTAGGCGTTGACAAGAACTCCAGTTGGAGTTTCGGGAGAAAACTCCAAAAATGTGATAAGCCTCTGCTTTTTTATCATCCAAAACTGCTACAAAATAGCCCAAATGGAGGCTTAAAAACCCCCCTTCACGAAATTAGGGTTGACTAATGGCCAAATTATAAAAATAACCCTAACATTATAACACAAAAAAAAAAAAGTTCTGTGGCTGGATTTTAAGACTCTGTAGATGGAATGTTTGACATAGCAAAAAAACTCCAAATATAACACAAAAGTACACTTTAGAAAGCTAGGGATGTCTGCTACAATCTGTATGAAGAACACTTTTTCCTACAAGATTGTCTTGGTCTATAAAAATGTCAGAAACACCACACTGGTCGAGTTGTAGGCAGATTTGTAATGTCCACCATTTTTTCTCTACTTTTGCTTGAACTTCCATTTATCCAAATGCATGGACTCCTCTTTGTGTAATGAACTAATATTCTCCTCCAAGCTAGCTAGGAAAGAGACACCTACAAAACAAATAAAGGGGTTAGAAATTCCTTTTGCTCAGGCCCGAGTGATCAGGTTTTGAAGTTCATCAAGAAGGGGATTAGAATATAACCAAAAGTATGTTGATGAAGTGTTGATGCAATCGGTTGAAGAATTGTGGATGAGTGGGTGAAGGTTTTATCAATAGAATGTGGTAGCTTTCAGGCAAGGTTGTCAATCACAGGCAGGCGGAGATCAACTTGAGTGAAAGAGCTTTGATCGTCTGGTAATTCACGGCTAAGCGGGCAGTTGAGCATTAATGCGTATAAAAATTACAGATTCGATCCATTTTTGTGCCAGTTGATCATCAACGATGGAGCTAATCGACCAGGTGGCTTGAAATTTTCTTAAGCTTTACCATAAACTAAAATATGGAAAGTCTCATTTTGGAAGCAAATAACTCTCACGTTTTAGAAGCTCTTCTGAAAGTTGGACCACGCCTTCTTGGATGAATAAGAAAAGAACTCGTTCAAGAATTTTTGAAAGAACCTCCACGGATTAGGAAATATGCTGGAAAGAACTCAAGTGATTGAAAATAGCAAGTAGTGAAGCTTGCAACTCCCAAATGGATGACTTGCTGATGGAAACATCTCTTGATGGTTGGACACCACTTCACACAACCTTCCTCCAAGGCGTAGGGTCACAGATGCCAATAAGAGAACTCACTCAACTCCAAGTGAGCCAAATCTTGTGATGTTACTCAAAAAAGGATAACTTTGGATGCAACTCACCAAAGTGTTTGAAAAAAGAATCACTCAAATTTCAAAAGAAAGCAAGATGTTTTTGTAGTCAAACTTCAATGTCTAAAACATAAACACTAAGGGGCTTTATATAGCCAATTACAAAACATAAAATAGGAAACACACTAGGTATTCGGTCCTAAATGGCCGATTACTAGACTATGAATTTAATAACTTTCTAAAGCTATTATTTTAGTAATCTTTGTTGGCTTTGGCTCCACGAAATGGTGACTTTTTGGCAGCTTCTTCCTCTTCAATTTTGCCACATGGAAGGTTGCCAAAACCAAGCATAACCGACTCTTCAATGTCCACTTGTCTTTGGCCAATTAAGAAAAGTTTCCTTATCTCTATTTCTTTTGGTCTTTTTTGCCCTTCAATTATGTCTTCTTAGGCTTCTTTCTATAGCAGGAAGTGTGTGGGCTTCCCTTGGTCTTCATGGGTTGGAAGCTCATCCATTTGGGCCATAATTGATCCACCTTCGAAATAGTTAGAAATGTAGATGTTAGTAAGTGTTTGGGCCCTTACTCTTGTGAGTGGACCTTGTAGTCCATCATGTTGTCTGCTACAACAATCCATGTTTCCCACCAAATTTGAGTTGTGGATTTCTACTTTAGATATTTGATCTTTTCTGGATATCTGCTCACTGATTTAATAACGTGTGACTTGTGTGTGACTCCTCACCTTTCTGCGAACTATCGCTCCTAAGGTCTTTATCAGCTATTGATATCTGCTCCCTGAATTAAAAAGTGTGTGTCACGCACGTGATTCCATGCCTATCTACTTAAGCTCACTCCCGAGGCCATTTTTTGCTGTAAATTTTTTGCTACAAATATTCACTCCTTATTACGGATATTTGCTCCTTGAGTTATAAAATGGGTCATGCACGTGGCCTCAATTACAATATGCAAAAGCTCTCCCTCGAGAACAATTATCCACTGTGGATAATCATATTTCTTTAAAGATATCTGCCATGGATATCCGTTCCCAAGATCTCTTTTGACTGCAAACACTTGCACTCTTTGAGGACATCCGCTCTAGGTTTCTGCTCTTCATTGAGGATACTCGCACAGATTTTCCCTTTGCATTCTGGACATCCACTTTCATTGGCATATCATTTGGTATCAGAGCATCAGTTGATGTATCATTTGGTATCAAAACATCCATTAGTGTGTCATTAGCATAGGGTATTGAGTAAAATGCCCAATGTGAGAGATATGGAGAGCCATACCATTAACAACTTGAACCTGTTCTGAGCCATTGTTGGGAGAAGAATGATGCAGCATCTTAGCAGAGGGAATTAAGTGATTTGTTGCACTTGAGTTAAAGAACCATTCAGTTGAGGCATTAAGAACCAAAGAAGAAGCTACTGGAGGATTATTGAGAGGAGTCGAGACCATTATGTTAAAATTCCTTAGTTGAGGCTTATAAGAGACATAAGCCCTGTGGTACCAAATAGATGTTGGATGTCCAATTTTGTGGCATATTTGATTTCTATGCTTGAATAGGGAGGATGATGGAGGAGGGTGACTGTTGTTGAGTTAGTTTCCGAAGAATACCAATATAAGTTGAAGGAGTAGAAAAATTTAAATGAGGTAGGTTGCAAGGCATTGGACGAGCACCGCAACTAAATGATGCAAGATTACCTTGAAGGAGGTTTAACGAGGTGCCAGAATTATTTTTATCTAAACAAAATTTATAGCTTAGTAAAAAATAGTTAAACTCCTCAATAGAAGGAATATCTAGAAGAGAGGTAATAGTAGTCACGAATGGGTTGTAATCAGCTCCAAGACCACAAACATATAGGTAAACAACATGATCCTAAGGGAAATTGGTTCTTTGATTCTAGTGAGGTTGTGGCAAATGGAGCTTAACTTGTGAATGTAAGATAGACTTGAGAAACCATCCTGTGAAATATTGTGAGGTTGGCAACATAGATCTGTAAGATGAGCTAATGAAACAAAAGAATACATACGTTTGAGAGCAACCCATATATCTAAGACTGAGGAATAACCGATTATTTGGCAAAGTAGAGAGTCAGATAAGGAGGCTTAAATCAAACTTATCAACATACAATTGTAGCGTTGCCAAAAAGAATAATATGGGTTTGCGCTAAGAGAAATGGAGTTGAGAAATTTGGGAGGAGAAGGACAAGAGCCATCAATGAGTCCTCCAATCCATTTGTGATTATCACATTAAGCAATTGATTTTTCCAAACCAAGAAGTTAGTTGAATCAAGATTCACAATTATGGATTGGTTAAGGGAGGGAAAGAGAGAGAGAGAGAGAGAGAGAGAGAGAGAGAGAGAGAGAGAGAGAGAGAGAGAGAGAGAGAGAGAGATGAAGAGTAGAAGAGGAGTTAGGGTTAGTAAGAGGAGAAGAAGGAGCAACATTACTGCTTGAAGAGGCCATCTGTTGATGGCTTTCATACCAAGTTGGAATATATCGAGTAGAGGAGGAAGACGAATTGCAAAAGGATTTTGTATATTCTATTGAGCTCCATAATAAACTTACATATACAAAGTTAATGGAAAGTCTAGTACCACCATTTCGCTCATGGGGAAGAGGCGTCGTCTCCCATTTTTCAACAAAAAGAGCTTCATAGTGGAGGAAGAAGGAGATGGTAACTCATACTTTCACAAAAAAACATTAAGATATCATGTACACATCGTCATCACCTTCACCTTAGCAGTTGGAGTCATAGCTGAAACCATTAACTAATCTCCAACTTAGAGAGAGAGAGAGGGGTGCACCAATGAGTGGGTAATATGAGTAGTTGAGTTTATAGAAGAGAATGGTAGAGAAGGAAAGTAAAGAAGATTTTAGAGAGAGAGAGAGAGAGTCACGGAGTAGAAATAGAATAGGAGGTAAAAGGAAGGAATGTATTCTGTTGTAATTGTTTACAATATATGTACAGAGACACTTCTACATAATTCTAGAATATTATTTAATATTTCCAAACATCCCCCCGCAAGCTGATGAACATGGAACAGAAAGCTTGGAATGAAGAAACTGAAAACTACTCGTCTGAAGTGGTTTGGTGAGGCAATGGGCTAGTTGTTTGTCTGCAGGGATAAACTTGACTACTAATGTCTGTTGTGCAACTCTGTTGTGAACAAAATGAAAATCAAGTTCCACATGTTTAGACTTCAAATGACGAATAGGATTGGACGATAAAAATTATGCACTAATGTTGTCTGTAAATATAATAGGAATAGAAACAGGAAGGTGTAGTTCACCCATTAAGGACACCAACCATGAGACTTCCGTAGCACCATTTGCTACGGCTCGATACTCAGTCTCTGTGCTATAACGAGAAATAGATTTTTGTTTTCTTGTGACCATGAAACAAGATTTGAACCATAAAAAACACAGTAAGCACTAGTGCTCTTCCGATCATCCGGGCAAGAGCCTCAATCAGCATCGGTGTAACATATCAACGAGGGATCTAAGCATTTTGAAAAAGTAAGAGAAAGATTAGATGTACCCTTTAAATAGCGTAGAATACGTTTACTGCTTGCCAATGAATATCCGTGGGAGAATGCATAAATTGACAGAATTTGTTAACAGCAAAGCTAATGTCCAGTCTCATGAGATAGCAATATTGTAAAGCACTGACAATGCTTCTGTAGTAAGAGCCATCTTGTAAGGGAGTTCATGAGTTAAGAGATCAAATATGTCCTGTAGCCATAGGTGTTGGAACTAGTTTTGAATTTGTCATTGAAGAATGAGAGAGATGATCGTGTATAATCTTCTACTGGGACAACCAAAAAGTATTGTCATCACTAGTCATTGTAATGCCAAGAAAGTGATGCAAATAACCCAAATCCTTGATAGCAAATAGAGAAGTCAAATATGCTATTAATTCTGTGATGAAACCAGAGTCACTTGCAGTCAATATTATATCATCAACATAAACTAGAAGAAAACTAGTAACCAAACAAGACTTAAAAATAAACAAAGAGGAGTCTGAACAAGATATAACGAATCCACGATTAAAAAGTGCAAGCTATAATTATCAATACCATGACCGCAGAGATTGTTTTAACCCATAGATAGACTTGCGTATGAGACAAACCTTAGATGATGAAAAATCTGATATAAAACCTTGTGCTTGAGACATATAAACAACCTCTTTTAAATCTTAATGTAAGAAGGCATTGGAAATATCCAGTTGTCGAATGTCCACCATTGAGAAAAGGCATGAGCAAGAACAAGGAGAATGGTGGCAGGCTTAGTTATAGGATTGAATGTTTCAAAATAATCTATGACTTGAGTTTGAGAGAACCCCTTTGCCACAAGTCTGGCTTTATAACGAGCGATGGAATTATCAGGATTGAACTTTAGTTTATAAACCCACTTGCAACTGATGACTTTTGCACTAGGTGGAAGACCAACTAGATCCCAGATATGATTTTAAAGAAGAGCATCCATTTTAGAGTGCATAGCAGCAACCCAATTTGGTGATTTTGAAGCCATTGCATATGTAGTAGGCTTAGTCATTGTGGAGAATAGTTGTGACAGTAACACCTTTGGTTTATGAATACCAGATTTAGCACGAGTTGTCTTTGGATGAGAATTGGTAAGACCTTGAGGTTGAGGTAGAGTAGGAGTCGAGGAAGAGGAGGAAGAGGAGAAATAGAGAGGAGTGGACAGAGAAGGAGAAGGAGAAGATATAAAATTTGGAGTTCAAAGTAGTAGGTGGGAAGTACACAAAGGTAAAGAGATAGATGGAACTGGTGCCCGAATTAGAAGAAGAAAATGGCAGTCTATGATTTTTACCAAGTTGACAAGCATTACAGAAAGAGTATGAACTAGATAAATTTAAAGATAAAAGACGAAAAACATGAGATAAAAACTTGTGTTGACGGATGGTTGAGACGTCAACGCCAAATGCCTGAAGAAAAGGAAACTGTAGAGTTGATGGTTGTAGTAAGCATGGAAGGAAATTTGTTAGGCAGTGAAGACAGTTTGTAGAGGCCATCAATAAGTGGTCCTTGAAAGAATTTCTTGGGATAGCTGATCCTTGACAAAAAAAGAAGAGGAACTAAATTCAACAATGACATTATTATCATGACACAACTTAGCAACACTAACTAAGTTGTGAGAAAGAGAAGGAGAGTGTAGAATATTTTTTAAGGTGATAGGTCGAGTGGAAGTGAGAACCGAAATATTACCTGAATTGGAGATAGGAACGGTTTGACCATTGCTCATCAATAAGGTGTAGCCTTAGAGAGTTGAGATACAAAAGATGTAAAATGGTGTGTAGCACCTGAATCCACGAACCAAGAATTAGCATCTGTAGAAGACATATGGGATGGAGGTGCCAAATCAGATGAAACTGCTTGAGTAGTTAAATTCTTTGGTGGAGGCTTATATGCAATATTTGTGCGATGATAACAAACAGTAGCTGTATGTCCAACTTTCAAACAAATCTGACATCGAGGCTTAAAACCATTGTGTTTTTGTGACTTCAAAAAATGTGGATGCTCAGAAGGTCTACCAAGAATGCTTTGTGAAGAAGGCAGATAAGTAGCAGGAACTAAAGAAATAGATCTGACAGCATGAAAATTTACTTAAGGCAAGAGATTATTAACCAGAGGAATGGAGTTTTGACACTCTAGACAATACTCAAAGTTGAGCAAGAGACTTTGAACTTCTTAAATAGAGGATTTTCCAAGGCAACTAATGATTACAGCAACAAATGAATTATAATCACCACCTAACCCATTTAGTAAGTAAATTAGTTGATCCTTCTGACTAACTCGTTCTCAAATTGCAGCAAGTTGGTTGCAAATTCCATTAAGCTTTTGAAGATAAAGAGAAACAGACAAGCCATCCTTCGATAAATGTTGGAGTTGACTACGAAGTTCAGTGAGACGAGCCATTGAGCTAGTAGAATAAATCTTCTCCAAAGCAACCAAAATTTTTGTTGCTGTAGTGTAAGAAACAATTTGAGGGAGAAGAGAATCAGGAAGGGACGCATAAATCCAGCTCATGAGCAGGCGATTGTAACGTTCCCAGAGAACATAATCGAGATAGGGTTCAAACTAGCCAGAAGAGGGGAGGGAGCAAAGTTAGAGCCATAGAGAAAAGTTTCTAGATCATTTGCAATAACAATGTTCAAAAGCTGATTTTTCCAAACAAGGAAGTTGTTGGTGTCCAGCTTGGCAGTGATGTTTTGGTTCATCGTCAAAAAAGAGGGAAGAATAGATACAGAAGGAGTGTTTGAGGTAGGAATAATATTACTGCTGGTAGACGCCATCAACCTATGCTTTGATACCAAGTTGAGTTTACAGAAGAGAATGACGGAGAAGAAAAACAGAGAAGATTTTAGAGTGAGAGAGTCACATAGTAGAAAGAGAATAGGAGGTAAAAGGAAGGAGTGTATTATGTTGTAATTGTTTACAATATATGTACAGAGACACTTCTACATAATTCTAGAAAATTCCTTAATATTTCCTAACATGAGTAAAGTGAACTTGACTTTGACGAAAATTTTGACAGCATTATCCATTTCGTTAACATGTTAAATTTAAAGGTTTATTAGATAAAAATAATAATTTAAAGGAAGTTGACTGAATTCCTTAAATTCTAGGGTCAAAATATATTTTACTCAAAATTAAAGTATTTTACTTTTTTTTTCCTCCTCTTTTTATGTACTTTAATTGCCACCTTAATTAATATCTTTTTCTTTCTCCACGCATTTCATCTTCCTTCATATTTCTACTCTCTACTTCCCACCTCACTTCTTCCTATCTCCTTTTTAATCTCAGTCTCTTTTCTTCTTTTCTTTTTTGTTGTATTTTTGGTTATATGGAGAAAACATTAGCAAGTCAAGATATATTCTTTTTTTTTTGTCATTTAGTTTTTTTACATTAATTGTTTCTCTTTTATTTTTGGGAAACTAATAAAACAATCACTAAACTATAGCATCAATGACAAGTCAACTACTAAACATTATTTGCTAACAAATCAAACACTCAACTATAGAAAATGAACAACAGAAACAACACTGTTAACTTTTTGAAATCAACATTAAAAATAAGAAGACTTTTAAAAATGAAAGATTTTTAGTTAACATGTTCGAAATTGATTTTGGTATCAAAATCTAAGATTTCTCGTTAACTATTTGTTGAACAATAAATGTCCTCCAAGCTAAACGTGTTTTTGATTCACTAAGAAAAGTCGACAGAAAATAGTTTTTAGAAACATTAAGCTATTCGAAAATAATTTTTGTATCAAAATAGAAGATTTCTAGTTAACTGTTTGTTGAAAATCAATATACTCCAAGCTAGACATGTTTCTGATCCACTGAGAAAACTCGTAGGAAAATTCGTTGTTTGCTACACTAAAGAACGACAAAGAATTTAGCAAATGGAGTGCAAATATTATTTTTCACTATGGAAAGAATACCTTCTATTGTGGAAAGTCAACTTTCCTTTATGAAAAGTCATCTTTCTGATGCGGTAAGTCATATTTCTACTGTGGAAAATCATCTTTCCTCTGTGGAAAGTCTAATCTTTCTGGAGTTCTATTCTAATAACTCGCTTTCCGTAGCAGAAAGTAATCTTTTCTCTGCGGAAAGTTATTTTTCTTCTGCGGAAAGACATCTTTCTTGAGTCTTATTCCAAGGACTCACTTTTCGCAATGGAAAGACAATGTTGCACAGTAGAAAGACAACGTTCCACAGCGGAAAGACAACGTTCCACAGTGGAAAGACAATGTTCTGCAGCGAAAGACAACATTCCATAGCAAAAAGAAAAAATTAAAAAAAAAAAATGTGACAAGGATGTTTGCCCCATTTATTTCTTATAGTTGAGTGTTTTATTTGTGATGCACCACAGATGTGTGAATGGATTGAAACCCCTTGATGCAAGCGGTTGTTATGGAAAGAAAAATAGACCGAAATGGCTGATTATATAACTCAATCAATTGGCATCCAAATTGCTTGAAATTTGTACCAGACCCTACTCAAGGAGTGTGTATGAAGCCCTTCAAAAATTAGAGGGTAAATCGCTCGGATGAAGAAGTTATACTGAGAAGTTGCAAACTGGCCCGAATAGACACCAAGGGGAGAATCAGACCAATAATAGCAAGAATCGTAACTCGCTTGATATTTGTCCCAATAGCATGAAATTTGGACCAACAGAGAGCCCTCCAAAAATCATAGGTCGATTCATTCGGAAACATAAGTTATATGTGGAAAGGTGCAAGTTGGTCCGAATAGGTGCCCAAATCGTACCTATTGACTTCAATGTCCTCCAATGGTGGAAGAACTCTAACTTGGGTCTTATCAAGCTTTCTATTCCTTCACTAGGGATGTCCATCTATTGAAGAAGATGGAGGAAGGGATAGATTTAAGAGAAATCACCACAATGCTCACAATAAACATGATGATTTCATTGTTGACACAAAATCCACTCGAGTGAAACACCAAGGGAGATGACCGATTTGTGGAGGAACTCCAACCTTTTCAATAAGGTTCTTTTGCTGATTCAAAAACTAACTAGGAAAGCCCTTAGAGAAAGATTAAATATTCTCTCAAAATTAGGATTAATATCCTAAAAGAAGATTACCAAAAAGTCCTCACAAACACTCATACTAAGCTAGAACATGCTCTAGCTGAGTGACACAAACACATGACAAATAAAATTACTAAACATAATTTTCAAAAACATCCCCAAATTTTGAATGCAGCAATGAATCCATTGAAATTATCTTCACGTCCATTTTCCAAGTGGATTTGGCTTCAACTTTGACTAAGAATGATCGAGCTTCTTTGGTAGAATTGAAGCCATCTGCTCATGGCTCTTTCGGCATAGCAAATTGTAATACCCCTACTTTTTATGTCGAAATTTAATAAGGATAATTGGAAAGTAATTTGGAGGTATTTAGAGTAATTGGATAATTATTGGGGTATTACCAATGACGTATTTGTATGATTTTAATTTAAAGACTTTATTGGATAAATTAAGATTAAACTGGAAGGGGTATTTTGGAATTTTTGAACGCACACGGACAGCATGAGGACTGGGCGTCGCGTCCGAAATGCGTCTCTAGTCGTCCCTCATGTTTTGGGATGAGCGGGGAAGACACTTCTCATTCTAATTCGTCTGTAACAAGAGATTTCAGACGAGGCAGGACGATGGCGGATGATAGCGGACAAAGAGAATTCAAATCTGTTGAGATTTTTGCACTTTTTGAACGATTGCGGACGAGGTGCAGATGCCTTCCTTCGTCCGAAATCGCAATTTTGGGGGAGAATAATGGGTTGAACCGGTTTGGTTCGACTCGGTCCGAAATTAATGGGATGACTCAATTTTTAGTAAAGGAGAAAAAGAAATTAGATTAAATGGAAATTAATGTAATTAAAATAAATATTAATTTAGTGAATTAAATTATAATGTTTGGGATAAATAATTAATAGGAGAAATGAAGAAATATGGGGAATTAAGTGAGATTAAATTAAAGGGGGTTAAAAAGGGTAAAGGGAAGGGGTGAACCAGTTCAGAGAATCGGTTCACGTTGGTTGGATGGTTCGCATTGGCTGGCTAGAAATTGAAGGGGATAAATTGTCCCTTGACCATTTGCGAAGGGGAAAGAACAGAGACGGGGGAGAGAAGAAAGAGTAGCGAGGGACACCGTGGGTGTCTGTGGCAGAGCATGGCATGGAGTGCCTCCCTAGAAGATGTAGAAATGCAGAGGGAGAAGGCAAAAATGGAGACTGAGTGTGCTGGAGAAATGCTCTTTGGAAGGCTAAACCGTGAGGGAAGGAAAGTGAAGAGAAAAGAAGAAGCCAGAGAGGTTATGGAGAAGGAGCTTCTCGAGTGTTTTCTGGTAAGCTCATTTCTTCTCTTCTATCGTTTTTATGGATTCTGGAAGTATGCTCTATTGATGGAATGACTCTCTATTTGTGTTTGGCAAGTATATATGTATAATGTGCGAATGAATTATGTCTCTAATTTGTGATTGTCTGAGCACTGTTATGATGAGATTGGTTTGGTTGCTAATGTTGTGTTCATTAACCCTGTGGTGTTAGAATTGGGATTGAGGCATGAATATAGCTCTCTGTTGTTGATTGTGCTAAGTTGGTGAATTGTTAGTTCTGTACATTTGATGATCTATCTACTGCCTTTCTATTTGGATAAAGGAATGTGCTCCTTGTTGTTGTTACTATATCCTGCATGGTTGGACTTTGAAGAATAGCAATGGTAAAGGTGTTAAGATTAATGGATTATTGAAATAGGGTTTTGTGGGTTAATCATTCCATTACTTTGAAGGGTAAAGATGGAAAATTATATTATGCATATTAATTAAAGAAAAGCGTGGATGATAAGGTTTATTCGATGGCTTGAAGTGTTAGGTCCTAATTCGTATCTCATAAGTAGGAGGAAGAATATGTTTGTTATATTATAGGTGACTAGTTATTAATGAGCAAATGTTTTAATTATGAAAGTATTGAAAAGAAAAAAGAAGGATAAAGAATAAGTATGAATACATGTTAAAGCTTCGAGGTAAGGATTGGGTAGAGTCTTGACTAGTGGAGACCCTACCCACAAGTAGTGTGCATGTGTTTTGTGTTAATTCCTGTAATTTCTTTTACTGCAATTCAATGCTTTACTTGATATAGAAGTTGATAAATGCTTACTGCTTGAATAATGGTCTCTGACATTAAGCCATGTAGTATAGAATGATGAATCGAAGATCAACCTATGTTACATTAAGCATGAACGAGCTCTGATTTATTTCTTTGACAATGGTTCTATTCTATTGGATGTATTTTATTATCTTACTTGCTATCATGATAGACTCGATAGATGCTAGTGCTATATATTGTCCTATTATTACTATTGTTTAAATGTCTCTGTGCTAACTAGAAGTTGTTGCTTCCCTAATATGAGCATGCGTAGTTAGCTAGAAGAATATTCTATAACAATGAACTAAGTTGTTAGTCAGTGGAAATTATACCATTAAACCATGTTTTACTTTCGAATATACGCTATCGTTAGTCCACTTGTTTAGGATCAATTCATGTCATTAATCGTTAACTATTTACTAAGCATATTTTCATTGCTATTTACTAAGCATGTTTCTATAGTTATTGACTAAGCATGTTTCTGTAGTTATTTATTAAGCATGTTTCCGTAGTTATTTACTAAACATGTTTTCGTAGTTATTTACTAAGCATGTTTCCGTTTAATTATTAGTACCATGTTTATGCCATTGTACAATTGTTAAGTATGTCTAGTTTGTTCAATTTACTCACTGTATTTGACGTAAATCTCAGTTAATAGTATGATCACTTGTCGTTTGTTTTACTGCTATGTTCTATAAATCCAAACATGTCATTCGCTGTTTCAATTTGTCGCTATAATTGTTCTCTTTTATTCGTTTTAATTACTGTCATTCATTTATATGCGCAGGTCAATTATCATTCTTTTTATATTGTATCGATATGAATCATGCATCATGAGAATAGAAACAAGTAGGATGTTCCAACTCGAGGGTGAGTACTCATGCATTATGTGAGAAAAATGAATGAATGAAATGAATGAAAGAAAAAGAAAATGGGGAGTTGGTGGGCGGATGGGTAGTTTGGATTTAGTCTTGTAGCTAGGTTTACACCCCTCCCTTGTAGGGAACGAGACTAGCTACACACAGGACGTTTGAAGCTGACCAAGACTATACATACCATCACACATGGGTTTCTCCAATCTCCTGCTCGACATACGAATAATGAATGAATGAATGAATGAACGAAAGTAAAGAAAAGATTGGTTTGGGGTGGTACCCATTCCAAAAAGAACTAAAGAGAGGCATAAAACATACTGCATACCCCACTCCTTCCTAAGCCTTTGGGATTACAATTTACTTGTTGATGTGCCCCAGGATCCTATTACACGAAGTCGAGCTAAGAAACTCATAGCTTTCCTAACTCGCTTTTATTTTGTAGGAAATGTCAAGGTTTGGGATTCTTTGAAGGAGATATCACAACACGATAAAGGAGTTCCATTCCATCTGATTTCATGGGAGCATGCACAACCAATCTAAGCCGACCTCCAAATAGCCTATGAAGAGTGAGGACTTGAAGACTACGAGTACCATTTGAATTCTTATTATTGAATTAATAGTAGACTTATTCTAAACAAAACTTTTATTTGGTTTTTTTTTTTACTTTGTTGTTTGTTTTGGATTGAGAGTTAGAGAGGTGCGCGGTTTGCATGCAAACAACGCCCTCATGCCGAATTTTTATCATTAAGGGTAGTTTGGTCTTTTGACCTATTTTGTAAACATTAGGGTTTTTAAACCCTCTTTTGGAAGGAAGGAGGCTAGTTTTGATTGAATAGAAATTGTTTCTCCTTGAAGAGCAACCCACGGCCTCCTCCTCCCTAGCGCCAATCCCTCCATCCTCCGTGCAAGATTTTCTTGAAGCCTCTTGGTCTTGTAATCCACGGATTATTATCTCTTCCAATCCCTTATCTTTGAGGTGAGGATTGTGGTGTGGGGATAAAAGTAAGTTTCCACCCTTGGAGAGTGTTTGCTTCCAAGCAAACCAAAAATCGTCCCTCTTAGTAGGAGGTCCACGGACTCCTTGATTTCTCTTCTCATTTATTAAAGGTTTTATCCGTTTATTCTGGTTCTTTGATACTCTGAAACTCTTTTATTTGAGATGCTGGTGTTCTATTTTGGTTGTTCATTCATGGAGTGCAAGCTGGATTGAGTTCTTGTTGGATTAATTTTTTGCCGCTAATTCTGCTTTTATTTGAGCTGCTGATTGTACCCAATTGTGAATCTATTTTGAGACCCTTGTGCTCTTTGTATTAAATTTGTTTCTTCTAGAGAATTGTTCTGTTTTGAGATAAGTAGCTACCCTCCAAAATTGACTTTAATATTCCGTATACAAGAGAAGTTTTGTTCATTTTAATCTGGGTTGTCGGATCTGTCTAAGAGAATTCCAGATTTCTGGGCTATATTGTTTCTGCTATAACTTTCATTTTTGAGTGGATAATGAGCTGTAATTTTGATACAATATTCATGAATGTGTTGAGGTGGTGCTCACCAAAATCCAGCTAAAGTTCAAGGTTGGATTACGAGTTATTTCCGTTTTAAGTTCAGTATCCAGATTATTATAGATTGTCTTGATAGATTTCTAGTTCGTACTTTTGGTGATTCTTATATCCTATCATTTGGTATCAGAGCTTTGGCTCACGTATTCTTGTTGTATTATTGTTATTAAAAGGGTTTGTTATGAGTACTAGAAGCGGGGCTCAATATCACAACCCTAGAGATATGAGAAATAATTCAAGTGCACCACCATCCGAGGAAAATCATGAGCCAACCGACGAGCCTTCTATGAGTGAGATGTTCGAAATGATCCTCAAACTACAACAACAAATTGGAACTACAGATAATGATCATATACGGGGTCCTAGAACTCCAAGACCTAAAAGGAGGATTAGTACTTCGAATGATTCTAGAGGACGGGGTGCTAGTGTGTTTGATGATGATTGGGATGAACCTGGGGAGTCGGATTCACCGAGTCCTAGAAGGAGATCAAATGGTAACCATGAAATGAGGCATGTCAAAGTTTCTATCCCTAATTTTAAAGGTTCTAGTAATGGGGGAGATTTTCTTGAATGGGTCGAGAAGGTGGATCGTGTTTTCGAATGTTATGATTACTCAGAAAGGACCAAAATTCGAATGGTGGCCTTGGAATTTTCGGGCTACGCTAGTATTTGGTGGGAAGATTTAAAAGCGCAAAGGCGTAAAGATGGCGAAGGAGAGATTCGAAGTTGGGAGGCCTTAAAAGCACTTATGAGGAAAAGATTCGTGCCTCCACACTACAAACAAGAGTTGTTTTTACAATTGCAAAATTTAAGACAAGGCACTTTAACCGTGGATGAATATTTAACTGAGTTCGAAATATTTAAAATACATTGTAATGTGAGTGAGCCAATGGAGCAAACTATTGCTCATTTTATTAGAGGCTTACACAAAGAGATTGGTGAAACGGTAGAGTTGCAATCTTATATTACTTTTGATGATGTGGTACAATTAGCCTTGAGGATTGAGAGGCAAAGTAAAAGGAGAGCAAAGGAAGGCATGTCACGGTCTTTCACTAAAAGCAACAATCCGTCAAAACCGATTCAAAGGGGAGAAAGCAAACCTAGTGCCGTGAAGAGTAGTGAAGAAAAAAAGCCTTTGTTTGATACTAATAAGCCTAGATACTGGGATATCAAGTGTTTTAAATGCTTGGGATTCGGTCATATAGCTTCTCAATGTCCTAATGCAAAGGTAATGATTCTTAAAGCGGGAACTAATGAGATAATCAGTGAAGATGAAGAAGAGAGTGTGTTAGTAACGGAAGAAGAAGATGTGGAACAGACTTACTATGCCCCTGAGGGTTCTTTAATTGTTGTGATGAGGCATTCTATGGCTATCCGGAATCAAGTTGAGGAATTACAGCGGGAAACCATCTTCCATACTTGTTGTCAAATTCGAGGAAAACTTTGCTCGTTGATTATTGATGGTGGTAGTTGCACTAATGTTATATCATCGGAAGTTGTTGAAAAATTGGGTTTGGCTAGTTCAATCCACCCCAATCCCTATCGATTAAACTGGTTGAATGAAAAAGATCCGATCAAGGTTACCAAGCAAGTGAAAGTGTCCTTTTCCATTGGTGGCTTTGAGGATGAGGCCACATTTGATGTTGTTCCAATGACGGCTAGCCATCTTTTACTTGGGAGACCTTGGCAATTTGATAGAAAGACAAAACATGATGGGTATTCTAATTATTACTCCTTCAAATTCAAACGATTCTTAGATCCTATCACTTGTGGCGATTCTTAGACCCAATTTTTTCTTACTTTCCTTAGCCTAACTAGCCTAAAGTCTCGCTCGTGCAAATCCTTCATCAACTACTCTTTGATCTGTTCAATCATTTTTCCCGTGCGTGTACCTACACCACATCATTTTCCCATGCGTTTGCCTACACCACAAGTGTATGGATCTAAGAATTCCCCTTACATTCATTTCCTTTATCAATTTTCCTCAGACAAATGAATATCAATCCACATGTGGCATTCTTAATGGTTTCTATTAACATGATGCATGTTAATGTGGCACAACAATCACAATAACATGCCAATACTATAAAACGGTGATATAAACGAAACCAATCAAGTAAATCCAAGCCAACATGAAGTGAGAACCAACAACCTATATTACCAAGTCATATGATACGAGACGATGATTATGAACAATAATCCAACTAACAAAATTAACGAACTAAGTAATGGAAAACTACATGAGGCAATATAATACGAAGGCAAATAATTAAATCATGAAAACATGAGAATAATTATTAACAACGAGTTATTATAGCATGAAGTTTAGAGCAGAGTTTTTAAGCATAACCATTCTATTATTCGGAGTCCTAGACATGCTTGACAATTAACGAAAACAATAAAGATACTTAACACTCTAAATGTGCTTAGCATTTTAAAAGAAAACAGCAGTGATATATATATATATATATATACACGAAATGCAAGACAACTAATGGAAACAATAACAATATTTAACACTCTAAACATGCTTAGCACTATATACATACGATGTCCTAAATACGCACAGAAATTGTAGGAAAACAACAGCAATATTATCAAAACGCTCAACATGCTTAACGAAAATTTAGTGGCATGAAAGAAACCTAGATATAATGAATGAAGGCAGCATAACAATTCTAGAGGCAAAACAGCGGTACAGGGTATATTCGAACATGGTTAAGTTGCTAGATAATTTAACAAAAATGATTTTCAACAACAATAGCAAATAACCAAACATCCACCAACCAGAACCTTACCAGCCAGTAGTTAGAAATCAGACAAGGACTATAACCGAGCAGGAAACAATACTAGCAATTTTGTAGAGTTAAACTTCTAATATGGCAGGCCAAGGATCAGCGAGACATCACTCAACATACTAAGAGCCAAACAGTAAACGTGACGACAGTAAATCAAGACTAAGAACAACAGGTTACCCTAGCAACTAACAGTAGAGAACCAACAACAATTACTAGCATAGAGTTGATTATCAGCAACGACAAGAAACAACCAAAAAATCATCCAACCCTTTCAAGTTTAACAACAGGGGAACCACCCAGAAAATCATCTAACACTATCAAATTCATAGCAGGGAAATCAACTAATAATTTAGCAACAAGTGACAAGTGAGAAAGAATTTACAGCAGAAACTACCACCTAACATCCAACATAACAAAAACAAACTCAAGCTTAGTGTTGTAGGTCTCCACTTGCCAAGACTTACTCATTTCTTACCTCACTAAAGATTTCCAAGCTATAGAATCCCACACTACAACAAGCTCATGGTTCGCTTCAACCTCACACACACCAACACTCTGTCCTCCACAAAATGCAACTCCTCTAGAAAAGTGGCTACCACACACGCACAGCCCACCACTTATAGACAGAAGGAGCAAAGCTTCCAAGAGGATTTGCCAGGTGAGTGGACAATCACTCATTCCAACGAAGGTGGCCCAATACTTCGATGCCACGTGGAAAGTTCACAATCTCCTCGTGAGGAAAGGAAAGCATCGGGAGAAGACAAGGAAAACTGACGTCAACTGAAGCTGCAATTTCGTTAAAACCAAACTTTTTTGGTTGAAGAAGTCGACCGAACCGTCAACTGCTTTGCGATTGAAACACAATTTTGCAACGATTTTGTTTTTTTGGTCAGATCTTGCGACTGCGTCCCAACTGATGATTCGACCGCAAAATCCACGAATTTGACAGATTCAAAAACTTGTTATTTTTTGGTCACACATCACGTCTGCGTGTCTGATCACAGTGCAACCGAAAACCCAAGATGCAGTTTGTAATGCATTTCGGACGCAAACCCTTCAACCCCAACTTCAACCACGGTAAGACAAAAAATGTAAAGAGCGACCCGTAATGCCATTTTGGACATGAAGCTTGACCGCGACTTGGACCTCCTAGCGACAAAACCTTAAATGCACTTTTTCCTTAAAAATTTACACTTTAATCTCTCCATAATATTTTCCATACATTTACATGGTATTATTTTGACAAAATACCACTCACAATATAATACATTAATGTTAAAAAATTCATTACATTATATAAACGGGGGAAAATTATAGAGGTATTACATTCTAGCCACCTTACAAAAATTTTGTCCTCAAAATTTTAGCTAACTAAATAGCTCCGGATACTTGGCTCTCATATCATCTTCTTTCTCCCACGTGGCTTTTTTGATTGTATGATTTTGCCATAAAACTTTGATCAATGGGATTTGCTTACGTCGAATCTCTTTTACTCTAGAGTCTAGAATCTAGACAAACCTTTCCTCGTAGCTTAGGTTTGTCTGGACATTGATTCTTTCCTAAGGATCTAATAGATTTGTATTTCCCAAGCATTTCTTTAACATTGATACATGGAATACATTGTGCACTTTCTTCATAGAAGCAGATAGTTGCAATTGGTATGCCACAGTTTCGTTCCTTTTCGTAATTACAAAGGGGCTGATATATCTTGGGCTTAACTTTCCCCTCTTACCAAAGCGCACAACTCCCTTGAACGAAGATATTTTCATAAATACAACATCTCTTTCATTGAATTCCAAGTCTTGTCGACAATTATCATCATAGCTTTTCTTATGACTCTGAGCAGCTAGCATCCTTTTATTGATAATAGCGACAGATTCGACAATTTTCTATTCCACTTCAGTGCTGTAGAAAATAGCTTCACCAGTCTCGGTCCAATACAAAGGATATGTGCACTTCCTCCCATACAACACCTCTTATGGTGCCATATCTATTGTTGCCTGAAAACTATTATTATAGGCAAAATCGACCAATGGTAGAATCTTTCCCCATCCAACTTGGAACTCGAGTGCACAAGCACATAGTATATCCTCAAGTGTCTAGATCTTTCTTTCACTTTGGCCATCAGTTTGAGGATGAAATGCATCCGTGCCCATAGCCTTGTTTAAGCTCTTCCGAAATGTAGAAGTGAATCATGGGTCCTGATCAAATACAATAGAGACCAGAACAGCGTGCAATCTTACAATCTCTTTGACATACAAATTTACAAATTGATTCATCTTGTACGTTATTGCCAGTGACAAGAAGTGAGAAACCTTCGTTAATCATTCCACAATCACCCAAATTGCTTCATGTCCATTGCCAGTCTTGGGTAAACTCATAACAAAATCTATAGTGATATTCTCCCATTTCCATTTAGGTATTGGCAACGGCTGAAGCATCCCACTGGATCTTTGATGTTCTGGCTTCACCTGCTGACACAACTGGTATAACGGCACATACTCAACAATATCATATTTCATCGTTGGCCAGTAGTAAAGCGTCTTGAGATCCTTGTACATTTTATTATTCCCAGGGTGGATAGAGAAGCTTGAAGAATGAACCTCTCGTAAGATTTTTGTTCTCAAGGTCGAGTCATTGGGCACATACAATCGATTTTTATACTTTATAATACCATCAACAAACATGGAATAGTCTCGATATTCAGGTAGAGTTGGATTCAACTTGAAATCCTTGCATACATTGTCACCCTGTTGGGCTTCCTTAATCTGCTCAAGTATGGAAGGCATTAAGGTTAATTTTGATAATACCACGTCTAGCTGAATCAGAACCATTTGCAAGTCAAGCTCTTGAATGTCTTTCTGAAGTCCCACATGCATTTCATTACATAATATGCTCATGATAGCAACCTTTTGGCAGAGAGGATCTACCATCACGTTAGCTTTTCCATAATGGTACTTAATCTCACAGTTATAGCCCTTTACAAACTCTAACCATCGCCGCTATTTCATGTCATGTTCCTTTTGTGTGAAGATGTATTTGAGAATCTTGTGATTCAAATAAATTTTACAACGCTACCCGTATAAGTAGTGTTGCCAGATTTTTAGCATGAACACAACAACAGCAAGCTCCAAGTCATGCATGGAATAATTGACTTCATAAGGTTTAAGTTATTGTGAATCGTATGTAATCCCCTTGCCATGCTGCATAAGTAACCCACCAAGTCCTCTCTTGGATGCATCACAATAGATACAGAAGTTGCCTTCCTCAACAGGTAAGGCTAGAATAGGTGTAGACGTCAATCGGTGTTTCAGTTCCTGGAAACTAATTTTTGAGAATCCATCAATGAAACACCTATAATATCCAGCCAATCCAAAGAAGCTCCTTATGTTGGCAACATTCTTAGGTTGCACCCAATCCACAACCACCTGTATCTTTGCCGGATCCACAACAATATCATCCTTGGAAATCACGTGGCCAAGGAAACTAACTTCACTTAGCCAAAACTCGCATTTAGAAAACTTGACATACAACTAGTGGCGATTGAGAATAGACAGAGCAATCCAGAGGTGCTCATAATGTTCTTCTTCCGTTTGAGAGTACATGAAAATATTGTCAATGAAGATGATGATAAATTTGTCCAAGTAGTCCTTGAAATTCCGGTTCATCAGGTTCATGAAAGCAGCAGGGACGTTGGTGTAACATCCCATTTCCATTTATTCATTTTTCATAAAATTTTGAACATTATGAAACCCATTTAAAATATACTTAATTGAAAAACATCAGAGTACGTTACGCGAAATAAAAACATTTAACTGTCTTACAGAAACAACACAATTAAAATACTTAAATTCATAATAAAGTCTTTATGCAATTTAAACAACTTTTATTCATTAGAGCCATAACCCCCGAGGTCAATTCGTGCATGGTAACACAAGCTTGCATCGCATTACACTTCTTCCATGTTCACCTCAATTGGATCACAATCCATACCCACATCACCGAAGGAATAGTGAGCCTACTGCCCAGTAAGGAATATGAATGAAATGCAATTACAACCTCCATAACAACTCTACATGCATAAGTTTGATATATCTGTAAGCTAGGTGAGAGCAGCCTCTTCAATTTCCAAACCCCACCACTTGGATTTGGATTTATGTGAGAGCAACCTCTTCAGTTTTCGAACTCACTAAAAATGAGCCCACTTACATTTATGTTTACTTACTTTTTGGGTGAGAGCAACCTCTTCAGTTGCTGAACTCACCCACCCGTTCAGTAAGAGCAACCTCTTCAGTTTTTGAACTTACCCAAATGGGCCGTTTTCTATGTGTGAGCAACCTCTTAAGTTTTCGAACCCATGTAGAAAACACTATTTATTATCTTCGTTACTAACCCATGAAATACATTACATGCAATCCTACTAACATGCC
The DNA here is from genome assembly GCA_022433065.1 of Begonia loranthoides. Classification (NCBI taxonomy): domain Eukaryota; kingdom Viridiplantae; phylum Streptophyta; class Magnoliopsida; order Cucurbitales; family Begoniaceae; genus Begonia; species Begonia loranthoides. The sequence continues at coordinate 39,553,154 of CM039468.1, read as the reverse complement.
TATATGAACGTCACACAACAGTTCATATATCGCAAACAATTTTACAAACAACTATCATTCAATGAGCAGGAACCATACATCAAATATATTTTATCACTAAGCATGCTTTTACTATTATGTTAACAAATAGAAACTAACCTTAACAATCAATGTAACATGACGTAACCATGAACGAATTCTTAAGGATACTAAATATCAATAAGGGTTGAAATCATCATTTTATTTTTTAATTCTCACAGCTTTTATTATTCCACATTAATTGGTTATATGCACTTAATCCCTCTTCATAACGTTACCAATATAATTATTAATAACTTAACCACAAAACTATAACACTTATTCTAATATTCTATATTTGTATATTAACGTAAATAGTTCCTATATGGTGGTATATACTTTGTCCATATGCTTAATATCTTAAAAAAACACACAAAGAGCATACAAAGGAATGACTCACTACAAACATACCCACAGCGGTAAGGATTCTAAGGAATTCATGTAAAACCCACTCTCTTCATTATTAACTACTAGCAGATTATTTTATATTACCTAGAATATTGACCAACCAAAACAACAGGGAATTCAAGAACGAAAACCACTGACGGAAGGAGACTTCACAGAGAAAATTCATACAGGGAGAAACCATTGTAGAAGAACAGTTTAATAACCATGCAAACTTAATTTTCTTCACAAATAATTATCAACATGTTTTCTTTTATTAACATAGAGTATAGGAGAAGTAACATCATCCTAGAAATAATAATCATAGGAATACAGGTTATGTAAATTTATTTTTTCCTCACTGTTGGTTAGCAACAGACTATTTCTTATCATCCAGCAAACATTCAGCAACAGGCTATTTCTCTAACAGAAGAAAATATCACGGTTGGTTAGCAATAGGCAATTTCTTTAACATAAAAAAATATCATAGAAACAAGAACTTGCTGAGAGCAAATGAAGAAAACATACAGCAAACACTCCTACTCCTGTGATGTAAGTCCTTATGGACAAATCACACTCAATTATTCTTTACCTCGCATGTCTCTTCTCTTCTCCTTTCTCAGCAATAGTTCTCCACACCATTGGCAGAATCCCCACTCACAGAATACCACTTTCACCAGTTTTTCCAGAAGGAAAAACTTCTAACCCACATGTTCAATATATACACGCCATAGATGACCCCTTGAGCTTCCCTATGAAGGTGAAAAGTTAAAAAGAAAGATGCTTGGACACCCACTGAAGCATCAAAAGTCAAAAGTTTTCTGTTTCTGGAGATTGATTATCGTTTTCAGATGACTTTTTGGGTGGTGGTCGATCGATTCATGTTTGGATGATCGACCACCCATTCACTGAACGACCACAAGTTTTAGCTTCCATTTTCACTGATTGATTGCGTCGGTCGATCGACGTTGATGCCATCCGATCGTGGTGATCGATCGCCAGCTTCTTCCCTCAATATTCGTCTGATTTTATTTTAAATTCTTAATTTTATTTTTAAATCCTTATTTCCTTAACAATAAATAATTACATCCCTATAATTCCAACACACTTCAACACTTTATTCTTCATAATAAAAACACCAACAATAATGTGTGATAGATTGACTATGACCAACATATTACATTTTTGCTTAATCCAATATTTACAGGAAACTAAATACCTCGGGGTATTGCATTCCAATATTCAACCTTTATGATTCACAAAATCCTCAATTATTCTCACTAGAATTTCCATGTAAAATAACATGAAAGATTGGGGACATTACAGTTGGTTAGCCCGATCAACATTACCAGAAATTCCTAATGTCCGTACCTAATGCGGAATGCAGTTTTAGGTACATCATCCAGTTTAACTTTCAATTGATAATAACTCGAGCGGAGATCAATCTTTGAGAATACTCGGGCACCACATAGTTGGTCGAATAGATAGTCAATCCTCGGCAGGGGGTATTTGTTCTTGATTGTTACCATGACAAACAATACACATTCTTAGCGATCCGTCTTTCTTCTTGACCAAAAATACAGGTGCACCCCAAGGGGAGAAGCTGGGACGAATAAACCCCTTGTTGATTAACTCCTCTAACTAAGTCTGCTAACTCCATTATGTATGGGTTCTTTGAAATATGTTCAGTACCTGGATGTATATCAATCACGAATTCGATCTCATAGCTCGAATGTAAATCAGGAAGATCAGCAAGAAAGACACCCGAAAAGTCCCAGACTACAGCAACATCTTTCAATTTGGCACCAAGGGTCATCGTAGTATCCATTACATTTATTAAGAATCCATCACATCTACTTTTCAGTAATTTATCTGTCTTGAGCGCAGAAATAACAGCAAGTCTTCCCTTCTCCTTAGTCCCTTGGAAAATATGCGATTCATCGCCAGGAAGGTAGAAGCGGACTTCTCTCTTCTTACAATTGATGACCGCTAGGTGTAGAGATAACCAGTTCATGTCGAGAATGATATCATACCCCTTCAGGTCCATGACAATCAAATTAGCATGAAATAAGCAGCCATTTATCTCCATTGCATATGCTTTAAAAATTCCATCGCAATAAAGTAGTCACCAGAAGGCAACAACACTCTATGTGTGCAATGCTTACGATTAGAGAAGCAATTTGCCTTTTCACAGAACTTAGTTGAAATGAATGAGTGCATAGCACCCGAATCCAATAAAACATACGTAGCGCATTTATTAATATGAATTGTACCTGTCAGGATTAGTCAACTTATTTGTTCTAAGGTAAGATCTCCAAATACAACTAGGGAGCATGTTAATACCACATATATAACTATTGCATAAAGTTATGTGTACCTACCACCACTGCCAGCTACTCCTCCTCTTCTTGGTCAGGTCCGTACATAGCAAAAACCCTTGGAGCCACACCTCCTTATCCTCTAGGTCTGGCCATGCAATGCCTGACAATATGGCCGAGCCTCCAATATGTGAAGCACTACTTAGAGCCTGCCAAACATTCACCACTATGGACTTTCTTATTTCGGACATGCAGTGGCCTGGTATACTCTCCCGTCCTGAGGGGCATTGTATGTTTCTATCATGGGTCGTTTATCTTGCCTTTGCTGCGCCCCACCATCCGAGGGTCTCTTGATTCCCTGGCCAGCTGATGGACCACCATGTGATTGCTGGTTTGAAGTGCTTTTCCACAATCTTTGATCACCTCCCTTTGCCTCATCGCCATAGCCTACACATTTTCCACTGCCAAGGCCTTCACCACAACTTTTGAATAGGGAACACCTCTATGCCAGACACGGTGACTCCCTCCAAGATTTCACTCTTGAGCCCCTGAACAAAAGGGTGAACCTTATGCTCCTCTGTGGCTACCAGATGAGAGGCAAAACGGGACAGTGCCTCCAACTTCTAAGCATATTCTGATACTGTTTCCAGCTGGCATAGGCATACAAATTCCACTAACTTCTTCGTACGGATATTGTGGTTGATGTAGTTTTCATTGAACAACTATTTGAAACTGCTCCAAGTGAGGGTCCTAACATCTCGTGAGGACTTAACCGAGTCCCACCAGAAGCATGCATCCTGGATTAGCAATAAGCAAAACACCTTACCCTTTTGACCTCACTTATGCCCACGTACTCGAACATATTCTCGAGGGAGCTGATCCACTCCTCAGTTCCCGTAACATCAGAGATATTTCCATCAAAACAAGGGGGCTTGAGCCATTGGAACTTCTCCCATCCAACTTCTCCGAAATCATCACTGCGCGATGGTTCTCGTTTTCATTCCCATTTTCCTGGCCCATGAACCTCTCCATATACTGAAAATACTACTCCATGTATTGGGATTGCCGCTCCACCACCGTCATGATATGCTTAAGGGCATCATCCCTCCTGTTATAAGCTCCAACACCCCCACGACCGTTAGGGATTTCTTGACGGCCGGGTGCCAAGTTCCTCTCATTGTTAACCGAAATGTTTCCTCTCATTCTCCTAGCCATTTTATAATCCAATACGTTTTCACATTATAAATATTAAGTTAAAGAGAAATAGATCAAGGAACAAAAGTAACTTATAATTGGAGGAGTATTGCCTGATGAGTCTTAGGTTACTAGCGGTCTACAGAATCACGTTTGACCTGGTTATGCTCTGATAACAACTGTAATTAAAGATGCATAATTAAATCAGAGTAAGCAAAAAATGTAATTAAATTCAAAATAAGGCTTTCCAATTTAAAACATGAGTTCATTGTTTTACAAAACGTTTATAAACTCTTAACTCATTTCAAAATAGCATTTTTACTTCACGCAAGCCATAACCCTCTCAGGTCGATTCAGCTGGGTAACCAAATTACTCAATGGGAAATGCCTCCTCCTCCACTCTAGGAATAACCATATCTTGACAATCACCTACACCACAAGCAAACTGTGAGTCTAACGACCAATAAGAAATAAGATATTCAATATGATGTATGCTTCTAACTCATTATGTCAGAATGGAATCCACCCAAACTGTTCTTTACTCACAGTTACATATACATCAACTCATACATTAAGCTGGGACATTAGAGGTTTTGTGCCAGGGAGAGTCGCTACTAGTTGGCATCTAACTCTTGGGTAGATAGGCTCTTGCAAGCCGACAAGGGAAGGGCATAATCTCAAGTCTACTAAGTTACAATCTGAACCACCTCCCCAACCTCGAATTTCCCTTACATTCATTTTGTAACGACCTGGGTTTTTATTTACTTTAAAATAGTGTGAAATTTAAAACTTTTCTTTTCATATAAACATCAGAGTATTCTTCTTTTATAAAATTCAATCGTTAAAACTCTTTACTTAAAACATTTATCAATTACAGTAGAAGTAATAAAATCCTTTTATGAAACGCAACTGAATTAAAACAAGCATTAAAGAATATTAAGTTATTTACAAACCCTTTTACAATTCATTTCCATTTAATTCTTTAGCCCAGCCAGCCACAAGATCCACCCATGCAAATTCTTCATCAACTGCTACAAATCTGTTCTTGTGCATATACCTACATCACGGGGAAAACAATGAGCCTAAAGCCCAGCAAGAATCAAGATGAATGCAATGCAAATGTTATGCATGATCATACAATGCATTACAAAAGAGAGTTGTATCTCTTCTTGATGGCAAGAGTGGGATACACCAAGGGCCATGAGGCCTAACCAGTTACTCCAACAAGGAGGTATATCCATCCGGGGGTGTTCCTCATACCGGTACCACACTCCTTGATAAAGACGTTGGGGATTTCAGAACGGGATAAGAATGAGCCCAGATTCCATGTAGCCAACTCCTATTCACCGCTCCCTATGTTGGAGTATTCTACCGATGGAATGTCACCGATCATTCCAAACCCCCACACGCCTATTTACATATATTAGGTATGACATGCGGTATGTGAGCAGTTTTATAATTCATAGGATGATGCATGAATGCCACCATTAATTCACAGGATAAACGCAAGAGAGAAACACAACAATTATAATTAAATTTGCCGGCGGAATTCAAATTAGAGGTGTTGTAACTATCATCATTACTATTAGCAAAATAATTGAAATTTGCGTAGGAACTTTCACGTATATGTAATACAAGGGCATTATCAATTATTGGATCGTTCTTTGACAGTTACGAGCAAGAAAAATAGCATTGAATCCATTCACAGAACATGGCTCACTTCAACTATAATTCAACTATCCTATGCACATAGAAACTTTAAAGTGATGATTGCATAGTTTACAGTTTCCAATGTTCGTACGTGCATTATTTTCATATTCCAATAGAGGGTGACAATAGATGACAATCCCATAATTAACAGTGATGCCCATCATGAGCAAAATAACAATTCACATTACTCAAATTCCAGACTATCATGCTTCACAACATTTACATTCCCTACTATCTACTCTTGACAGCAATACCAACAACATCAAGCAGTCCATATTTCCAAAAAAATCACCAAATCAAGATTTTCATGCTTCACAATGTTCAGTTTATCATTTCCTAATATCCACATTTGACAGCAACTAACAATGATACTCAACAACATCAAGCAGTCCTTATTTCCAAACAAATCACACAGGAATTCGACAATCCAAACCCGTAATGTAGGGCCTCCTCTAGCCAACAACATTATCCTAATTCTTACCTCAATTTTCTAGCAACAAAATAGTAGCCAAGATGAGTTTTCTAACCGTTCAAACCCCCAGTAATTCCTAAGACAGCATTAGTGGTTAATTAAATCCCCATAACCAAACTTGACCTAAATTGGAGGTCCATAATTCAATCAATAGGATTCCAAAATCAAATCTTTCCTTTACCAAGTCCACGGGTGGTCAGTCCTCACAGCAAATTTTCAGAGTAAACACATCAATTGTATCACATCACTCTTCACTTAACTCACCAAATACTTCTCACTCACAATGCAATGTAACACTCCCTCACACTTCATGGTTGCTAGAGTAAAAATACAGAGGACTTAATTCTTATAGACGAAGGAGAGAGAGAGATGAGCTGCTACAGGGGATAATTTTTGAAAGGGAAGATGACACTCACCCACACCAAGGAGAGTTGGTCCAATGAAGGAGAGCCATGTGGAAAGCTTCCACACCTCTAGAGGAAGAAGGGACGTGTTGCAGGGGAGCTGGAGATAGAGAAATTGTCGAGTGAAATATGAAATCGAAAGAGAGAGAGAGAGAGAGTGAAATATAAATGGGTTTTTTGGAATTTTTTGACCTTTCAGACGAGGAAAGTCATCCAGGCCTCGTCTGTATTCGTCCGAATGTCGATTTTGGACAAGAAAACGCGTCCTAATCATTCGTTCAAATGTGTCCAAAACTTGGACAAATTCTAATCCGTTGTGTCTGCTGTCGTCCGTAGTCATCCGCGTACGTCCGAATGTCTATTTAGGACGAGAAAACACATTCTCACCATTCATCCACGCTCGTTCGAAATGACCCAGGAATTGTACAGCTTCGTTTTCTCCAAGTTTGCACTTGTCCGGAACCGTCCGAGGCGAGTTTGGGACGCAGAGTCCCTGCCCCATGTCGTCGCAAGGTACAGGGGCGAAGCACACGTGTTTGCAGATGCAATATCACGTCTGCAAGTCGCCCGCATTCGTCTAAAACTCACCAGTTATACATTATTCGTTAAATCTAACACTTCAATTATTTTCCCAATATTAACCACATATTTTCCATCCTTAATTTGATTATCCAATATAATACTCCTCCTAAATTACTCTTAATTATCATCCAATAATTTCTCATAATCTATAATCTAACAATTACTTCCTTGGTAATACCCCAATAATTATTCGACTAATTCAAATACCCCAATTACTTTCCAATCTATCCTTTTTAAATTATGATATAAGAAGTCGGTATATTACACATTTCCTTTATCCATTTTCCTCTCATAATGAATACCAACCAACACGTGACATTCTTAATGGTTTCTATTAACATGATGCATGTCAATGCGGCACAATCACAATAAAATGCCAATACTATAAAACGGTAATATAAATGAAACCAATCAAGTAAATCCAAGCCAACAATGAAGTGAGAACTAACAACCTATATTGCCAAGTAATAAGATACAAGTCGATGATTATGAACAATAATCCAACTAGCAAAATTAACGAACTAAGTAACGGAAAACTACATGAGGCAATATAATACGAAAACAATTAATTAAATCATGAAAACATGAGAATAATTATTAACATGCTATAACCTGGCGAGATATTCTAAAACAAAACATTTCAAGCTATCTAAACATAAGCTAATCAATTTACTTTATTAACAACGAGTTATTATAGCATGGAGTTTAGAGCGATGTTTTTAAGCATAACCATTCTATTATTCGGAGTTCTAGACATGCTTGATGATTAACAAAAACAATAAAGATACTTAACACTCTAAACGTGCTAAGCATTTTAAAGGAAAACAGTAGCGATATATATATATATATATTAGAAATGCTAGACATGCTTGATGACTAACGGAAACAATAACAATATTTAACACTATAAACATGTTTAGCAATATAGAGAAAAATAGCAGCACTATATATATTCGACGTCCTAAATACCCACAGAAATTGTAGGAAAAAAGCAGCGGTATAATCAAAATGCTAAACATGCTTGACGATAATTGAATGACATGAAACGATTCTAGATATAACGAACGAAGGCAGCATAACAATTCTGGAGGTAAAACAACAGTGGTATATTTGAACATAGTGAAGTTGACAAACAATTTAACCAAAATGATTTTCAACAACAACAACAAATAACCGAACATCCACCAACCAAAACCTTACCGGGCAGTAGATAGAAATTAGATAAAGACTATAATCGAGCAGGAGACAATACTAACAATTTTGCAGAGTTAAACTTCTAATATGGTAGGCCAAGGACTAGTGAGACATCACTCAACATGCTTAGAGCTAAGCAGTAAACGTGACAGCAGTAAATCAAAAGTAATAACAACAAGTTCAACTAACAATAGAGAACCAACAACAATTACTAGCATAGAGTTGATAATCAGCAACGACAGGAAACAACCAGAAAATCATCCAACCCTATCAAGTTTAACAGCTGAGGAACCAACCAGAAAATTGTCTAACACTATCAAATTCACAGAAAGGTAATCAACAAATAATTTAGTAGCAAGTGACAAAAAATTTATAGCAGAAACAACTATCTAACATCCAACATAACAAAAACAGACTCAAGCTTAGTGGTGTAAAGCCTCCACTGGCCAAGACTTACTCATTTATTACCTCACTGAAGATTTCCAAGCAATAAAATCCCACACTACAACAAGGTCATGGTTCAGTTCAACCTCACACACCAGCACTCTGTTCTCCACAAAATACAACTCCTTTAGAAAAGTGGCAACCACACATGCACAACCCACCACTTATAGATAGAAGGAGCAGAGCTTCCAAGAGGATTTTCCAAGTGAGTGGATAATCACCCATTCGAACGGAGGTGGTATAATACCTCGACGCCACATGGAATGTAACACCCCGTTATCATTTTTCTCATTCATGCGATGTAATCAATTCGGTATAGATAACGTATTTCATTTTGTACCTATATGTGTTATTTTATGACATATAAATTGTGGAAAATGTTATGGAACAAAATTTAAGTTCAGAAAAATTGGAGAAAAGTTGTCCAGGGTCGATTTGGACGAATGTGGACGCCATGGGGACGATGTTCGGCGTCTGCACCAGCTCAAGTTACTTGTGGATGAAGGCAAGATGAATCCTCGCATCCTGAACTGACCCTGTCTTTTGCAGACAAGATCAGGTTGCCTCCGCATTGAATCTGTACAAAAATCTGGATACTTTCGGACGAGTACAGATGAGTATGGACGAGATGAAGACGCGTCCGATTTGAATCTATCCAAATTTGGGTACACTCGAAGGAGGTGAGGATGCTATATGCGGACGCTATTTGGCGTCCGAATGTCGCTTGCGGACGGATTTTCAAAGGGGTTAGGACGCGAATTCTCATCCCAATCCTCATTTCTGTCTACACAGTGATGTTTTGGATGACATGCGGACGAGACCAGGATGCAAATTGGCGTCTGAAAGTCCACAGTTTTTGTGAAGAATAAATTTAAAATAATGAATTTTGGGGATAAAAACTCTGGACGGCAGCCACGAAATTAGCTCTGGAGATACGATTCTCCCACAATTGGATCACGTTGCCCCCATTTTTTCTCATCCCTCCTCTATGATTGCTACACATCAATTTCTATAGGTAAAATTCCATCCTTTTAAACCCTGATTGGAGCCTCCTTCCAGAGATTTAAAAATCTCTTTTCCTGCGAGAGGGTGTTCTAATTGATAGAGAGAGAGAGAGAGAGAGAAACTTTATTTAGGGTTGTGAGGTTCAAAGTATTAAGCTCATTCTAGGAAGAATGACGGAGGTGGAGTGATCGTGTACTCCCTGTAAGCGGTGGAGCTGTCAATTTCCGTCATTGCTGTCTGTGAGAAAATTCTTCTTTAGAGGTAAGGATTGATTAGAGTCTTGACCGTGAAAGCCCTACCCACAAGTAGTATGTGTGAGTTGGATGTCAATTTTCTGAATTCATTGATTGATAAGTTCATGTAGAAATTCCTCGATGCATGTGTGAATTCTTGCTTTTAATTTCTAGCAATTTTATCTCCTGTAAATGCTTATTTAGATGAAGATCGATAATGTGATGAATGTTTTATATGTGAAGGATTTGTTTTAAGTACCATAGTATAAATCGATGAATCAATGAGCATGAAAGAACTCAAGATTTTCTTTATATTAACTCTATTCTATACATTTCAACTGTCTAATTGTTCTCGTTCCTTTAGTTCATACTCTTACTACATATTAATGTTTTGTATGATGGAGAATTGATACTGAACTGTTGTAATATAAATCAATGACTGAAATGGATGAGTTGAAGCTGTTTAGAAAGGGATAATACGAATGAATAGTTGTTAACTTTCGCAATAACAACTCTGTTTTGTTTCTCATGTTACTTGTTAGATGGTAGACTTAGATTATAAATGTTGTTAACTCTTGATTCTGGTTAGGAGATATAGATATCTTACTTTCTTAGCATCAAATTATCTAACACGTTTCTTGTCATATCAATTACTGAACATGCCTTCAACCGTCATTCGTTAAATAGAGTTCTATAAATGGTTTATTCAGCATGTTTAAGATAGCTAATTTCGAATATACTTCCAGCATGTTTAGTTAATAATTGTTATATAATTCACTCGTAACTCGTCGTTCTATACTCTAAAAAATAAAGCATGTTGCCTATATTTGCTGTTGTATAAATTCATTGTATATGCTATGCAATTTAATCATTAAGTTTGATGTTGATCGTGTTATTTCTCAAATGTTGAGCATGCCCGTTAAGTAGTTAAGTTACCGAGCATGATTTCAATTCACTGTTAAATACATGTTTCATTGAATTAATACCTCACATGTCTAATTATTGTTGAAGCATGATTAATGAATTAGATAATTCTATATTATTGAATACTAGGATTCAGTTTCTATAATTCGTCTCCTTGATGTGAGTTATACAAATCAAGCATATTCCTATTAATTTAATTGTTATTATTATTATCTTCCTCGTATGTCTTTTGTAGTTGTTTGTTATAAATACTGCTATTGTAATTCGTTGTTTTAATTCATTTCATTTAATTATATTCGTTGTTCATTACCATTGTGTTTATTTCATCGTATTAGTATTTCTCATGCATCATGTAATAGAAACAAGTAGGGAGTACCATCTTGGGGTGGTACTCACATGTGTTATGTGAAGAAGAATGAACAAACGTAATGAACGATGATGTAATGGGAAGTTGAGGGGCGGATGGGTAGTTCGGATCTAGTCTGGCAGCTAGGCTACACCCCTATCTTGTCGGGAAAGGGACTAGTTGCATACAAGAGGCTAGAAGCCAATCAAACTATACCATCACACATGGGTTCCTTCAACTTCTAGCTCGAATACGATGCATTTCCCGTAAACTAAAGAGAGGCATGACATAATGCATATTCCCTTTCCTTACTAAGCCTTTAGGCTTACGTATTGCTTGTGGTGTAGATAATGAAATTATAATGACTGGAGTGGAAGAGGATGAATTTTCCGTGGAACCTGCGGTGTATCCAGATGAAACACGACCAAAGTAGGTGAACGGCTCAAGAAAGAAATAAACATTTTACTTAATTTGTAAGGATTTAATAATGGACAAGATTTGCATAAACCTTATTTTGACGTTATTTCGTATGTTTTTGCTTTGAACTCGAAACTTTATTTAAGCATTTAAAACTATTTCCGCATACTCTGATTTTATTTCTACTCTTCAGTTTTACGTTAAATTTGATATTTTAAAATTTACTAGCTTAAGGAGGTAAAAAGGAAAAAGAAAATTTTTCTCGAAAATTTAAAAAGAAGAAAATTAAGAAAGAACGGATTTTGACGCGGGGCGTCATATGGAAAGTTCGCAATCTCCTCAGGGGAAAGGAAAGCATCGGAAGAAGACAATGAAAAATGGAGTCAACTGAAGCTACAATTTTGTTAAAACCAAACTTTTCAGTCGAGGAAGTTGACTGAACCGTCAACCACGTTGTGACCGAAAACCCAGTTTTACCACGGTTTTGCGTTTTTGGTCAAATCTTGCGACCACATCCTGACCGATGATTCAACCGCAAAATCGACAAATTTGATAGATTCAAAAACTTATTGTTTTCGGTCGCACATCCCATCTGTGTCTTCGACCGCACTGCGACCAAAAACCCAAAAAAGCAGTCTGTAATGCATTTCTGACGCAAACCCTTCAACTTTGACCTTGGTAAGAGCGACCCATAATGCATTTCAAACACAAACCTCAACCGTGGCTTGGACCGCCCGGCAACCGAAAACCCGAAATGCACTTTTTCCTTAAAAATTTATACTTTAATCGCTCCACAATATTTTTCATACATTTACACAGTATTATTTCAACAAAATACCACCCTACAATATAATACATTAATTTTACAAAATTCATTACATTATATAAACAAGAAAAAATTATCGGGATATTACAATATGAGATCTTGAAGGTTGCCAATAATAACAAATACTTCACAGAGGTCAGATTGTAGGCAGTTTTGGGTTGCTTCCCATTTATCCTAAACTTGTGCTTGAAGTTCCACTTATATTTTATTTTGAATATCATGACATATTTGGATGCTTTATGAATACAATTCAACCTCTTTCCTCTTTGAACACCTACAAAATAAACATTAAATATATTGTTAGAAAACCTCTAAGCTCTATTGTGAATGAAGGGAATCCATGACACATCAATTTGTTAACAAAAATTGTTTAGAGGTTGACTTGTCATCAATATCAAAGTTCAGTGGTTGTTTCATTAATTTTTCTTTATTTTCTCAGTATTTCTTTTGAGAATTTTTTTGTTGAAAAATACAATAAATGAAATGTTTATTTTTAAAAATTTTTGTTATGCTTCTATTTATATCCTTCCTAATTTTTTGTTGTTGTGTTTTTTGTTGTAATTTAGCTGGTGTATCCGCAAAAAGGCCACCCTGCGGGTTAACCTTCTAATGAAAGAACAAAGCATCGTCATCGAGTACAAGACGCGTTGTGACACTTACTTACATGAAAAACTATCACAACCCAAAGACAGACATAACAGAAACACTGGGTGAAGCTGTCACGACCCAAAGGCAGGCCTAACACAAACGCCGAGTCAAGCAACTTGATCCTTAGAGAGGACCTGGTTGCCCAATCCAAAGCTAGGTTGCTAGCAAAAGACTTAACATCAATTCAAAGCTCAAACCCAAGAGAAATGGGTAAAGGTTCACATAGTGATCAACAATAGCCACAAATAGCGTAATGAAAATGTTGTGTAGGAAATAAAATAATTCAATACCATACAAAACATTCTACAACTAAGGATAAATAAAACTCTCACTGCGAGATACAGACACCGACCACCTTGATCAAAACTGGGAAGGATGGGGGTCACTGAGGTGAGTGACTAACTCAGTAAATGAATCTATAGTATATACGTTGCATGAGAAAACTAGTTTTATTTTTCATCTGAAAACCATGGTCAATTATATATTGTACATAAATTTAAAGTCATTAAAAATCTCTTTTCAACATTTTATCAAAATAGACTTTTCGAGCCATCGATGAGGCAAGTTTCAAAACGTCGTTATATATATAGACAACTATATTCAAAATGGGCCTATATCTCTTTTCCATTTAAGAAAATGGTCTCAGTGAAAAAGGAGGGTCACACAAAAGAACCCTTCTAGCACACTATCACAAAAAATGGGTGTAACACCCCATTGTCGTTTCCTCCTTTTTGCGATGTAGTCAATTTGAAATAATTAGAGTATTTAATTTCGTACCTATACGAGTTATTATGAAGTACGATTGGGGAAGATATTATGGGACGAAATTTATTTTGGAGAGAGAAACGAAATACCCCGACATTGAAATAAATCGAGAATTTGAAATTTGAATTGAGAATAATTTAATTAAATGCAAGATTTAATTAAATTAATAAAGAGAAAATTTTAATTGGATAAAGTGTACTGATTGGGATTAACTATAGGATTTAATGGTTTGAATTATGGAAAATTGGGGGTAAGAACCGGTTTAGTGACAGAACTGGTTCAGTGTTGAGATTTCCGGTCCGATCTGGGCATTTTAAAGAAAGGGCTATCCTTTCTTTGGTTCTGATGTGCAAAATGGGGAAGGGCGAGTGAGGACCCGGTGAGAAGAGACCCGCGATGGCGATGGCGATGGCGATGGCGATGGCGATGGCGATGGCGATGGCGACGGCAGGGCGACGAAGTGGACGGCGACGGTGCTGCGACGTCGTGTGACGACTCCGGATGGGTTGGGTTGCGCCGGTGGTTCTCGCAGGTTGGAGTCGACAGGTCAGCTCGTGCAGCTGGTCCGGTTGCGGTTCGACATAGCGAAGTTTGGGGTAAAAATTTGGGATTTCTGCCACGATCTTGATCTGGTGCGGCGATTATCCAGCAACCGATTCGCGTTACCCCCATTTCCGCATGACTCCTCTTTCGGATTGGTACACGTTGGTCCTTCTAGGTAAAGATTTTATCCCTTTTTAAACCGTGACTGGAGTCTCCTTCGGGAGGCAGATTTCTCCCCTGTGAGTTAGGTTCCAGTTGAGAGTGAGTAGAGAGAAACACCCCTAAGACTGTGAAAATCGAAGTACTAGGCTCACCCGAGGAGAATTGACTGTATTAGATTGACCCTGTAGACGGTGGAATTCTGTCATTGCTGTCCCGGTTGGTTTTCTTTATTTTAGGTAAGAATTGGGCGTGTTGTGGCCATGTGGAGGCCCTACACCACAAGTGTGTGAGTGAGTTGTGTATCGATTCTCTGGATTTATTAGATGATTAGCTCTGCTAGAAATTTTGCCTTCTGTGACTTTATCTTTTGTAATTGCCTTACCTAGATGGAGTTTAATGATGTGATAAACGTGGAGTAAATGAAAGATTTGTGTTAAATATCATGCTATGAAACGATGAACCGGAATGAACTCAAGAAAAATTGACTCTGTTACGGACATATTAATTGTCTAAATTTTGTAATTTTATTGAAAGAGATTGTCCATAGGATATGACTTGCCCTGTTTTCACTTTTCAAATTAATTGTTAGATAGTAGAACCCATTATAAATGTTGATACTTTTGGTCCTGGATAGGAGGTAAACAACAAATTTTAGTTTCCATGAATTATTGTTCAGCATGTTTAGATTAGCAAAATTTCAATAACCCGCTGTACATTTCACTTGTAGAAGTATAATCAAATGGGAATTTCTAAAAGCTGAAAAACTCAAACATGTGAATTACATTTATATATATAAATCCATTGAACAAGCTATACTACTACCATGTAAACTGTTATATATATTTTTTCATTGGTACGTGAGTTCAAGCTTGAGTTGCTTTCCATTGGCTGTTTTATACTGCACGACCTGCTAGCTCGTTGAATAAATTGTTATAAAGTCTTGTTTAAATTATCATAAGTATTGGTTTATGTATATTCGGCTATTAGTTGTTTTCAATTCAATAACATGTTCAATTGAATTTAATTGATAAGCTTGTTGTTCAGTTCATTGTTCTTTAATTATTACGTATGCTCGTGTAAATAATTAATTACCAAACATCTCTTACGCTGAGTTCTATTATAATGATTATTGTCTTCTTTTTGGGTGGTTCTTGGTTAAGAGTGGTCTGTTATATGTAGTCATTAATTTTACTTCCTTTCAATTAATTATTGTTATTCCTTTCCATTACTTTTATTTTATTATAACATTATGTCTCATGTATCATATTAATAGAAACAAGTAGGAAGTTCTATTCGGTACGGTACTCGCATGCATGAGTGAGGAAAACGAAAAGAATGAACGATGATGCATGATGAATGATGGGAAGTTGGGGGGCGGATAGGTAGTTCGGATCTAGCCCACATAGGGTTAGAAGACGATCAGACTATTCCATTCCACGCGTGTTCCTTCAACTTCCAGCTCGAATTACGAGTTATGAACGAATGAATGAATGAAATGAATGTAGTGAAAGATTGGCTTGGGGCAGACTCATTCCAAGTGAACTAAAGAGATGCATTGAATATGTATTTTCTCTTTCCTTATTAAGTCTTTTAGACTTACGTATTACATGTGGTGTAGGTAATGAAATGATAATGCCTGGAGTAGAAGAGGATGTATTTCCCGTGGAACCTTAGGTGTATCCGGATGAATTACGACCCGAGTAGAATGGCAAAAGAAGAAAGAGAATGTTTTTGTTTTAAATTGTGGGAATTTAATAAAGGGCAAGATTGCCTAAACATGATTTCAATGTTATTTGCATGAATTCAAACTTATTTAAGGTTTCTTTTAAAAGTATTTTTCCGCTTACTCTGATTTCATTGTCATTTTCAAACTTTATGATTTATTTTAACATGTGAAAATTTTATTTTTCTCAGAATTTAATTAAAGAAGATATTTAAGGAATGAAATTTGACACGGGGCGTCACAATGGGTGATCTGAAGACCAGGTAGCACCTTGTGAGTTCGAAGAAAAAAAATATATTGTCGACGATCTGAAGATCAGGCAGCAACATAACCCGTAAAATCATATAAACAAACAAGAGGTAAAGAACGACACAACTTGTAAAATCAAATGACAAATACGCCCTAGCCAGGGTTAGGGATTCAAAATCCAAGGAGCGCGTCATCACTACCCTATTACTCATTTACTTTAAGGATTTGAAACCCAAGAGAATTTTTCTTATTGATCCATGGAGCATACCCAACACTCACGTGGATTGGGAACGACAGGATCATCATCCAACAGACAATCCCAAAATACCTTGCTAGCAGCATCTTGAATCATTCAAAAACTTGAATAAGTGTTGGACAATTCCATGCACAGTAGAAACACGACATAAACATTACACTATCAATTTCTCAAATGATCATTCCCAGGAAAAGTGTAACCTTGTGCTCTGATACAATAAAATTCGGTCACGACCTGGAGGCAGGTATAACAAAATCGCTGGATCAGGCGACCCGATCCTTGTAGAAAACCCACTTACCCAGCCCAAGGCGTAAAAGAGGCAAAAGTTTTAATGGAAATTAAGCTCAAACCCAAATCACATGGGTTATGATCCACAAAGTGATAAAGTGATCAACGAGATACATGATAGTATAATAAAGGAACATACTGTGCAAGAATTAAATCAAACAACACTAAAACTACAAACCTCAAATGTACTCGATACGAAGGGATTGAACCGACGAACATCCACCATACACGAAAAGATCGATACACCCACCAGGAGGTACTGGCAACGCTTCATGACAACATGTACGAATCCCATGCACTAAGCCTACACCCTAACTTGGAAAAATATAGCGTAATGGGGTGAGTAACAAACTCAGTAGGGAAGTCGATACTAAATGCAATGCATGCTAAAAACTGTTTTTCTCGTCTCTTTTGAAAATCATTTCATGCTTCTCATTTACCATACATGGATTTAAATCATTAAAACCTCTTTATCTTTTAATTAAACTAACCCATGGCCCTCAATGTGGCTACATAAAAACCTGCTATATAAATAGATAGCTATGTCGTAAAATATTTCAATATCTTTCCACATGAAAATGTCATCCTTGAAAAGTGATGGTCACACAAGGACCCATCCAGCACTCATTAGAGAATAGGTGGCTATCCGTTGATAACAACACCTCATGAGGCAGAGGAAATAACAATGACGGCGATCCAGAGATTCAGCGCATCACCCAAGTTGTCGACTAGCTAAAGCTCTGAGTCAACACAACCCATACGATCAAATAGAATGAATAAAATGGCTCACAGTAGATTGCTGCTCAACTGAAATACCTATAGGTTCCAAATTGATTAGGGTTGCCGACGAGCGTAGCTACAAGCCCTCACGCCACATATCAAATGGAACGGTACTAGGATAGGCAAAGCTCAGCAATTGACAACCTTGTAATCCATGTGACTAAAACCCTGGCCAAGTTATGGGGCTAGAAACCCAAGGAAGTGTCATTAACTTCTCATCTCCATTTCGACTTTCAGGGTGCGAAACTTGAGGACATGTCACCAATATTGTAACGACTCGTAACTTTTTACCTTTGAAAATGTGTAAAATTTAAAATTTTTCTTTTATAAAAACAACGGAATATTTTTCTTTATTAAAATTATTTAAAAGATAATAAGTAAAGTTCTTTCCTTAAAACCCTTTTTACAAAATCTTTTCCCTTTTAAATATATTAGCCTGGCCAGCCACAAGACCCACGCATACAAATCTTTCATCAACTGCTCCTTCACCTGTTATCGTGCATATACCTACATCACGAGACAAACATGAGCCTAGCGCTCAACAAGAAATAGAAATACAATATGATGCATGCATATGTCTGATTATGTCAAAAAGGACTCCACACAATCTATCTTTTACTCATAGTCTCATAGCATTAAACTCATACATTGAGCTGGGACATTGGAGTGGAGAATAGATACATCCTTGGGGTCTAGCCTGGTAGAACAAGTCACCCAACCCTACATGGGAGGGTCCCCAACCTCCAATTCTCATTACATTCATTTAGTCCGATCTCTCACATGCAATGTCTCTCCCATGCAACGTGAATACCAATCCAATATGGCATCACCCTTATGTCTATTATCATGATGCATGTTCATACAATGCTCATAAATGCTATAACAACATAGATCACAGGAAGCACAATCAACAGAGAGTAATACGTACGATAACAACAGAGATCACAATATAATAAAATAGTACTTTCAATAACAACATGGATCACCAAATGAATCTATCAACATATCGCATACCAAAATCTAGAATACGTAAATTAAACACAACAATCTTTATCTCATGATGCAGGCCTCCACTGGCCAATCACATGCACTATTTCTTACCTGGCGTTCGTAACGCGTTTCTGTACTTTCTTCTTCCTCTTTAATATCTTCAAAACCATAATATTTAACAATTAATAACTATTCACCAAACTCCATAAACCTTGATGCTTAACGATTCCAATGTTCAACTTAATTACATAACAGTTTCTAACAACCAAACACAATCCATTAGATCAACCAACTAAACCTCATTCCCTACATTTTTCTTCACTTTGATATTTATTCTAGTCAAACACAACAGATAACAAGACACAACCATCCATACAACAAATCTACAACTAATCATAAAATCCAATTAACAGTTAAAAGCCTTAACCCTTTAGCAGTTTCTAACAGCCACAACCTAAATAACAGTAGTTAAACTTACCAATTAACAATAATCCAGAAAAGGACAATTCAAACCAACAGGGCCTAACCAATCATAACTGACGGCAGACAACAACCCATCAATAATTATAAAATAAAACCTAGAAGCAGCAACCACAAAGAGGCATTATCCAACAGCCGAGCATATATACTAAAATTGTAAATCAACAAACAGTATCATAAACATCCACTTCTCTTTCATCTTCTCCTATCATTCCCATAAAACCCACAAAGAAAACACTGAATACCTGTACAGTCCAAGAAAACAGAGAACTCCACCTCCGAAGCCTCCTCTCTCACTATTTTCTCTTCTTAGCTTCTTGGCTTCTCAACTACACTCACGACCTATCCCTCAATGACAGCAGAACAATCCATCAATAATCTCCATAAAATTAAAAGCATAAATCCTAACATAATTCGTAAAGGAAACAAGAAGGAGATTCTAACCTAAAGAATCCTTGAAGGACATGAACCCAAGAGCTCCTTCCTCACCCTCTTCTCTACTTCTTCATCATCTCACAGTTTCTCACTTGAGCTTTAGCTCTCCGGAGAGCACTCTGTTTCTCACTCTCTTCTATATCTATTTCTCTGCCTTTCACTTTTTCCTCCATGCAAAGTCCCCCACAAGCTTCACCCATCCCCAATACAATCTCATCTAAACCCATGTGGAGAATTTACATAGGGTAAACCATCTAGATCAATATTTCTCCACAGGCCGACCAATCCCAATGGAACTGAAACCCATGTGTCGATTGACTGTGTTCACCTCTGTCGTTTTCTTCCACACCATCACCACGATCAATCCTTTATCGCCAATCACTGCTACGCCACTGCAGAATTCCGTCCAACACCTTGCAACACTTAACTCAGTTTGGCGCAAAAATTTCGCAGCTTAGCTGGAGCTCGGTCCAAATCGCCCTGCAGCTCTGGCATTTCTCTGACGCTAACCCCGCGGGTTCCGTTCGCACTACCTGCCATGTCACACTCCTCCAACGCGTCACAAGAGAAGATCACCAGCAAAGAGCTTCTCTAGAGACCTTCATCACAAAGGAGAAAATCACCTGTGGAGCTCCCCTTGCTTCTCTTGCAAAGCTCTTGCTCCTGTCTCCCTCTGTCTTTCTTCAACAATAAACTGCGATTCTTCAATTCATTTCCCCTTTTCAATTGTCAAACATGAACTGGACTGGTGATGAAAACCGGTTCACTTACATTTCCCTCCTCTCTTCAATTACCCTTTTTTTTTTATCCATTTCTCCTTTTTAATTTAAATCTCCACATTCATTTATTCCTTTATTTTAATTTAATTTCATTTATTTCCTTTCCTTCTAATCAATTTTCTCCTTTATTTTATAAATCCTCACTTTTAGTTAATTAATATTAAATATATATATTTATGTGTCAAATATACGTACCGTATATTAATCGACTCAAATTTCAACTTCTGACTTATTCCAATGTTGATTAACGATTATTACAGGTCCAATTTAAATTTCTCAATTCTTTTTCTTAAATTAATTTTCATCAATTAAATCTTCAATAATTCTCCAAATAATCTTATTACACCCAATTAATTTTTCAATTATTCTCTCTTAATTATGTTACGGGAAATTGGGGTATTACAAATGCCTCATCCTCCTTTCGCATCAACAAACAATCAACCTTAACGCAGTAAAAGGTTTTACAGGATAGCCTCGTGATGCTTTAGTACTAGAGTGTCTAAAGCATCAAGAGGATTCATCCTTCCAATATATCCACATATAAGAAAATGAAATACCATGTAAAATAAGATAAACATGAGAAAACATATATATACGTAAAAACAGACGTGCTGTTGAAACAGTCCCCATTGGGTTTTCAAGTGTGGTATCCTACAAAATATTAATTTTGAAAACATGATGCAATGCAGTGTATAAAGTATAAAGATCCCTACCTCGATGAAGACCATGACAACTTTACCGACTAGTCAACTCCATGAGCGATCAGAAGCAAAGGTCACACCACTAACATCTTAAGAACCTGTAACAAGCCCAATGTCAACATCCCAACAAACATACAAGGAATACAACAAAGATCACAAACTGGAAATCAACCTTGACCAGAAGGACCAACACAAGACTTCCTAGCTCAAACGAGGAACGACGAGTTCCCTACACCCGAGCTGAGAATCTACTTGAGGGAGAACAAGGTATGGCAGACGAATACAAATAAACTTCGCTAAACCCAACTCTGAGTGTGGTGGAACAAAACATAACCATGGTCGACCCAACACTCAACAGACAACTAGGAAGTCCAACCGATCGATAAGACATGGTGATGGATGATGGAACACAAGACACTCGACCTGACCAACTCAACAGTCAAGAAGACATAATTGAAGCCCTTTGAAGCCAACCATGGTCGACAAGGCCTCACAGTGGCCAACCGAGACCACACAACAGTTGTTGAGGCAAAGCTAAGGTCAACCGGGACCTCGCATCCTTGACTAGACTCAACAACAGTCAATTGGGACCAGTTAGTGTCGACGAGACATGTCAACGATCAACTGAGACCTCACAACGGTCGATCAGATACGTTTCTAACCATCAAAAGACTCAACAGTCGAGGAGACTCGTCTAAAGTCAATTGGGTATCACTTTAGTGGAAAAGTAAGCTCTCAGACTGTCACAACCCGAAGACAGGCCTGACAGAACCGCCGAGTCAGGCGACCCGATCCTCGTAGAGAACCCGATCACCCAGCCCAAGGCGTGTGTTTTAGTGGAAGACTTATAAATATTTAATCTGGCCCAAGATGATATGGGCCTAGGTCCGAGTAATGATCACGAGAAAACAACGGTGCATAAATTAAAACATAATCCAAGTACTGCGCAACAAATCCAAACCAAAGTGTATTTAAGGTTTACACACCCAAATAGAAACATGAATGTCTTCACCAAATAACAATAAATCGCTCAAATGTAAATAACAGAACACTTCAGCTCCTAATCCTCAGCTGCTCTTGCCTTTACCTGAAGTTTTGGGGGAGGAGTCGTTTGGGATGAGTGACTAACTCAGTAAAGTATAGCTATACTAGGTGGACCTCATGCAAAACTGGTTTTTCTATATTTTTGAAATCAGGGTTATGTTTCTCATTTTACCGTACATGGATTTTAATTTGAAATCTCTTATCGTATTATAAATTTGGCGCAAGGCCATTGATGAGGCTTTCATCAAAAACTCGCTATATACATAGACAGCTATACCTCGTAAAATAGGCCATCATCATTTTCCAATTTGAAAACGTCATCAGTGAAAAGGGTTGGCCACTCAAGGACTCACCCGCCACTCAGCATAAAAGAGGTGGTCACCCGTCGACGTCAACACCTTATGAGGCAGAAGGAAGTATAAATGACGGTGGTCCGTAGATCCAACACTTCACCCGGGTTGCTCGCTAGAATCTCTGCGTCGGTACAACTAATACAAGGGTTTCAACTAAAATGGCAAGAACTCTACAGTGACAACCCGTACGATAAAATAGAACGGATACAGTTGCTCGCTATATGTAGACTTATTTAACAGCTAAGATACCTAGAAACTCCAAATGGACGAGGGTTGCCAACGAGTAAACTCGGCCGTCACGCCACCCGCCAAATGAAACGGTACTTAGGTTAACTAAGTCTTAGCGAATGACAACCGTCTGATCCGTGGGACAAAAACCCTGGCCAGGTTTAGGGGCTTGCAACCTAAGGAGACATCATCACTCTCCCATACGAGATTTAGGACTTTCAGGAGTCTCAACCTGAGGACACATCACCAATGCCCCACCTATATTTTTGCACGTCAAACAATCAACCTTCACGCAGCAGAAGGTATCAAAGGGGATATCGGATCTATCCCTCAATATATGCACAATAATTGTCAAACCATATACGGAATTAAACGTGAGAAAACATACTACTAATAAAAACAGACGTTCTGTCGAACAGTCTCCGTCATTTTTCAAGTGTGGTATTCCACAAAATAATTATTTTGAAAAAGAGATATGATGCAATGCAATACAGGAGGTATAAAAATCCCTACCTCGACGACGAGTCTTTTTGCTAATCGGAGCAACGGTCTCCTCGGGAATGGTAGCACACTCGCCAAAATTGTCCAAGCCTGACAAAGGTATAAACGTGGGGATTTCATAATTAAATTCTAGAAAATAAACAGAGGGTCCTATACCGGGAATAGGAGCCCAACCGAATTGTAAGTGACCTATTCTAGAATTTCCGATAAATTTCTCAACTCCTTTTAACAACTTCCTTAACTCATAATCCACTTATGAACGTCTACACAATTTCAAAGATCCAAGTTCCAAATTAACACTTGATTTCCCAAATGTGTCAAAATTCCAATCTACCTAAGTATTCAACTGAACCGTGTTTAAAACCCAAACATACAGCACTTTAATAGAACACAAATCACTTGGCATGAATATCACTTCCTGCAAATTTAAGCCTACGAATCCAATCAATATTCAGACATTTATCACCAATTCAAAATCCACTTTATCAACTTTAGCCCAATCAACAGATTAGAACAGGATTTACATCCATTTCCGAAGCAAGACTCCAACTAAACTTTTCACACTCAATAGACCAAAATCACAATGCACTACTTATCCAAGACAGGGATTCGATGATAGCAATATATGTATCCACGTATCTCCACTAAGATTTCCAACAACCAACCAGAATCATATTCTAAAATCCATTATTGAATCAAAGGCATAATGAGAATCGCTCACCCAACAGAATCATATTCTAAAATCGCGTTCTGTTTACTCGCCGGAATCGAAAATATGCTCAGATCCGAAGCTGCCATCACCGGAGGTTGTTGTCCTCGTCGTCGGGAGTCACCGGTTTCGCTGGTCGCCAGGATCTCTCTCTCTCTCTCTCTCTC